>FR989885.1:5195000-5795000 GCA_905404145.2 Biston betularia
AAGCTAATGCTCTCAACTCACGTCAAATCTATATGGTGTATGTTGGCTGTAAAAAAGTCTAATATTTTCGAACTTCAATACTTTATGCACCTTCCACTTTAAGAATAATATGTTTAATAAAGACACAACATAGATATATTTGTAAAATAAATAGTATTTTATTAGGTACATGTTTCATCGCAATTATCTTAAGGTGGTTCGATTTCCATACAAACAATTTTTTGCCATTTATAGACAAATGGAGCATAATTTTTCAGTGAAATCACATCTACTGGCATTTATGTTGGTCTTTATTTGCGGTAAATCACAATTGCTTGAATAAAACAGCATAATGTCCATAAATGGCTAAAAATTACTTGTATGGAAATCGAACCACCTTAAGCTTTAGCTGTGACAAAATTGTTGCTCATTTCATATTGTATTATGATGTTTATTTTATAATAATAAAATATGTTAATCCTATGTTTTCATATAAAGAAAAAATCATTTATTCGACCCGATACAAGCAATTTAAAAAAAACGAGCGTTTTGTTACCTCAGATGGTTATTAAACTTGTTACGCTAAACACAGTGTTACGTTTACCAAAGCAAAATTATACCACAGTAGTTTGGATTCGCGTCATCGTTGTGGTTTGTACAATCAATTAAATTATATTAATCGCATGCTCGCTTAGTAAAAAAGAACAATTGAATTACAGCATTTTTCGTAACCTTTAATAATATAATTAATATCGACAATGATCGTCGACATCACCATCCCACATGACGAGAATCTCGTGAAGGCCGAGAAGGACAAGCTCAGCAAGTACCTTGACGAGATAACCGCCATGTAGGATGTTGATTGTTGACGATCATTGTCTCGATAGTTGTCACGGTAAACGGTCTTATAGCGAAGAGTCTCGACCAACATCTTAAGAGACTCTCACTAGACGGTTGGGTCAAGGATCAGCTTCAAAAGGCAGTAATCCTTGACACGGCGCGCATTGTGAGGAGGTTCCTCACTCTGCAGCCCTAACCACCGGCAGCCCTGCCCCGCTGCCGGCGGCACCCTAGTTTTTAAGTTTTTTATATTACATATGTTTTGAAAATATGTATTTAATGAAAAAAATAAAAAAAATAAGAAAGCAATAAATAATGATGGGAACAATTAATATGAAGTCATATAAAGTGTTTTTGGAATTCGTACTTTTCAATTCAATTCATTTTGAGGTTATTTTAGAGGTTACTTTTTTATTGTAATGACAAAAGGGATCGAAATATTTTTTAGAAAACAATGGTCAAATGTCATCGATATTAATGCATTTTTTAGCTCTAAATGAAGAGTTACTTTTCAAACTTAGCTAAAAATCTTATTACCAAAATGTATTAACTACAAAATTTTACGTAAAAAAAATATTGTAAAATGCCTTTAAAAATCTTGATTAACTAAGTACCTAAAATTATCAAGTTTTTTTTTTAATGTAAAAGTAATGAGACGGTCGAGGCGCTCTCCTGATGTTAAGAGATAACGCCTGTCCATGACCATTGCAGCGATGCACAGAACTTTGAGTAACAAAACAACGTCCAGGGCATCGCTGCTTTGGCACTCATTACTTTGAGACTAGATGGTTAGTCTCAACAGCCCAGTAATTTCGCTAGCTGCAGTACCCTTCAAACCGGAACACAGTAATGTTTGCACACTACTGCTTGGCGGCAGAATATCTGGTACTGCGGTGGTACCTACCTAGACGACCTCCTGCTAGGGAGATCTACCACCAAGTAAAATAATAACTTATAAGTAAGTAATAAGTAATAAGTTAATTTATCTCTTCGATAAAATTATGGATTTTCGTTCTTTATGTTTGTCGGTGAAGATTATTTAATATAACTTGTCATGTATAAATAATATCTACTAACAGTTGAGCCAACCACAATCAGTCAACACAAAAACAACAAAGCTATTTTTTTAAGATAATTAGTATATCTTTTTTGTTAACATTACACACAGCGCCAACTAACCCCAACCTAAGCAAAGCTTGTACTATGGAAGTCAGATAACTGGTAGAATACTTAGTAAATTAGTTTTTTTTTGTAAATACATACAGTACACCCAAACACAGAACAAATATTTGTTTATACCATAAATGTTTGTCCTGGGTGGGAATCCAACCCATGCCCAACAGCTCTTGAAGCAGACATACTACCAATGAGCCAACAGGGCTGCCCTTCAGATGATTAATGCAAAGTTTATTGTATAGAGTATTAAGGGTATAAACCTTGACTTTTATAATTTTTTAATTGACTGCTTCATATCCGATCTGACTAATAAAATTAATCTATGTTTTATTATCTATGACACCACTAATCTCGGCTTATAAAAATTAATACCATCGTTTCAATTAATTTTAATGAGTAAATTATAATGGCTCCTCTTTTGTCGGCAGGTCAAGATTTGGTTTCAAAACCGTCGCGCGAAAGCGAAACGTGTCCAAGAAGCGGAGGTAGAAAAATTTAAAATGGCGCAGTTTTCAAGACATCCCCACCATTTATACGCACATCCAGCGGCGGCATTACAGCAATACTTTCATCACCCTCTAATTGGAGGGGGGCGCCCGATGCCTCCCATGGGGCTCCACTCTTCCCACCTCATGGTCCAGCCGCCAGTATCAGGAAGCTCGCCATCGCCGACTGGACAGATGTAAATTTAAAAATGTTGCCATAGATAAAAAAAAAATGTTTACAAGACCATAAACAAAATCGCATTGATTTTTAACAGTTAAAAATACCGAACGAAAAGAAAATTACGTTGTCAATAAAACAAAAATCTTTTGAATTTTGTTTTTTTAATTTTTAGCTATCTGTATTTCTTTTTGTGAACAGTGATTCCTATTCTGACATTTGTGATTTGATTTATGCATAATGTTTACTATCTTACTTTGGATTAACATACCTATTTTTTGTTTTATTATGCAATGTAAATTCTAAAAAGTATTGAGTAGAATGTAACCTGCATGGTGGCAGATTTAAGAGTAAAATTTTATTCGACAACTGACATTCTAAATTTAAAAGTAGAGCTAGCTCTCTTTCTCCTTTCTATGTTAGGTATTTCTTTTTTCTCATGTAACGAAGTGTGCCTAAACGTGACGTGCCCTTGTAATTTCACTCTGAATTGTCGTCCAATTAATTTATCGAATCATCGCATAAAAAGTTTAATTTAAAAAAAAGTGTCTTGTTCTCTGGAAACAATTCGATTTGACATCAAATCGATTTTTTAAGCTGCTTGTACAATTGTCATATTCTTTAAAATGAAAACGAGATGTAATTGTTTGCTGACTTACTATGTCAAATCGGTGTAAATTATTTGTAAATATTAAAAATATAGGCTTAATTACATTAATGTAAATTAATTTAATTTTAATTGGATATATATAAGAGTTTACCTATTCGCCAAATTAATTTTACCTTAGCTTCATTTGTTTTATAATTCCTTTATAATGTTTTGTTTGTGTAGTACATATTATGTAAAACATTGTACATAAAAATAAGAGCTATATATTGATTTGTATAATATTTACCTACTTCTGTAGTTGAATTGAAAGTATATTTCTTTAATGGTGAAAAGTTTTTTTTTTGTTTTACTACCTACCTATCTTAAAAAAGTTTAGTTGGAACTTACTTATTAAAAAAACACTTCCAAATGAAAATGTTGCCGGAACACATCGCTAGATGCTCGGCGGTAGATTTTCAACTTGAGGGTGGTAGCTAGCCAGCCAAGTACTAGAAAGTACCCGACCACCATGCTATGGTTTCCTCACGATGTTTTCCTATACTGGTAGCTCAAGCTCGTTATTGGAGTTTGAATCCACGCCCTTCGGCGTGCGAACCGACGGCGCTGACCACTGACACTGATCATCGCTACAAAAAGAGAGAGTAGAAAAGTTTTGGAGGGAACGTGGGAAAATCATGTCACCGCATCGTATTATTTTCCAAAACTTGTATTATTTCGAGTGTTCATAAAAATAGATGTGTTTTATTCACACGTGTATGGAAAAGCTTCAATGAGGTTTCGTTGTTTTCGAAACCCCATTGAAGCTTGTTGTAAAGTCAATCACAGTTTACTAGAGCAGGACTGGACTCAACCTTGACTTTCTCTGTGTGACTGACACTTTTACTTGATTTTTCATAAAATATTTTAAACTTATCGAAACACGTGACACTGGCAAATGCATAAAGTACCGACGCCAAAAACAAAGAAAAAGAAATTATCTAAATTATAAAGCTTCGATCGGAAATGGCTTCAAGTACCTACCTAGCTACTTATTTATACCTAATAGACAAACAAGGAATACAATGTTCTGTAATTCAAACCAAATAGTTCTCAAATATATAAACAAAGCTAATAGCTTAATTTAATGACTAATAAGGCTTTAACAGCCCTGTTGGTTCATTGGTAGTATGTCTGCTCCAAGAGCTGAAAGGCGTGGGTTCGATTCCCACCCAGGACAAGCATTTTGTGATATAAACAAATGTTTGTTCTACGTCTGGATGTACTGTATGTATTTACAAAAAAAAAGTATTAATGTATCATCATTATATCTGATTTCCATAGTACAAGGTTTGCTTAGTTTGGAGTCAGATGGCGCTGTGTGTAATGTCCTGCGATATTTATTTATTTCTTATTATTAATTATAAATGTTGCTAATAATTAAGTTAAAAGATAACGCCTGTCCGTGTCCATGACCATTACAACGATACACAGAACTTTGAGTAGTTAAACAAAAGTCGCTGCTTTAGCGCTTACTTTGAGACTTTCGATGGTTAGACTCAACAGCACGGTAATTTCGCTAGCTGCAGTACCCTTCAAACCGGAACACAGTAATGTTTACACACTACTGCTTGCCGACTTCCTGCTAAGCAAATCTACCACAAAGTAATTCTAGATTCATTCAAATTAGATTCATTCATTCCAAATTTTCAGAAAACTTCATTAACCTTTTGATGGGATCACGAAACAAAATGTTTTATATTTTAAATCGTATTACGAAGTTCATAGGGGTGAGTTTATAATAATGTATGCTTACGTGAATACCTAACAGATAATATGTTGTCAATTGAGTGAAGAGAACTAATTTAAATAATATCCATTAAAGTTAATTGTCTGATAGCGAGCGGGGTCAGGTCACGGAGATATGTACTGATAGTGTTGTCTATTCAGGAGAGTTATTATAACTTTAATACTTTTTATACAGAAACTATATAAACAACAGTAGGTAACGAAGTCAGTCGATGTTTTTTTTTTTCATTAAAAACTTTTTGACGTCTATAAATGTGATTAGATAGTCGGGCGCAATTAAGAAAACTTAAAATATTCTACTTGGTGGTAGATCTCTTTAGCTCTCTCTTTCTTCTTCAGCTCTAGCTTAGTCTACCACCGCTGTACCAAATATACTGCTGCCAAGTTGCAGCTAGCGAATTTAAAAGGCTGTTGAGACTAACCACTTACCTAATAATTCAAAGTAATAAGCACCAAAGCAGCGATGACCTGGAATTTGTTTTGCTACTCAAATGTCTGTGTATCGCTGCAATGGTTATGGGCAGGCGTTATCTCTTACCATCAGGAGAGTGGTTCGTTTGTCACTTACTTTTAGATTAAAAAAAGACAATGCAAATTTTCAAGCCTATTATCACACTCATCAGCGAATCCAGTATAAGAATTTTGGCAGGAATTCGAAAAAAAAAACATATCACCGCATGGTATTATCATCCAAAGCTTGTGTATTTTGTATGATTATGTATCAAATAGTAACGTTTTATTCTTAAAGTGCAGAAAAATCTAAATAAATGTGGGAAAGTGAGATAATAATATGGAACATGCCATATTTGTGATTATTCCAAAACTCTATCGAAGCTTTTCGTAAAGTTATCTTATATCATAACCACTACTTTACGAGATCGGCCTCGACAATGACTTATTTTCTATGAATTTGACTATGACTCGAGTTTTCGTAAAACATGTACTACTTGAAAATAATACATCTAGCACGGAATGGTACTGGCTCTCTAGTGAGGCAGCCTCACTGATGCTGCCGGAACACACCGCTAGATGCTTGGCGGTAGATTTTCAACTTGAATGGTAACTAGCCATCTGAATACTTGAGAAATTACCATGTAATCATTTTCGCACAATTGTTTACTTCAACAGTAGCTAAAGCTCATTTGGAGTATAACTCATGCCTCATACGTGAACCCTAAGCTTAAAATTTATTCATGGGGTCGATATTGAGACTTCATCAAACATATCCTCTTTCCTGTGTCTACAGAGAACTATAATCAAAGTAACATCCGTTTTTGCAATTGGCTCATTGTATTTTTATTGAAGTGAAAGCAAAACGCTACTTTACTCGTAAACAGAATAGCTTTATAGCACAGTTCATACTGTCACACCGTAAGCACCACCCTATATAATAAAAAATCTGATAAAAACACAGTAAGTCTTTGTTTTCGTCAACATTTTTATCGCCCATCATTAAATTTTATGAGTAACAATTTACCTACATCGAAGATTGACCTATTTCATGATAGTTACAAAATGTTTTATCTAAATTACTTATTATTTGTTGAGAATTACGTCTGTGAGTTGATTTTATTACAAAACGTTTTTATGAAAATATGTTCTATCACTGTGACTACTCGAAACCTTGATATATGTTTAGGTTTCTGTTATGTAGTAAACATTGCAATGTTATTTATTACCTAACTAGCAGACGCCTCGCGGTTTCACCCGCGTAGTTCCCGTTCCCGTAGGATAAAATGTCACCCGGGAATAGTGTTTTTTTTATGTAATTGTAATGAGATAACGCCTGTCCATGAGCATTGTAGCGATACACAGAACTTTGTGTAGTAAAACAAAGTTCAAGACATCACTGCCTTGTATTTTGTAGTGTACCTTTCCAACGGTGAAAGGATATTTGAAATCGGTTCAGTAGTTTTTGAGTGTATTCGTTATTAGCAGCTCGCCCCGGCTTCGCACGGGAAAACAAAACTCGATTAACAATATGAATATAGCATAATTATGTCACTCAGTGATAATGTAGCATTCTAATGATGAATTCAGATCAGTGCATTAGTTTTGGATCCTATTCAATACAAACAAACAAATAAAAAAATCAAATCTTTCTTCTTTATAATAGTGTAGACAAACATACAATTCAAAAATACAATTCTTTCCTCTTTATAGTATTAGTGTAGATGTGAAAGTTTGGATGTATGGATGGATGGATGTTTGTTACTCTTTCACGTAAAAACTACATAACGGATTTGGATGAAATTTGGTATGGAGGTAGCTGAGACCCTGCATGGATTAACACATAGGTTATTTATCCCGAAAACATGTAGCGGGTAACACCGCCACAGCTGGTGTTGAATAAAAAAACCACACGGTAGCTAGGCAGCAGAGTTCTAGAATACTCTACCACCATGCTATGGTTTCCTCATGTTGTTTTCATTCACCAGCAACTCCAGTTCACTGAGCTATCATCACAACAAAAAACGTACAACTAAACATGGGCGTATTTTAATCATGTAGCATAGAATTTAGCCCAGTCTGAGATTGACGTTTCTTTAGTCTTTTAGGATAGACTTTCGTAGACATCGTGATCTGACGCTTACTTGCCACAATGTATCCGTTCCAATTTGCGCCAGCCTTGAGCTCTTGGGCGTTTCTCTGACTCCGACCCTCAATTTTGGCTCTTTTATTGAGGCAAACGCCCAATTGGCTGCCAAAAAGCTGGGTATCTTTTCGAAGGTGCGACGGTACTTCACGCCGGAACAGTTGCTTACCTTATACCAAGCACAAGTTCGGTCGTGCATGGAGTATTGTTCGCACCTTTGGGACGGATCAGCCAAATACCAGCTTGAGGCGTTGGAGTCCATTGAGAAACGTGCTAAGAGGCTCATAAGCAACGATTCGCTTGTTCAGAAAAGGCTCCAAAGCCTTGAACATCGACGGAAAGTTGCTTGTCTGTCGGTTTTCTACCAGATACATTTTTTTTTTTTTTTTTTTTTTTTTTTTTTTTTTATTATACGCTCCACAGACGCTGGGGTCCGTGACCTTTGTCAACTTTAGTTACAAATTTTTTTTTTTTTTTTACAATTTTACATTACAAAAAGAGGAGAGGTTAGTAGGATCTTAATCTAAGGTTAAAGTAGGTACTAGATTGTGTGTATACCGCGAGCAGACCAGCGACCCGCAAGCAGCACCCGATCACGAGTATGACGCATGTGCCAGCCATCGCCCTCCTCAACCATATCTGAGGGAAGAGAGCGACCCGACACACGACGCCGCCGCAAGAAGGAGCCTTCGATGGTGAGCATGAATGCTCGAGGCATACACACATACCAGATACATTTTGGAGAGTGCGCTTCAGATCTGCATTACCTAATTCCACCTTGCCCATTCTACTATCGGACAGCCAGGAGCTTTAAAAAGCGTCACCGCTTCATGGTTGATGTTCCAAAAGCTCGAACTAAGCGGTTTGACTCCACCTTTTTCATGCGTACCACTAGACATTGGAATCAGCTGCCCGAGTGGGTGTTCCCCAATGAATATAGTCTGGGTACCTTCAAGTCGCGAGTGAATCGGTTTCTTCTAGGCGAGCGTGCTCCACCGCAGACCGCATCTTCGCTTAACATCAGGCGGGATGGCGGTCAAACGCAAGCCTATCTACTATAAAAAAAAAAAAAAAATGTCAACAACTGTTACTGCATTTGTTTTGTTGTCTCGTTAACTAGCTACGAAAGACTTATTCTAAAACGAGCTGACAAAAAGTCCAAAAAATCTAAACCGTGTATAGGTTTTTTGGACTTTATCACTTTTTATGAATTGTTTGGACCCGGTTGCGAATAAAATAGCTATTTTATTTTTATTTAATTCATTTTATTGTACAACAGATACTCCCTGTGCTTACAGATGTAACTTAAAGGGGTTTTTTAAACCAAAACTTTAACGTATTAATATATTTCATACCGATACATTAACTGTCGAAAACTATCCAGTCGTTCAGAAGATACCGAGGTAATAAAGAAATTTACAAATACAAGGTATACGCGCAAAAAACATAACCCCTCCTTGGCAGTCGGGTAAAAAGTGTATTTCGTAGCTAAAACAAAATATGTACCTAGATATGTAGGTACATATAATCCAATTGGTTTTTTTGCAATAGATCTTGCCCGACAATGTGACAGTATAGGCTGATAAAATCTTCTAATATTTATGAAATTGAATTTTTGTTTGCTCGAGTTCTATGTTCTGCCGTACCTGTCATCCGATTGCAATAAAACTTGTTCAACTTATTGCTTGCACTTACGCAAAGGTTATATGTGTTATAGACAATTGTTTTCTTGAAGCAGCAACGCGCCACGTTCACTTACACGCTAAAAAACGTTTATCTATCTTTGATTAATGCCCTTTGTAGATACTTCATTAAAATTGTATCTATTTTATACCCTTTAAAATGATCATAAACCTGAGATATCAAGACCTAATACAAAACAACAATTGGATTCTCTTTAGACCGATGAACGTAATAAAACTACCTTAATTGGGTTTCTTTTAAATATGTCAAGATATTTAAAAAAAAACAACTGTATACGAGGTCATGTGCAAAATAAACAGGCACCCGTCAAAATAAACAATTTTTTTCTAGGTGGCTGGCTAGGTGGCACCTTGCTCGAAATGGAAATGACTGTTTGTTTTACTACTCAAAGTTCTGTCTCTTTGCAATGGTCATGGACAAGCGTTATCTCTTAATCAGGAGAGCGCTCGTTCGTGTCATTACTTTATTTATTCATTTACATTAATCTATTTTTAATAACTAGGTCTGTACAAACTTGATGGGAACTTCGGTGAGGACGTTGCGAATAAATCAGATATTTAGTAAATATTTTGACATCTGTAAAAACAATTATTGTGTTTAGTAAGTGATAACATAATTATTATCTTAATCTTAAAGAAGAATTCTACATATATGTGTACCTAATTAATTTGAATGACGCTTAGTAACGCAACAACGGTAACAGCAGCTGCTTTGAATCTACTTCCAGATCAATTTGTTCGAAACGAAGCGTGTCTTATGCGCGAGCGCAAATTGAAATGCGGTAATTGAACACACTGGTTTGACTCTCTGTAGTGTAAGGAAATGTTCAGCCGACTACCTAAGGAGAAGTTTCTTTATTTTTTGTTTGTTTGTTTGTATTGAATAGGATCCAAAACTAATGCACTGATCTTTTTTTTTTTTTTTTAATGGTTGACAGGCTAGGTGTGATGACCACAGCTTACCTGATGTCAAGTGAAGGCGTGGTCGAAGATGGTAAAGCACACCTAGCCTGGAATGCAACTGGCTCTCAAGTGAGGCTGCCGGAACACACCGTTAGATGCTTGGCGGCAGATTTTCAACTTGAGGGTGGTAGCTAGCCAGCCGAGTACTAAAGTACCCTACCACCATGCTTTGGTTTCCTCACGATGTTTTCCTTCACCGGCAGCTCAAGCTCAAGCTCATTGCCCTTCGGCATGCGAACCTACGGCGCTAACCACTGAGCTATCATCGCTACATAATTCTTTCATCATTAGAATGCTACATTACCACTAAGTGACATAGGCTATATTCATATTGATAATCGAGTTTTGTTTTCCCGTTCGAAGCCGGGGCGAGCTGCTAGTAACGAATAAACACAAAAGCTACTGAACCGATTTCAAATATCCTTTCACCGTTGGAAAGATACACTACAAAGTACAAGGCAGTGATGTCTTAAACTTTGTTTTATTTCACAAAGTTCTGTGTATCGCTGTAATGGTCATGGACAGGCGTTATATCTTACCATCAGGAGAACGTCTCGTTCGGCTCATTAAAATTACATTAAAAAAACACTATCCCGGGTGACATTTTATCCTACGGGAACTACGCGGGTGAAACCGCGAGGTGTCTGCTAGTTTATAATGTTAGCGGGAAGTGGGTTCGAATAAAAAAAACTAAGGAAACGAAGTCAAAACATGATATTTGTGAACAGTTGATTCACAATAACATTCTGTTTCAAGCACACTTTACGCGTCGTTTGAAGCAAATTAATCTGGCAGCGAAACTGGCGATCGCAGACTAATTAAAAATAAGTTATTCATTTAGTCGTAATACGGGCCGGCTCTTTGGTGCGTAATTGCACGAATTAATCATGTTAATGGACCGTGAGCCGAGAACAGAGGATCGGTTTTAGATTGAGAGCTGAAATAGGGATGATACATGCAAATACGCCAAGTAGTGTCAGATACACAACACGTGAAGCTTTTTTATTCGCACAGCAAGGGATGTGGTTCTTTTTCACTTGTCAGGCTAGTCGTTTGATCACAGCTCACGTGATGTTCAAAAAATTCAAAGTTATTTTATTTGGCTCAAGTGTTGGACACATTAAAATGAACCCATTGTCTCCGAATAAGTGATAACTATGTTTCGGTAACCAATGGCTATAACTTAATCAATTAAAAAAATCCAAAGACAGACTAAAAAACTAAACAATTACATGAACATTAAAAACATATATTTGTCTCTCTCTCTCTCTGAGTATGTGTGATCGAGTAGTGTGTGCGTGTGTGTAGATTTGTAGATTTCCTTAGCAGGAGATCGTCTAGGTAGGTACTACCGCAGTACCAGTTATTCTGCCGCTAAGCAGTAGTGCGTAGGCATTACTGTGTTTCGGTTTTAAGGGTAAGTACTGCAGCTAGCGAAATTACTGGGCTGTTGAGACTAACCATCGAAAGTTTCAAAGTAATGAGCGCCAAAGCAGCGATGCCTGGACTTTGTTTTGTTACTCAAAGTTCTGTGTATCGCTGCAATGGTCATGGACAGGCGTTATCTCTTACCACCAGGAGAGCGTCACGTTCGTCTCATTACTTTTTACATTAAAAAAATATATATAGATAGTTACGAATTAAAGTAACACTAAATCCATAAAGCAAACTCAAAAAAACCAACATCAGTAGTGAAATACAAACATATAAGGTCACTAGCGGCACATCCAACTTAGCATTGCGATAAATAATGTACTTTTACTCTGTCCGTAGAAATATTCAAAGCCTGACTCATTTAAGTGAAACTTCGAAGAAAATGGCTTACCTAAATGAAAGAAAACTGGCTGTTTAGTATTTGGAAATGTCGTTCCACCTCTACGTTACACAATTCAGAGCGGGCGCGCTCATCAGATGTCAACAGAGCGAAGACGCGCAGGCAATCCAATCTCACGCCGGCTGGTACAACGGAGCGATCTATTCTCAGCTAGCATTGCTTGAATTCGTACGTTATTACCTATCTGCAAAAAATTATCAAAACAAAAAATAAGAACAATTAGAATAACATTAAAATCTCACAATTATAATACATGTCACATTATTTTTTTATACACCAACCTGGTATCTGTTTCTGTATGTTTCTTTCCATCCAAAGGTTGTCTGGAAGAAATCGCTCTAGGCGCCTAATGGCATTTATTTTGTTTTGCTATGTTTTTTATCTCTTTTTTATGTTTCATATTTGTATGTTGTTGTTTTGTTTTGGTGTGTGATAAAATTGTATTCTATACTATTACTAACGACCCGCCCCGGCTTTGCACGGGTGCCATGTAGATACTAATGTGGTGCATATGCAAGTATTACCTTCCTCTTGAATCTCTCTATCTATTTAAAAAAACCGCATCAAAATCCGTTGCGTAGTTTTAAATATCTAAGCATACATAGGGATAGAGGGTGCCTAATTAAATAATCGTTAAAGTCATAAAACTTGAAGCAAAGATCTTAACTTGTTCCTGAAACACATGTTGAAAGATGCATACTGTAAGGAAACGGGCACGCGGTTGTAGACCGCGAGCCCCAGAATGTAGGCCGACCTCTTCAACTTGACGCCGATGCGACGGCGTTACTAGTTGGCCTTTTTTTTTATTACTGCGAAGATCCGACGTGCTGTGGACGCCGCTGCGTTGAAATTTATCTATGTTTGTACGAGTGTACAGGGCTACGTGGTAAATGAACTCACACGGCAAAGGCAGGATCTGTAGCTCCCTAAACAGCTCCACGCAAGAAACGTCGTCATGAACCCCACATACTGCACGAATGGCTCGCTTCTGCATAACAAACCTAAGTACAAAGTGCGTATTTCTAATAGTTTTTGCATATATACAATATACATAAACGTTAAACGCAATTATAACAATAAGAACAGACGTATAATGTATACGTGTTTCTATCATCAGACGCATTTCTCAGTCAGAAGTTAATTAATGACGGATGCAGTAATTTATCGTTCCTATAACAATAATTATAATGTAACAATTATTGTTCCGTTATACAGGCATTAAGATAAAGTCTTGTCTTGCGCTTTGTCGTCAAGATTTTGTAAGCGAGAATAATGTAGAAATATTTTGTTGCCACGACTACCCGAAAAAATAATGTACCTAATGTCTACAGGGTTTATAGTGCGTGGGTGATTTTCTTTATTCTACCACAACTTTTTAATGCCTTAACAGATTCGGATGTATGACGTATTGTTAGAATTCTTACGTCATACTAAGTGACACTGGCTTAAAACAATTGAAAAAAGAACAATATGGCGGAATTATAGCTTCATTTTCAAATGTGAATGAAAAACTTATGTTTTTTTTTTTTTTTTTTTTAATGGTTGACAGGTTAGTTGTTTGACCACAGCTCACCTGATGTCAAGTGAAGGTGTGGCCGAAGATGGTAAAGCACACCTAGCCTGGAATGCAACTGGCTCTCAAGTGAGGCTGCCGGAACACACCGTTAGATGCTTGGCGGCAGATTTTCAACTTGAGGGTGGTAGCTAGCCAGCCGAGTACTAAAGTACCCTACCACCATGCTTTGGTTTCCTCACGATGTTTTCCTTCACCGGCAGCTCAAGCTCATTGTTGGGGTTTGAACCCACGCCCTTCGGCATGCGAACCTACCGCGCTAACCACTGAGCTATCATCGCTACAAATCGTAATAAATCGTGTTCGTATTTTGGCATGACAGTCATATTTTTTAATCGACTCAATGAGGAGGTTTTCAATTCGATTGTATGTTACGCGATTATTCCGCCAATAATGAATCGATTTTGATGATTCTTTTTTTGATTGGTAGATCATAATTCAGAGGTTGTTAAAAAAAACAACGAAAATCTAAAAACTGTCTACATGGATGATATTTTCATTTACTCCGAAACCTCGCTGTTTCATTGGAGCAGTGCGTAATTGGAGTAAGGGTAATGAAGTCGGTTTTTGTAAATTATAAATTTATAGATTACTGCTAAGATTAAGCTGTGCCCCGCGGTGTTACTCACTACATCTTTTAGAGATAAAAACTAGCCTATGCGTTAATCCAGCTACCTCCATACCAAATTTCACCCAAATCCGTTCAGTAGTTTTTTGCGTGAAAGAGTAACAAACATCCATCCATCCAAACTTTCACATTTATAATATAGTGGGATTTTTATTTTTTATCATTTCAGACATCTGTGCGTAGTGAAAGTTGCTCATAATAATAGTTATAATTCCATTATCGTTTCGGCTTTTTGCTTATACCACAAAATGTTTTGTCCCGAGTGGGAATCGAACCCACGCCCTACAGCTCTTAGGGCAATCAACTACTAAAATATTTACTTTTAGCTACTAAAATTGTTTTATCATTCAATACATATTGTTGGGGTGAATACGAAGTTGGTTATCTGTATTCTCTGTGCACTCGCATAGATATACTAGGCTATTTGCAAAGAAAGGCAAGTTGACACGTAGAATGAGTGATAGATTCCCGCTACGAGTGTTTTATGACTTCCTGCGTATCGACAGGCAAGATATCGCGCTATTTCAGTGAATGAATGCATCAATGAATGATTGACCAATCGAGTAGCGCGTCTTAATTACTAGCTATCAATGCGAGACTTGTACATACAGCTGGGATTCAGTTGGCAATCAGTAATAGCCTATTATTTTTGTTATACTCTTGTTTGATTAGGTCGGATATTACTAATGTAGTTTCTGTAACATCCGATGCCCTTTTGCAAGAAGTAAAAATTTATAGCGATGATAGCTCAGTGGTTAGATGTGGGTTCAAGCACCAACAATGAGCTTCAGCTGCCGGTGAAGGAAAAACGTGAGGAAACCATAACATGGTGGTAGGGTACTTTCTTGTACTCGGCTGGCTAGCTACCACCCTCAAGTTGAAAATTTCCCGCCAAGCATTTAACGGTGTGTTCTGGCAGCCTTACTTGAGACCACACCTTCACTTAACATCAGGTGAGCTGTGGTCAAACACCTAGCCTGTCAGAAGGTGGGTTAGGTAGGACGACCGCAGTACCAGATATTCTGCCGCCAAGAACTTTAGCCTGGCGAAATAACGGGGCTGTTGAGACTAACCATCAAAAGTCTTAAAGTAATGAGCGCCAAAGCAGCGATACCTTGGACTTGTTTTGCTACTTAAAGTTCTGTGCATTGATGCCATGGTCATGGACATGCGTTATCTGTTACCATCAGGAGAGCGTATCGTTCGTATAGCTACTTTTATAGAAAATTACGAAGAATTGCGCAGAAAAAAGAAAAAAATTCAGTTTTTTTTTGATAAATTCAAGTCACAGCTAGTTAATACAAAGTTGAAATTATATTTTCTATTCCCAACAGAAGCACAGCAATTATAGTGCTATACAACGTTGCGTTCTTACTCTCAAATAATCGGATGATACAATTTTAATGCCTTACTCATTATATTGGTCGTATAAATAAAAAAAATATGTTTGTATTTAATAGCTTTTCGATTTCAGTAAAAACTTTTGGTCATTAAATTTTATGTTTCACGTTTAAAAGGCTTGACACGTCCTAACATAGCGATAGTAAGCGGTTTTGTTTGTGGACGTAAAGGTAGAGTTTTTGGGGTTCGTGGCTAGAATGCTAGCGATTTTGTGAACGGACCGAATTATATGATAACAATAAAAGTAATGAGCACCAAAGCAGCAACGCCCCGGAATTTGTTTTGCTACTCAAATTTCTGTGTAGTGCTACAATGGACCTGTCCATACAGGTGTTATCTATTACCATCAGAAAGCGTATCGTATACAAAAATAAAATAAACAAAGACAATTCAAATGGGATAACAATTGGTTAAAAATGGCAATATGGATTTGCACAAACAATGCCGCAGCGCCCCCTGGTGGGTTGTCACTGTAACACTTATCTAAGAACATGCACCAATCAAACCTCAACCAATAACTGAAAACTACATCAAAATCGGACTAGTAGTTTTGGAGAAAAATAGCAACATGGATTTGCACAAACAAATATCCTCACACCCCAAACGCATATAAATCGTCTCCGTTCCGTCGTTGATAAAAATAAAATTAAATGTTCTAAAGTATTTCGAAAAGTTTACAAATAATGTGTTAAATTGTTATTTTTCCGCTAGAAATGGGGCTAGACCTTTCCAATACCACAGCAATCGGAGCTCAGGGCAGCCCTCAACTCGATATCGGACAAACAAACATAAAAACGCACTAAATTTTTACGAGGCCCTACCAGTGAACTATGGGAATTTCGGGGGTCGTTTGAAGTTTCAACAAAGTTTCAACCACGGAGCCTAGTATGCTGGCTCTGAAGTTCCAACCTATAGGCGCTGTTTAAAAACTGTCTGTCATTTTATGTTTGACATGATAGAATTAAAAAAAAATAATTAACAAAAGTAGTGGCGACTTTACCATTAGCTTCAATAGATTTTTGAAAGCAACACGAAAAATCCTGTTTCACCACATAGTATCATTTTTCTACATTCGCGCTTTTAAATAAATAAATAAATATCGTAGGACTATACACACAGCGCCATCTGGCCCCAAACTAAACTAAGTCAGATAACTGACAGAATACATAAATACTTTTTTTTTGTAAATACATACTTATAATACATACAGAACACCCAGACACAGAACAAACATTTGTTTATTCACAAAATGTTTGCCCTGAGTGGGAATCGAACCCACGCCCTACAGCTCAAGGCAGATATACATCTGCCTTGAGCTGTAGGGCCGCTGTAGTAGCTGTACCAATGAGCCAACGGGGCTAATTCGGCACTTAAAAAAACACTACCATTTTTATGCATAAACACTCGAAAAAACACAAGTTTTGGAAAAAAATACAACGGGGGCAACACGGCTCTTTCTGCGTAGCTGATAAAACTCTTTTTGTAAATTTGACATGATAGAAATTATATCTTTCTACTTCATTGTATTTGGCGTCGCACTTTGTGCATTTGGCAATGTCAAGTATTTTAAGATAAACCAAGTAAAATAAGTCAAAGTCAAACAAAGTACCTAAGTAATGCTCAAGTCTGATCATGGACTAGTAAAGTAGAGGCGACTTTAAGACAAGCTTTAATGGAGTTTTAGAAGCTATACGAAAATTCATGTTTCCCCGTATGAAACACACCTAACTATACTACGATTATAGTTTTTTTTTTAAATAAATCATATGATTTTTCTTGTGAACAAACAAACGAGAACAAAACGCTGGCCTTTATTTTACCCAGCGTTTGAGTATTGCCATACAACGCGGCAATGGGGCCAGCGTTTTGGGAACTATTCCCATTGATAGCGGCCTTTTAGATTAGTTATTACTTGTTATTATTTTTAATGTTGCTTGTTTTATTGATAAATATTATGTATATGAAAAAAAAACAATTTTTCTTGTCATATAAATGTGTTACATTGTATCAATAGGGTTGTCATCTCTTTCTTTCTTACTTTCGAAGAAACTAAATAAATAATTAATATCGAAAAAAAAAACTAAATATCGTCACTCCACCTAATCTAAGGGCGTCCTACACTGCGTTTGCCAAATCGCGATCTCCACTCTAGAACACGTCTACTGCAGCGGTTGTCGTTTCTGCTGCAAATATGACCAGCCCACATCAACTTGCTAACACGCTGAACAATGTCGGATACACTCGTCGGAACACCACACACTCGTCGGTACACTTGTCGGATACTTTGTTCTGGATACATTTTCTTAGAGAAACACCAAATTTAGTCCTTTCCATAGCTCTTTGAGAAACTTTTAAAAATAATTTTACAGTACAGCGATACTATCAGTGTTTTGCAAGTTTTTTTCTAGATGGCGCTGTACAGTCTTAACACGCGCTAGCGTTATGTTTTCACGTATCTGTGAGTATAATAGAGTCAACTCAAAGTGTTGATCCAATGCCTGCAAGGCACGGATCGCACAGAATACTTTTTATCGTATTTTTGATCGTTCTCGTAAACTTAATTACGAAACGTAGTTTCTGATGTATATTAAACCTTCTTTTCATTATTTGCTTGTAAAAAAAAAATTAGTAACAGTTTATGTTATAAATAAATATAAGTGATACTTGTAATAATTTTAAGTGATACCAACAGCTGTTAAAATACTGTTACTGCGTACTGTTTAAATATTTCACGTCACGCGACGGTCAATTTTTCATTTGCATTCTCTGTTTAGCGGTTCGCACAATGAAAGTAGAATCAAATCGTCCCTCCTACAATTTCAAAATACACGTATACAAATACCTTTATACTATATTTGTGTGAAGGCCTTGTCATACATATGTGCATGTAGTTAGCAAAAATTGTAGGATCAAAGAGTTTTCACCTATTTTCTACCCAATGTTATATCTGTATTTTTTTTCTACTCTGTGATCTGAAACACGTACGCCATTTTACGTCTGAGACAGTCAGGTGAAAATCCCATGATATTTCTTGGACTGTCCAAGAAGTTTTGATAAAATCGGGATAAACATTACCAAAGTTAAAGTTAAAATGAATATTAACACAATCATAACCTCTCGGCGATATTCTTAATACAAAGTCAGCCGAACATTTATTCATGATTAAAAAGTATTATCAAACAATCTACACATATATTTATTTTTATGTCTTGATTCTTAGTATTTTCCGGTAGCTGTTAATAGTTTAATGCCATTAAAGGTAATTATAAATTCACTTGGTTATCTCCCATTAGTTTTATGAGCTATCAACACAGTATAGTTTTAAACAGTAGTTAATATTAGTATAGTTGTTAATTTGATTTAATTTTTATTTTAGAAAGTCGTGCTCTTGATTATTAAGAACTGTCACTAAGGGCACAATTCTGAAATCGTTAAATAATATATTTGTTATAAATATAGTTATTTGGATAGAATGTATCTTTTTGTGCCGTTTGGGGTTGAAACTTTAGGTCTATGGGGGCCGGCCGCTCTCGAACTGTATCGGGACCTGGCCAAACGTCTAGAGGAGGCTTCAGGTGATCAGACAGCTGGTATCTACTTTGGTCAAAAGCTAAGCATTGTCATCCAGCGTGGCAATGTTGCCAGCATTCTGGCCACATATCCCTCCTCTGACGGTTTTTTAGACTAAGACTAAGTTTTTTGTATACATTTTGTAAATAGGTAGTAAATTTAAGGTATTTTTTATATATTTGTTTCATATGTATTGTCAGAAGACAATAGCTTTACTTAGCTCTGCTTAGTTTGGGGTCAGATGGTGCTGTGTGTAATGTCCTACAATAGTTATTTTATATTTATTTTATTTATTTATTTAATAATTTTTTTCGTTGGAATTAAAATATTCTTCACTCTTTAATCAACCTTATCTAACTTTAAACGTAATTATTTTGATAGCACGGTTACAAAACATTGAACTCTATTGATACAAAAAATTAACTTGGTTGTTTTGTACATACAAACTTTCCGTATAAAATATCTGTAGGTATAACTGTTAAAACTGTATCAAAATCCGATGAGTCATCATAATTTCAGCCCTAGGACATGTACTGCTGGACATAGGCCTCCCATATTCCATAGAGACGGCACGCATCCAGCACGTTCCTGCGGTCTTTACAAGGTCGTCTGTCCACCTTGTGGGTGGACGTCCTACGCTGCGCTTGCCGGTCCGTAGTCTCCACTCCAGAACTTTGCAGCCCCATCGGCCATCAGTTCTATGTGCCCTGCCCACTGCCACTTCAACTTGCTGATTCTCTCGGCTATGTTGATTACTTTAGTTCGTCTACTCATTTCTGATTCGATCTCGTAGGGAAACTCCGACCATAGCTCTCTCCATAGCTCGTTGTGCTACTTCGAGCAAACCATGAAGGCACATAGTTAGATACCACGTTTCAGCGCCATAAGTCATCACTGGTAACACACACTAGTCGAAAACTTTGTTTTATACTGTTTGGTAAAATTCGTAAGTTGCATTACTGATTCAGAACATATAAGCTCGTGGACCCGAAACTGGGTACAATTTGTAAGCGAAACTTGAGAAGGCGGTAGCGATGAATTTATGTTTATTTATCTGTGTTTTTTAACCGGTCACCGGCGACGGTCGCTTTGTCGTTCGCCGTCGGTGCAACCACGGCTCCAGTTTTAATTAAGAGATTTTATTTAATTTTTATCTGGCTTTGTCTGAACTGTGCGGTGAATCATGGCATATAATTGTAAAGGTATTGGAAAAACAACAAAAAGCCGACTTGATAAAAAAATCGTTTCAAATCTAGCGGATTTATCTGTTTAGTTAAGAATGTTATACGTAAGCTCCTCTTTTTTTAAATTCAAATATAAATGCTTGTAGTTCATGTCCTAACTGATGAGTAGTAGTGCGATCTAAGATGAGCACGCTAACCTAAGTTAAGATAAGATATAAGATAAAATGTTGACTCCTAGAGATCTTGTTTTATGACATTGACGAGTATTTCAAACTAAAAGATTATTTATTAAATTAAATAAATATCATAGGACATTACACACAGCGCCATCTGACCCCATTTTGTAGCGATGATAGCTCAGTGGTTAGCGCGGTAGGTTCGCATGCCGAAGGGCGTGGGTTCAAACCCCAACAATGAGCTTGAGCTGCCGGTGAAGGAAAACATCGTGAGGAAACCATAGCATGGTGGTAGGGTACTTTCTAGTACTCGGCTGGCTAGCTACCACCCTCAAGTTGAAAATCTGCCGCCAAGCATCTAACAGTGTGTTCCGGCAGCCTCACTTGAGAGCCAGTTCCATTCCAGGCTAGGTGTGCTTTACCATCTTCGATCACACCTTCACTTAACATCAGGTGAGCTGTGGTCAAAACACCGAGCCTGTCAACACAAAAAAAAAAAAAAAAATAGAATACTTAATAAGTAATTAGGTTTTTTTTGTAATTTTTTTACATTAACAATATTTTTTGTATTGACTTATTTTATTTTGTTATTTATTCCTAGTCATGCACCTAATTAGTGTTTTAAAACTTTTTTTAATGATTTATAAGAAACGATATTACGGAATTTGACTTGTAGGTAAGTAACGTTAGTGTTATCAATAAAATGTTTGTATTTGTAGATACACATTTAATCTTTGTCTATTAACAGTGGTCGGCCCAAGCGTCAGACCGAAACTATGACGTGACTTGACGGGTGTTGCCGTCAAATCCACGATATTACTACTCTTTGTGCAAAACTAACTTTAAACTTGAAATTTTGTGTCTTGGTTTTATGTAAACGAAAAATACGTCGAATTATTTGAAATCATGATTGATTCATTGATTGATTAACTCTTTATTGCACACACTAAAAAAAAAAACAATACAAAAGAAATAAAATTAATTAATAGGTGTGACAACTGGCGACCTTATCGCTAAAAGTGATCTCTTTCAGGCAACATGGAAGTACGATGTACAAAATTTACCTTTAAGTTTGACAAATAATTATTGCCAACTCTGTATCGGCAGATATAAGCATACAAGAAGGTATATCGAGTAATTAACAACTGGTTGTAACCGTAACTATAATTAACCGTTAAGTGGTTGTCGGTGAGACTGTTCATTAAAACACTTCCTTCATAATCGTATACATAGTTCAGGAGCTAACGGTAAACATATAATCCTCACACTAAAACGTAATTGAGCAATTTTTAGTTGCCTAATGTTTAGTAAGAATCACACTTTATTTAAAAGAAAAATTGCTTATTGCTTATTGTTAATTCATAGTAATTACAATGGATGCTTACACTTACGTTTATACTTAGAAGAGCATACAAAAATATTCTACTATTTTGGTAAAGAAGAATAAAAAAGAAAATGTATGGTTTTTTAAAGTCTTTTTTTTTTCTAAATAAAAACACATTTTTTTAATTTGTTTATCTTGGATATTCCATGTAGAAAAATTGCATGAGTTATGCACAAAATATACATGTCGGCGTGTAGCTTTAATGTTGATTTAATTTAGCGCCATTTTGTGTAATTTTGGTGGACTTGAGGTGGAATGGCGACACCTCTGACGTAACACTGGTTCCGTGCTCTGCTTATCGTTATTCGTGTAAAGTATTTTGACTTCAACCAATGAGAGAAGGTGAAGTTGCGGATGTTGGCCGGCAGGGGCGCTGTGTGAAGCGAGCCGGCCGTGCTTGAATGTTGAGGTGGGGAGATCATTCCTGCTTTGGTTGAGGAGAGATGAACATTGATTCTTGCTTTGAGAGGAGATTGAGTTGGTCGGTTGCAGAGTGCGAAGCTAAGCGGAACGTTTTGTCTCCAAGCTATGTAATAGTGTCTATAATGTTCTAATCATTCTTAAAGTAAAGTCGTTGTGATATGCTGATTAAACTTTGTACAAGATAACTGAATTGTGTGGTTTGTCTCCTCGCCCGCTACACCCTCGCCCAGTAACCCAGTCACCGTACATGATGTTGATCGGCCATCCCACTTGATGTCGTGCTGCTTCTTCTTCTTTTCTTCTTCTTATATCTCCGACATACATATTATATAACATCCTTACTGGGTATATTTAGTGAAGTTGCAATATAAAATGTACGTACCTTTAGATTATTTTACTCAAGCGTTGTTGTTTATAAGAGTGAAAATATTTAACCGTATAACTTTTGGGAGGTAATTCTTTTAGGGACCATACTCGAGTAGAACCACAGTGCCATATTACTAAGTATCCTGTCTGCTTATTCGACCTCTTTTGATTTGTATCTCCTAAATTGTACTAAGTATATTAAATCTCTATTGAAATGTTCACTGAATATGTCTCACTAAAGTGGGTTATCAGATGAATACAGTAAACTAGTTTTTTACTACCTTTATAATATAATTTAATTACAGGATGTCCTGAAACTCGACGTCAATCGAGTATGTGGGGCCATATTAACATATCACTTGCTTAAATGATGACGGGAATATTTTTAGAAATGTGATTATTGATTCCCTTTTTATTGTCTTTACCAAAAATCAAATAGACTAAATTGATAGACATTAACAACATCAAAAAAACACTGAAAAAATGGAGTACACGCCATTATTTGGTATTGTGATAACAAACACAATTTTACAGTTTTTTTTTAAATGTAAAAACATAATGAGACGAACGAGACGCTCTCCTGATGGTAAGAGATAACGTCTGTCCATGACCATTGCAGCAATGCACAGAACTCTGAGTAACAAAACAAAGTCCAGGGCATCGCTGCTTTGGTGCTCATTACTTTGGAGCCTTTCGATGGTAAGTCTCAACAGCCCAGTAATTTCGCTAGCTGCAGTACCTTTCAAACCGGAATACAGTAATGTTTACACACTACTACTTAGCGGCAGAATAACTGGTACTGCGGTGGTACCTACCTAGACGACCTCCTGCTAAGGAGATCTACCACCAAGTAAAGGTACAGTGATTTGTTCCCTAACGTAACGTAAATAAACCAATCACAAATCGAGCAAAAATACTTTGATAGTAAATTCAGAAAGCTGATGATAACAAAAGATAGAAAGGGAAAGGGGGAAATAAGATCTTTGCTCTGCATTGGGACAGAGCAGTTTAATAATAATAAAGGTTGCTCTTTAAAAAAGCTACTTGTAGTCTAATTAGCAGCCAGCTCTTACACTATTACCCAGATTTCGTGTAATTTTTACCCAATTAAGGCGTATTACGCGACGTAATGTGTATTGATGTCGGTGTTGCCATGTTTGGGAAGTAATTGCTAATTAATAAGTTTAACTGTTTGTGTGCAGGCATTTTGTATGCTATTTTATGGCCTTAAATATTTAATTTGATTTTTAGAGTTTCGTACTGAAAGGCTGTGCAAGTGTGCAACGGGACCTTATTTGCAGGCCACTGTACGACATATATTATTTTTTGTTAAGTTTTGAAATGTTTTAATAGGTGCCTAACAAAATAAAAATATTTTGTACTCTTATTTTGACATACTCAAAAAATCTTATTGACCAATGGGACAGGAGCAGAAAAGATGACGGGTTTGACATTAGCATTTCTTTTCGTGTAGTTTTTGTTTGTACTGTATTTTTGTGTTCGTTTATTGACATTTGAGTAGGTAATTATTTTTGTGATTATGATTGTTTCTTTATTGTTATTGTTTGTAGCGATGATGTGGTTAGCGCGGTAGGTTCGCATGCCGAAGGGCGTGGGTTCAAACCCCAACAATGAGCTTGAGCTGCCGGTGAAGGAAAACATCGTGAGGAAGCCATAGCATGGTGGTAGGGTACTTTCTAGTACTCGGCTGGCTAGCTACCACCCTCAAGTTGAAAATCTGCCGCCAAGCATCTAACGGCGTGTTCCGGCAGCCTCACTTGAGAGCCAGTTCCATTCCAGGCTAGGTGTGCTTTACCATCTTCGACCACACCTTCACTTAACATCAGGTGAGCTGTGGTCAAACAACTAGCCTGTCAACCATAAAAAAAAAATTGACATTGTTTAAGATTTGATTATTTGTATTATGGTTTCTAATTCATTATTATTATTTAGATGTATGAGATAAATGTAATTGATTGCGTCATTTTTATTTCAACTTTTTTCTTAATTTAATTTATTATAATTATTTAAAGGGCAGTCCATGATAATTATGAATGTTTATATTTTTAGCTCTATCGCAAAACGGTTGCAGACAGTAGCGTCAAACGTATTATGATTATACAGGGTTATACGTTTTAGTGTACTAAACCGAAAGGGAGTGATAATACTCTCCAATATAAGTAACTATTATTTCACACTTCAAAAATTGTAAAAAAAATAAGACGCTCTTTTGTTTAACCCTCGAATTATGGAGCATCTAAATTTTATTTCATTGTTTCAGTTAAGAGAATCAGAGTATCGCTAACAATCATTGAACTATTTCCCATTAATTTGATAATTTTATTTATTAATTACGCACCGAATGAAAAGCTGCTGTTTTTAACCATTGTTGATATTATTAAGGTAATAAATTATTTAATTATCGCTTTAATTATTGTCAACATAAATGATCCATGTTGGTTGAAAACGTGACGAAAACATCGTATCGAATTTCTACAAAACATGGTCGACGGTTGTGAGACCTATGTAGAGATAAAACGTTTAGAGCTGCCGACAAAATAGTTACATCTAGTTAAAAAAATATAAAATTAATTTTGTTTTCAATAAAGCTGACCAAATAAATTACTGAACTAACAACCTGTTCGAGCTTTTCTCTACATTAAAAACAATTAAGTACGAATCGGACCCAAATACTAAGGGTTCTGTGATAACACTACATAAAACACACGCATCGCGCTTCGCAAAGAAACCAAAAAGCTCGCTCATTTAATCTTTAAATAATACAATACAAAGCCGCTGTCCGAGTTTATCTATCAATACTATTGTAAAGAGGAAAGATTTGATTGTTTGTTTGTATTTAATAGGCTCCGTAACTACTGGACCGATTTCAAAAATTCTTTCACCGTTGGGAAGCTACACTATCCCGGGTGGCATAGGCTACTTTTTACCTCTGTATTTCCACGGGAACGGGGACTACGCGGGTGAAACCGTGAGGCGTCCGCTAGTCTGTAATATTTTTGTTTCGTGCGATGTGCAAAACCGATTAATTCATTATTAACCATTTTTAATTATTTATTGTTTGTCCTTAGAGCTTGCTTTTTGCTTTATAATAACATCAAAATTATCGCTTCTATGTTTTTACCGTCTTTACGTCACATAAGACAAAAAAATCTTCAGAAACAAGTTTCCCAAATGGGAGCCCCGCAATTTATATCAAAGTCGGAAAATCTGTATTTCTTTTCTTAATTTATTCAAACATAAAAATTGGGTCCATGAGATTCCGAGCTCTATAACTGAACAGTACCGCAGTCAATAGGTTATCTGTGTCACGCTGCAGTCGACATAACAATTTTAAAGCCAATATTCACTTTTCCAAACAATTTTGACAGCTATTCAAAACACCGAGTATGGTAAAATCAAAATAAATCATATTAAAATTTTTTTAACTAAATTATAGCGTGTCCGTTTATGTCACGCTCATACCAACTACAACTTCTCTTTAAAGGTACTACGCTTATATTTTTAATTACCCCGTTCTTTCCAATAATAAAAACTAAAAACAGGTAGCGAAAACAACGCACGAAAACAATACAAAATTCGAGAGGATTAAGCTTTTTTGTCAGTCACGTATACATTTCTAGGGTCGCAGTGGCAAAAAATAATATCTTTAAAATCCAATAAAAGCCTGCCATAAACAACTGTAAACTTATTTCTCCAATTTTTTAGCAATTATAGCTCAGTGGTTAGCTCGGTTTACACGTCGAAGGGGGTTGGTTCAAACCCCAACAATGAGCTTGAGCTACTGGTGAAGAAAAATATCATAAGGAAACTATAGGATTGTGGTAGGGTCCTTTTTAGTACGTACTACCTAAGTTAAAAATCACAACTCGATATCATTTCAAATCAGCTATCATGTTGAAAATCTCTCGCTAAGAACCTAGCGGTGTGTTCCAGACGTACTTGTGATACTTAACATTTTGTGGGCTGTGGTCAAACACCTAATCCCGTAATCTTAACCTTAACAAATTTGTGAATTTAACATTATTAATAAATAATTACATAAGCACTCGAAGAAACATTAGTACCTATTAGTCTAAATATCAAATATCGTAAGACACACATACACATAGCGACATACACACAGCGCCATCTGACCCCAAATTAAGCAAAGCTTGTACTATGGAAGTCAGATAACTGATAGAATATTTACACAGTTTTTTTTGTAAATACAGTACACACAGACACAGAACAAACACCATTTGTTTATACAACACAATGTTTGTCCTGGGTGGGAATCGAACCTATGCCCAACAGCTTTTAGCAGACATACTACCAATGAACCAACAATACTGTCAAATAACTAAAACTAAAAACTAATACAAATCTTTAACAGCAAAGTTACAGGTCATTTTTCCATTTATATTCAATAATATCTAAATCATAACATATGTCAATACAATGACAATGTCAATGAAATAATATGTCACATGGTAAATACAATTTTGTTATGTCAACCATGCATGAAACGTTTGATAAACTGTCATTAAATTCAGTTATTATTTTTAAATACCATTATCACTTAATTGCATCAGTCAAAATTAGGTCATAAAAATAATAATGAGTTGATTTTACATCTGTACACAACGTTTTACGACTGTATATAACTAATTAAAAGTTTAATGTGAGAGTAATTAGCAGAGTTTACGAGCAAAAAGTTTCATATTTTGCACAAACAAACGGTATTAATACATACGTCATCGTAATAAACTTTATTTTTGTATTACACAAACTCAATATCAATTACTCCATGATGGGTATGATCGAAGGTAGACTAGAAGAACAAAATCATTCTAGGGAATGGCCGAGCATTACCGGAGTAAATTAAATATATCACTTGGTTTAGGTACAATTGTTTTCATGTAAAAGTAATGAGACGAACGAGACGCTCTCTTGATAGTAAGAGATATCATCCATGATCAATGCAGCGACACTCGGAACTTTGAGCAACAAAACAAAGTCTAGAGCATCGCTGCTTTCGCGCTTATTACTTTGAGAGTTTCGATGGTTAGTCTCAACAGCCCTGTGATGTCGGTAGTTGTACCCTTCAAACCGAAACATAAGATTACTAACGTAACTTTCCTCTTCTTGTAATGTAAAATTGTAAAAAAAAAAAAAAAATGTAACTATAGTTGACAAAGGTCACGGACCCCAGTGTCTGTGGAGCGTATAATTAAAAAAAAACCGTAACATAGTTTTTTTTAATTCTTTTTTTTTGGGGCTTTCGTCAATACATGTCAGTCCCATCGTTCTATAACTATTTATCAGACTAATACAAACATCCAACTAATACCTCGGTCTAGGATGAAGCTGGCTGATGCTTGAGTATTTTACAAACCCGCCCTGCGGCCTCAGACGTCGGAGCCGCTACGATATGAGTGAAGGCACTCATATCAAATCCGTTCAACTTTCAACAGCGAGTCTCTTTCATTTTTGTTCCGGGCACATTCCATCAGCAAGTGGTAGGCGTCTTCTACTAACTCTTCTACTTCACTCTTGCCACTCTGGATGGCATTGCTAAGTTTTGAACGAAGTACTTAGATGACAGGCCAGGCCATGATGGCCAGGTATATAAATCTTTCGATACATATCGAAAGATTTAACTCAAAAACCTTATTTGTGCAGTTTGAAGTTTTCGGCTATAACGTGATGACGCAGGTAAATTGTGGTACTTGGTGGTAGATTTCCTTAGCAGGAAGTCGTCTAGATAGGTACCACCGCAGTACCAGATATTCTGCCGCCAAGCAGTAGTGTGTAAACATTACTGTGTTCCGGTTTGAAGGGTACTGCAGCTAGCGAAATTACTGGGCTGTTGAGACTAACCATCGAAAGTCTCAAAGTAATGAGCGCCAAAGCAGCGATGCCCCGGACTTTGTTTTGGTAGGTACTCAAAGTTCTGTGCATTGCTGCAATGGTCATGGGCATGCGTTATCTCTTACCATCAGGAGAGCGCATCGTCCGTCTCATTACTTCTACATTAAAAAAAAAAATTAAAAAAAAGTAACAGTAACAATTATGTATTTACTATAACTCCGATGCAGCAATTATAAACTATATTATTAATATCAACTAAGTACATGAGTCGTGCTTTTATAATTACGTATCAACGCCGTAAAGATAAATATTTAATTAAGACTTTCACTGCCTAGAGGTTATTCGAGATTCCAAACGATTGAAATGAAGTCATTGTAACCTCACACTTGAAAATGTGAGGCCTTACAACATAATTTTAACTTAGTCAATGCTTAAAATACTTTATCGACTTTCCATTATGTTTAAACGAAATAGGTAACTGTAAGTAACGCCAATATTTTGTTGAATTCGGTACAACATTTATTTGCCAGGATTATAAAATGAGATGTAGATTGTTTTTAACGCGTATAAGGGTGTCAACGTTTGACCACCAACTTCTGTGATGATAAGCGATGATATGTACATGTACAACGATGACGCAGGCTTGAGAGCACATAATCACACTGGCCTTGTAAAGATGAAACGCCGGAAGTTTCTTTCATTCTTCGTACGAAGCAATCAATTTATATCTACATCTCATTTCAATTCAAAATGTTGGAAAAAAATAACCAACAGTTCTTGTCCTGTCAAATTTAGTTATGTTTAATGCCATATTGAAAGAAAGAAAGAAACAAACCAAAAGTTTTATTTTGCAACAAGCACAAAAACAAACAAACAGAGACAGACAAAAGTTGCAAAACAGGGGCTCACCTGTAGCGATGATAGCTCAGTGTAGCGATGATAGCTCAGTGGTTAGCGCGGTCGGTTCGCATGCCGAAGGGCGTGGGTTCAAACCCCAAGAATGAGCTTGAGCTGCCGGTGAAAGAAAACATCGTGAGGAAACCATAGCATGGTGGTAGGGTACTTTCTAGTACTCGGCTGGCTAGCTACCACCCTCAAGTTGAAATTCTGTCGCCAAGCATCTAACGGTGTGTTCCGGCAGCCTCACTTGAGAGCCAGTTCCATTCCAGGCTAGGTGTGCTTTACCATCTTCGACCACACCGTCACTTAACATCAGGTGAGCTGTGGTCAAACACCTAGCCTGTCAGCTATAAAAAAAAAAAAAAAACCGCAGCATAATACTGGTCATACTAAGCGGTATGACCAGCGCTGGTCTTCCGGTGAGCTCTTGTAGTTTAAACAACCAAAAAAATATACAAATCAGCACCAGTGTGTACGATGAGGTCAATACCAAGCTAAAAAGAACAAAACCTTTTGAGTTAGTGTATTAAGTTAGTAATGTCAGTGCAGTGAGTACTACATATTATAGAACACATGAACAAAGTGTCTTCCCCTTAATAGAGACAGTAAGAAAAGTGTTAATGGACGCATTCTTCGTATACACTCTACTTAGCAATTTAAGTTATATTAAAACTACTTATTAGTCTCAACTAGGCTAGATTGTACTAACAATGAGGTATCTAACAACAAACAGATACATCATTAGAAGGAAAAATACCGGGCTGTCAATTCATTTCTCAATAATAACGTCACTGTGTGCTTTAAATTGAAACGGATTTGTATGAAATTTTGAATACAAATATTGTATATCCTGTGTTAACACATGCGCTACCTTTTACCTAAGTTTAATGATTGTCACTTTTAGTGCAGCTCTAGTTATGAGACATGAGGTCTTAACATACAAATTACTGCACGGGACGTGTTAAGGTTAAAACTGAATGAATATCGTACGCTGATAATGAAGTATTAGTAGTACTTGTTAGTACTTGCTTAGTATTTCAATGTTTATATTTAAAGTTAAGTCCGGTTATGACCTAGAGATAATTTTAATGTGCAATAAATTTTAATTATTATTGCAATAATTGTTCGCAATTAATGTTTATACTTCATAAAAATGATAACAGTTTGTTTTTCTCGATGCTCGCTTCAGATTGTGTTTATATTAATATTACGTACGAATAATCTTTAAAAATTGTTATATACTTTACAAGTTGACAAAATAACAATATATAGTATAGTGATAAATACTTTACAAGGTTATAAGATACTATGTATGTATAATGTATACATATCTATAGAATTTATGTAGTGATGATAGCTCAGTGGTTAGGGCAGTCGGAAAGCCGAAGGTCGTACCGAAAGACGTAGGTTCAAATCCCAACAATGAGCTGCTGGTGAAGAAAAATATCATGCATGGTGGTAGAGTAAGTACTTTCTAGTATTTGAAAGAAAGAAAAAACGTTTAATCCTGAAACAAGTACAAAAACAAATAAACAGAGACAGACAAAAGTTACAGAATAGGGGCTCACCTCAGCATAATGCTGGTCATACTTGTAATTTACACAACAAAAATAAATAAATAAAACATTTGGCTGGCTACAACCTCTAGATTTAAAATATGCCGCCAAGTACCTAACGGTATGTACCGGCAGCCTCACTTGAAAGCTAATACCGGTCCACACAAGGCGCATTTACCATCTTCGACCACGAGGTGCGATGTTGAGCCTGTCAACCACAAAAAAAAACGTGAAGATATCCACAATGACATCAATAAAAACCACCTACGAGTAGGTATCTCTATTTCTGCAAAAAACCTCACAAATTCTTTTGTATTAACATTCTCACAAAAGTTTTAATCTCGAAATGATGGATTTGTCACGTTTTTTCTTCCGACTCGACAGTTCAAGTTTCTAAAAAAAAAAAAACAGGTGTAGCTTTTGAGTGTAGCTGATGTATTGTGAGAAAATAAATTTTGGTAATATGGTAGATTAAACTTTTACGGTCAATTGATTTCCGGAATTTTTAAATGTGCGATTTTTTTAAACATAAAATTATTGAGACCATCAATACGCTTTCCTGATGGTTCGAGATAACGCAAATCGATATCAGTACACAGAACTTTGAACTGCAAAACAAAGTCCAGGGCATGACTGCTTTGTCGCTCATTACTTTGAGACTTTCGATAGTTTTTGTAGCGATGATAGCTCAGTGGTTAGCGCGGTAGGTTCGCATGCCGAAGGGCGTGGGTTCAAACCCCAACAATGAGCTTGAGCTGCCGGTGAAGGATAAACCCTGTCAACCATAAAAAAAAAAAAAAAGTTAGTCTCAAATCTAGAGTAAATAGGTTTCTTCTAGGTAAGCGTGCTCCATCTTAGACCACACTACTGTTTAACATCAGGCAGAGTGTGGTCAAACGCGAATCTATTTAGAATAAAAAAACAAAAAAAAAAAAAACTGCCCAGTAATTTCGCTAGCTGCAGTGCAGTACCCATCAAACCGGAACACAGTAATGTTTACACACTACTGCTTGGCGAAGAATATTGTTAGAATACAAATTAAACATCATATTCTGGGAACATTTATCTCCTCTTATTTATATTTGTGTGTTTTTAATTTTATTGGAATCATCATCATCATCATCATCATTTCAGCCGTAGGACGTCCACTGCTGGACATAGGCCTCCCCCATTGACTTCCATAAAGACCGGTTGGAAGCGGCTCGCATCCAGCGCGTTCCTGCGGTCTTTACTAGGTCGTCTGTCCACCTTGTGGGTGGACGTCTTACGCTGCGCTTGCCGGTCCGTATTGGAATAAATTTATAATATTCATCGAAAAAACATGACGCACTGGGTAGAAGATATGCCCGGACATTCAGCTTTTAAAAACTCACTAGATTCTTATCTTCTCAAATTTTAAGTTTCACAATGTTAGATAGGAATACCTACTAAGAGTTTTCCCACACATCTGTATTATACAGTAAATGCCAAAAAGTTCGGATCAAAAAAGATGGAACTCTATTGTAAAGACAGAATCATAATGCGAAAACGATTGACTCTATTGTGAAGTGTTCGAGTGTATGGAACCGGGTGAAATCCAATTTTATTGGTTAATTCCAGAGAGTGTAGGTGGGACTCGGGATGTTAGAAGCAAAGTGGCATAAGACGAAATTTCAATTTTTGTATTTCACAACATTTTTACGGTTCAAGACCCTCTCCAATGACATGCAACTGAATGGGACATTTAGCTTTTTACTCGACTGCCAAGAAAGACTTATGTTTTTTGCGCGTATCTTTTATGTAAATTTCTTTATTACCTTGTATCTTCCAAGCAGCTGGATGAATTTTAAAAGTTAATGTATCATTATATTCGTCTTAAAACCCCCAAGGCGCTTGGGGGTTTTACGAATATAGGTGTTTGAAAAATATACAAAATGGCGGATTTTTGGTATGAAATAGATCCCGATCTTGAGCTTTTTGCCATATCGCAAAAATAGCGGGTCGGACGTTAATAAGATTAAGACAAGATCGGGATGAGTGCTTGGTATCTTAATAACATAATTAACCATACTTATCGGGCAAGATGTCAAAATAAAGAGAATAAATAAATCTCGCTTAAGTTTAGGGGCTTGGCATCCTCTCTAAGGTGAAAAAGTACTTCACACCAGAATAGCTACTCACTACATGGTATGGCTTTGCCAAGTACCAACTTGAGGTATTGAAGTCAAACGAGAGGCAACTAGACAACAATTATTTTCAAAATATGCAATTTCTGACTTACGTTCACAACTAGCAATAAATTTAACAATACATCAAAATCCCTTTGTTTACAAGAAAAACCCGTGTTGCCTGACTGACAGCTCCGGTCGAGTGCTCCACAATGAGCCAATCACTGGACAATGCTGTCAGCTGTCAAACTGACACAACATGAAATGTCAAGTGAACAAAATTTGGCAATGTGTAATTTGATGATTGAATCTTTATAACCAAAATTGGTTGGGTATTCAGGATTGGCAAATCAGCCAATTGCGAAGGTATTGGTGTCTTGTTAAACCTTGGCTAGTCTTTGCTTGGCTAGGCCTTCCATACGTCTGACTAACTAAATAAGCACATGAATACCTACCACTTTAAATAAAATAAATAAATACACATCGTAGTACATTACACACAGCGCTATCTGACCCCAAACTAAGTAAAGCTTGCAGACATACTACTTAGTTTGTAAGCAATTTCTGTTTGTGTATAATCTCCTACGATGTTTATTTCTTTATAATTGTTTATTAATTTCACTTAATTTTATTGTTTCTATATAAATTTTATAGTGTAAATTAAAAAACACACTCATTAAGTATGTCAATACAATATTAAGTAGGTAATACCACAAAACGTTGATAGTTTATAACAATAATTGCAATTGCTCGTATCTTTTACGTCCCTTTATGTCCTTCCACGAATGTAAAGTTTATTGTCAAGCCCACCATTGCATTACGACACTCAATTGCAATAAAAACATAGCTCTATTATATGTTCATGGAGTTTTCAAATTGTCAATACGTAAGGATCAATACAAATCGTCAAGCATGTGTCAAAAATAATTATACACCCGCTGCTTCAGCCCATTGTAAGTCAATTACAAATTCAAAAGATTCAAAATGTGACTTAGGAGGTTTGTTTAGCGAAAGGTGTGGTAATCCTATAAGGGTTTAAGAGCTTGTTTATTTTTTGGGGCAAAACTTTTACAACGGGATTAGAGATGAACGGAGATCTTTCCGACAAGAGATTTTACAAACTTTAAAGAGATAAAGTTATAAAAAATATTGTCGTTTGCTAATCTTTTTATGTTTTGATCTAAAAGTAACGATACGCTCTCTTAATGGTAAGTGAAAATTTACTATCCATGACCATTGCAGTGGCACGAGAACGTAGCTAATCAAAGTCTAGGGCATCGCTGCTTTGGCGCTCTTTACTTCGAGACTTTCAATGGTTAGTCTCAACAACCCTGTAATTTAACTTCCCTTCCTTCCTTCCCAAATCAGAATCACAAACTATTGCTTGGCGGCAGATTATCTTGTAATACGGTGGTACCCACGAAAACGAGATCCTGATATGGAGATCTATCACCAAGTAACTTCTCTATCCTTAATATTATGTATCAGATACTGCTCAGTGGTTAACACCGTCAGATCACATGATGATTCGGGAGGGCGTGGGTACAAATCCCAACAATGTATCTGAGCTGTTGGTGAAGGCTAACTCTCACATTTAAAAAACAGCCAATCACCTAACCGTGTATTCTGGTAGGCTCAATTTGACGCAAATTCATCATCATCATCATCATTGTGTTCATTATCTTCGACCACACTGTCACTTAATATCCGGTGAGCTCTTCTCTGATTTGATCTGATCTTTGATTGCTCTTCTTTCCACAGCAACAAATCAACGTTTATTCAAAACAGTTAAAAATGTTCTAAATTCACGTTAAAAATAAAATCTTAAGCTTAACCTAAACTCCTTATTAAAAATCTTGATACTCATACCAAACAAAAATACAAGACTTACATATTTTTAGGTATAAATAAAGTACCTTTTATTTGCTGTATTATAATTGTTTCAAGACTAATAAATTTATAAATTAAAATTCAATACAATGTTTATAAGTAATCAGCTTGAATCGTCGATTGAAACGGCATCAAGTTGAGATCGGTTCACAGCACGCAATTACGATCGAGATTAAATGCATAAGGACTGGGTCACACCGCAGTCGGCATAAATAGATTACTTTAGTAAAGTAAACTTAATTCGACTGTTTCTGTAATCTTAACTGCCTAATGATATAGTATATAATATAATGATATAGTATAGTACCTACTAGTCAAATCCTTTCATTTGATACACATATTGGGGGAGTAGTGAAAAATGTGTAATCTGGCATTTTGTGGCGGCGGCCATCTTGGACCGATTTTCATCAAACACAACTAAGTACACTCTTGACTAATTCACCTTTCTAACAAAAAAAACACAAACTTAAAATCGTTTTTTTTTTTTTTATTAATTGGCCCCTTCGGGCAGGCTAAAGCTATAGAGCCATACTGCCTTGTCTTAAGTGTTATTTCTGCTGTATCTTAACTATAGTTATCGTCAAAGTCGTCTTTGTCAAGTCCAGTTCGTGTCAGTTAATTCCAGTCATGCTTTAGTAAAGTAGCGGCAACTTTACTACAAAGCTTCGATGGAGTTTTGGAAGCAACACGAAAACTCATGTTTCACCACATTATATCATTTTCCCACACTCGCGCTTGTAATTCGGCACTTTATGAATAAAACACCACCATTTTTATGCATAAACACTCGACAAAACACTAGTTTTGGAAAAAAATACAATGGAGCGACACGACTCTTCCCGCGTTCCCGCCAAAACTCCTTAAAATCGGTTCATACGTTCGAGATCTACGATGCCACAGACAAACAAAGACGTCAAAATACACAGATACGTCAAACTTATAACACCTCGTCAGTTTTGCGTCGGGGGTTAAAAATAAACATGACTACTTGACGTAAATATGTATTTGCAAAAAAAAAATGTATAAGTAGTAGTAGTAGTGTTTCTTAATTATTTGGTTTGGTTCACTAAGCACAGGTAAATGCGCCGTATGAAATTTCCAACGATATTTAATTATTTTATTAATATTTACTTGGGGTGTGACTCTGGCTTTAGTATTACGGCTGCATACATTAGTGTCTTGTGGTAACTATCACCCGTCGGCCAAGTGAGAAACTGCAGTGATAAAGAAAGTGACTCTAGTGTTGCTAACCAACCATGAGATATAGATAAGCGAGTACTTGTATGTACTTACGAATATTTCAATGCAAGTTTGTAACTTAAGGGAGCAGACGAGTATATAAGCGAGTCGAGATAACAATTTATAGAGTGCAAGTTTTTGCAAAGCAAGCAAAATATATACAGTCAAAAATAAAAATAAACTGTCGATTTGCATCTTAAGCTTATAACCCTGAATAAGTATTATTTCAGTTATCTGTTTCTCATTGTACAAGCTTTGCTTAGCTTGGGCGTTGTATGTGAAATTTCTAAAAAAATTTTTTGTATGGTTGACAGGTCTACGCCTAGATTGCAAATCCATGTACGGGTTCCATTCCATGCGACGCGATGAACCTTGCATCCCCATAGCAATACCACTGAATACTGAGTTTCATCGTAGTAATAATTTTTTCAGCGACATCTTTGCTAAGAATAAAAAAAAAGTAACTTTTTTTTTATAAAAACAAGCAAACTAACTTACTTTACGTACTTTATACCCCTTCACTACACCTATTACATTTCAACTAGCAATTTACTTTGTATGCAATCTGTCTTCTACAGAAATACCACTATTTGCCATCATAGCAATTATTCACTCGATCCCCAATAAACAGTAATTATAACAATTTACAATTCGCGTTCTGACAGTAATGCCTTTGCTGAGTGATTTTTTCAGCATTTTCCAACAATTAAGCCGGTAATTGTGTAGGTATTTGTAGTGGGAATTAAAAGTTTAGGGATGAATTGCGCTATTTTAGAGCGCACATATTTCTGGATGTATGAAATTTTCAAAAACCATTATATTGTACATCAGAAACAACATAATGCACAGGTAAAAAAAATCATCGACATACACTGCGGTGTACAATAAAATTTTAGTATTGTAATTATTTTTTGTAAACTAACAGGGTTTATGGTTACTATTTTTATAGCTCAATGAGAAAATACTAGGTTGTGACTTAACATTATAAATGTATGAAATTATACTAGGCTTTGTACGCCATTGATAATTTTGTATATAATTAGAGAAGTTGTAATATTATCTAAATATATTACTGGTAACAAATACAAATCTTTTATTAATAACACTTAAGTTACAGGTCATTTTTCCATTTTAAATATGAATGGTGTTCTACGCTGCTTTGTCTCCTTGAAGAAGGCCACCGAATGTGGATGAAACAATGTCAAAACAAAAATGTGTCAAAATCTTGTCAGTTTCCATGGTAAAATAAAAATATTCTTAGCAGGTATGTATGACGTCGGACGCGGCATTATATATGTACGTAGCATGATATAATTATTTATGTTGTAGCTGCGCCCCGCGGTGTTACCCGCTGCATGTTTTCGAGATAAAAAGTAGCCTATGTGTTAATCCAAGGTCTCAGCTACTTCCATACTTAATTTCATCCAAATCCGTTCAGTGGTTTTTGCGTGAAAGAGTAGCAACCATCCATTCATACTCACAAACTTTCGCACTTATAATTGGACTAGCTGCGCTCCGCAGTGTTACCCGCTGCATGTTTTCGGGATAAAAGTAGCCTATGTAGTATCTAGTTCAAGGTTTCACCTACCGCCATACCAAATTTCAGCCAAATCCGTTTAGTCATTTTTGCGTGAATGACTAGCAAACATCTATCTATACATCCATACTCAAAAACTTTCGCATTTATAATATTAGTGGGATTATTACTGGCCGGATAGCATTGCTTATCTCTAGTATTGTCTATTTGTACGGATCAACAGCAACAGTTATAAATTCCAATTATATTGTTACCAGGTAATTATTATTGCAATAGCTTTTAAAAGAGGCGATGGACTAGAAATCGTTAAACTATTATGCAATAGAAAAACTTTGTCTGTCAGTCTGGTGAACCTAAATGAAGTAGGTATGTTTTATGGATTTGGAAGTAATTTTAAAACGGCTGAATGCTCAGTCTTAGTATCAGAGTTCTGCTTGAAAGCTTCTGATATGACTTGAAGAGTTATTATTTTATTAACAAACTAGCTGCGCCGCGAGGTGTTACGCACTAAATATTTTCGGGATAAAAAGTAGCTTATTTTTTAATCCAGGGTGTCAGCTACCTCCATACAAAATTTCATCAAAATTGGTCAAGCCGTGTGAGCGTAAACAAACAAACAAGAAGTTACAACCATGCACACAAACTTTCGCCTTTATATTTTACTAGCAGACGCCTCACGGTTTCACTCGCGTAGTTCCCGTTCCCGTTAAAATACAGGGATGAAAAGTATCTTATGTCACCCGGAGGTAGTGTAGTTTCTTGACAGCCCTGTTGGTTGGTAGTATGTCTGCTCCAAGATCTGAAGGGTGTGGGTTCGATTTCCACCTAGGATAAACATTTTGTTGTATAAACAAATGTTTGTTCTGCGCCTGTGTGTTCTGTATTTATAATAAGTATGTATTTACAAAAAATAAGTATTTATGTATTCTATCAGTTATCTGACTTCCATAGCACAAGCTTTGCTTAGTTTGGGGTCAGATGGCGCTGTGTGTAATGTCCTACGATATTTGTTATTTATTTATTTACTTACCGGTGTTGCTATCCCCTGTCCAACTAAGTACATAAATTTGATGTGATCGTACTTTGGGTACCTACACTTTCCAGCAATGAATTTGTAGATATTTCATAGATAGATTTTACAGATAGTTTTTTTAGTAGATTATAGAGACTATTTGTGACCAATTAGAAATTTTCCGGTTACCATAATATTAAGGATGCACAAAAGCCAGTTTTAAATACTTGGGGTTTTTATCGTCGGATATAGACAATTGACTAGTTTGAGCGTTTGTTCTACTACCAAATTTAACAAAAGCCTATATTTAAAAAAAAATTACATTAAAATTTAATGTACATATTTTTTTAATAATAGGTAATTTTTTGTAAAATTTAATATATAATTAGTGCTCACGGATTATCCCACGTAGCATTAGCGAGTTCCTTTTAATAAGAGATCAAATTACTTCAGCGCAATTTAGATGTTATTCAACCACAAATCTCGTGAAATTAACATATAATTTGGCTAACAATTTACTAAAATAATTATCACTCCATGAAAATTAATTCAGAGCCGAATTATCACATTTTCCGGTACGTTGTTCGTAAACAAAGCGTACATTTTTCATCTTCACACGTCGCGCGTCGACAGGAGTTTTATAAAAATACGTCAAGCAATAATTTAACCCTTAAACGTAATAACGCAAATACTAATGAGTCGGTTGGCTGGGAACGATCCAGTCGCTTGATCAAGTCACTCGACTGAAGACTGGTGATAGCTTATGATCGTGATCGCTAGAAACATTTTCGGCAACGTATTTGGGTTGACAGGCTACAATAATTTTCACTACTCTGCTGAATAACAAAAGTTTATTTTTATTTTCGCATAAAAATATGACATACTAGCGGACACCTTGCGGTTTCACCCGCGTAGTTCCCGTTCCCGTGGTATTACAGGGATAAAAAGTAGCTTATGTCACCCGGGGATAGTGTAGCTTCCCAACGGTGAAAGAATTTTTGAAATCGGTCCATAGTTTCGGAGCTTATTCAATACAAACAAACAATCAAATCTTTCCTTGGTATGATATAAAGATTTCCTAAGGGGCTTTAAGCATTTGGCACGTCTCTTAAGAAAATATTTAGACGAAAAGATGATTATTCATTATGAAAGTTTTATCTGACACGGATAGGCAATGTTCTAATGTTTTCTGTTTTCTTCTATTTCTGTGCTCATGTACTTCTCCTCAATTTTAGATATGATACATGTATACTAAATATACATGTATGTATTATGTACGCCATTGTAAATTTACTTCTTCTTGCTTGATTAAAAATCTAAAAAAGTACTTTATAATTGTTATAAGTTTTGTAATCAGTTCATTTAGCTCTCTACTGGACGTTTCTCTTCTTATTCCAAAGCTTCATATGAAAAAGCAATCGCCAATTGTTTAAAAAAATTACATGTTAAAACCAATTTTAGCGATAAGATGTTGCTGTTGTTGCTCTATTATGAAGCTGTTTCTTTTATCAATGTTCTATGTTTTCTGGTGTGAATATTAAAGAGTTATCTTATCTTATTGAAATTAATGAATAAATATCCTAGTATATTACACACAGCGCCATCTAGCCCCAAACCTGACAAATCTCGTACTATGGGAACCAGATAACTGAAAGAATACTAGTTATATACTTTTACACACAAATGTTTGTAGTGAGTGGCAATCAAACGCACATTCTACAGCTCTTGAATCAGAAAATCGTTTTTAAATCAGAACCGCGTGGAGATATCAAGCTGTAAAATCAATTGGAAAAATAATCTGTCGACTGTGTGTGAAGTACATAAGTAAAATTACTGGTTCATCGACTGCCTCAAACGACTGGCACAAAACAAACAACCCAATAAAGAAACAAACAAAAAGAAGGTTCGAAATTAAAACGACAAAAAGCGACCCGCTACTTGTCTGTTGACACAAGCCACAGAACGAGGCCAAGTATCTTTAACTAATTTCTTCCATTGCTACCGTACTGCCTTAATTACGAGAGAACGAGACGGCAGTGTCACTGAACATGCGAGCGAGAGAGAAGGACGTAAAAAAGTTGTTCATACCAGTAGCGATGGCTCGTTATGGTAGTGCTTTTAACCCCTTAATGAGTGTTTATATTTGATTAAAAAACATGATTTTTGTGTAACTGTTTTTATGGTTTCAATGTTCACTTGGATGGGTGAGTTTTGTTTAGTTATTCAAAATTGTAATTGTGAAGGTTTTTAATGATAACTAATTACACTTTTGTATTGTTATTTTCATAGTTAAGAAATTTAGATTACAAACAGAAAATCCCATAAAATTAATAGGACCTAATTTAAAAACGCTACTCAATCTAAGATACTTGGTGGTAGATTTCCTTAGCAGGAGGTCGTCTAGGTAGGTACCATCACAGTACTAGATATTCTGCCGCCATGCAGTAGTGTGCAAACATTACTGTGTTCCGATTTGAAGGGTACTGCAGCTAGCGAAATTACTGGGCTGTTGAGACTAACCATCAAGTCTCAAAGTACCAAACCAGCGATGCCCTGGACGTTGTTTTGTTCTGTGTATCGCTGCAATGGTCATGGACAGGCGTTATCTCTTAACATCAGGAGAACGCCTCGATCGTCTCATTACTTTTACATTAAAAAAAAATATCTAAGATAGCTACATAGCTGTCTAGTACACTCGTCTTTTTTGTTTTAGTTTTTCTTATTTAAAATATGTTTTCGTGCGTGTTTTGCTCCTCAAAGTTCTGTGTATCTCTGCATTGGTCATGGGCATACGTTATCTCTTATCATCAGAAGAGCATCCCGTTACTTTGACATTAAAAAAATAGGTAGTCATGGGAACTGCCAACAGAAGTGAAAATGTTAAAACACGTAACTTTAGCATGTCAGTGACGTGCACCCACGTGCTTGGACTGCATTCTGCTTAACATCAGGCAGGGTGTGGTCGAACGCGAACCTATTTCGTATTAAAAAACAACCCCTACATTTTTTTTTTTTAATTCTAAATACGTTCGCGTTTGACCACACTCTGCCTGATCTTAAGCAGTAGTGTGGTCTAAGATGGAGCACGCTTACCTAGAAGAAACCAATTCACTCTAGATTTGAAGACACCGATATTGTAACATCTAACACAGACTCCGGCAAAGAGTTCCACAACCTTGCAGTGCGAATGAAAAACGTGGAATCGAAACGCTTTGAAAACTATAAAAACTAATAAACTATTAAACTAACTAAACAATTTTTTTTTAAATTATACCAAAACTCGCTCAACGTGGCTAAATAAGTATTTATTTTAAAAAAATGCTTACCTAACACAAACCTGTCAACTAATTCCTTGATAAAGTTATGAATACTCCGACTATATACGGAGTCTCCGATGAAATTAATCGTGAGTAATCCCTAAAGTAATACGTAAAACAAAAATTGTGTGTATACTTTATTCTATTTATTTATTTATTTATTATTTACTTTATATTTTTAATAGACGTGCTTTTAGACCAAATTTTAATCCACGTATTAACGTTGTACAACGACTACCGCAGGGTTAGTCAATGACAGGCTGACATGCGCGCTGGCACCGGCATCCGCGATATCGTTAATTAGTAATTATACCCTCGCCAGCCATAAATACAAGAACGAGAACGAGTGGGAAGTTAATATTAACTAGCGAAAAGCGTCAGGTTTGCTTGTGCGTAGCGCTCGTGATTTGGTTGGTTCTATAAATCCAATATAGTTACCCTACGTACGTTGACTACCCTGTTAACTGTTAGCGCATTTAGTAGTGCATTTGGTAGGTACTTAGTAATTAGAGATTTAAACGCACTGCAATTAAACCAATGCAATAGCGCCAAAGCAGCGATGCCCCAAACTTTGTTTTACTACTCAAAGTTCTATGTATTTACTTTTACATAAAAAAATAAAATAACCCCCGGCCCAAAAAAAAAAGGTTTTCCAGAAACTTATCTGTCTCTCTTTGGCATCGTAGCATAGAAACGGTTAAACTGATTTTGATTTTTTTTGTATGTACGGAGACTTGGTCGATTATTTTCATTCTTATTCAAATTGTGGGTGATACTTTCTGCACTGACTTCTCGCTTGGAGTGTTTTACACCGGCTAACCCAGCTTGAAGACTCGGAGCGAAGCTCTGGGACGCTGGCATAGTATCTAAGTTAGGTGGGATGGTTAATGACAATGATAAAAAATGATGAGCGATAGTGTGTTTTTAGGTATGAGTAAAAAAAAACGTTTTCTGGGATAAAAATATAAACGATATATTGATATATATTTTATTATGTGTTATCCATAGTCTGTCTGTCTGTATCCACATGCAATGCAGCCGCTTCAGCATGAAGAAATAAGAAACATACAGACAACCTTTGGAATTTATAACATCAGTGTGATTCTATCAGTTATCTGGGTCACATAGTACCTACAACCTTTTTTTTTATGGTTGCCAGACTAGGTGTTTGACCACAGCTCACCGGATGTTAAGTGAAGGTGTGGTCTAAGATTGTACAGCACACCTAGCCTGGAATGAAACTAGTTCTCAAGTGAGGCTGCCGGAATATACCGTTAGGTGCTTGGCGGCAGATTTTCAACTTGAGAGTGGTAGCTAGCCAGCCATGTACTAAAGTACCCTACCACCAAGCTATGGTTTCCTCACGATGTTTTCCTTCACCGGTAGCTCAAGCTCGTTATGGGGTTTGAACCCACGCCCTTTGGCATGCGAACCTACTGCGCTAACTACTGAGCTATCATCGCTACAAAGCTTAGACATTTGCTTAGGTTGACACTTGATGGCGCTCTGTGAAATGTGAATATTTATTATCTATTTACTTTTGTCGCCGCAGCACTGAAATTTTTTACAAAATATTACAAAGTAGTAAATGGACACCCTGTATGCATGTTGCTGTGCATTTACAAAGTAAAATGCACATGTAACTCGTGTAAAAACACGAAACAATTTATAATTCAGTAAATAACGGCCAATTACGACGACGTGAGAGCGACCGTTACGTGACATCGGGGCGACCATAATACCCGAACTTTTACAGGCATCCCAAAAATATTAAAATGGGAGTTAATAAGTGTGATTAACGCTTTTGGGTTAAAGTTTATACTTTGAGCTGCCGGTGAAGGAAAACATCAGGAGGAAACTTTTTCAATTTATAATTTTTATGTCAATTTCAATTTTCAATTTTCAATTTCAATTACAATTTATTTATTTATTTGTGAAAATAATGAAATTATATAAATTATACGTGCAATCTGTCGGACTCCGGACAAGGCATAGGACAACTATAGTACGGTGGCAGGGTATTTTCTAGTACTCGACTAGCTAGCAACTTACCCTCAAGCAGAAAATCTGCCGCCAGGCTCTTAACGGCGTGTCCCCGCAGCCTCACTTGAGAGCCAGTTCCATTCCAGGCTAGGTATAGTTACCGTCTTAGACAACACCGTCACTTAACATTAGGTGAGCTGTGGTCAAACACCAAGCCTAAAAACCATTTGAAAAACTACAAATGAAATTGCAGGGGACGGCTTGCTGCTTTGTAGACTAAACGTGCAGTGATAAGATGAAAATTATAGATAGATAGATCTCTTTATTGTGCACACCATAAACAGAAAGAAGTACAGAGAACAAAATAACCTAGTTCTTCTTTTCTTTGGTTTTGGCGTCGCGTTTTAGCATTTGCTAGTGTCAAGTAATTATATATTTTCAAGTTTCAAAAGTTAAATAAGTGCCATCGTAGCTAGTTTTAGTCAAAGTCGTCTTTGTCAAGTCCAAGTTTGTGTCAGTTAATTCCAGTCATGCTTTAGTAAAGTAGTGGCAACTTTACTACAAAGCTTCGATGGAGTTTTGGAAGCAACATGAAAACTCATGTTTCACCACATTATATCATTTTCCCACACTCGCGCTTGTAATTCGGCACTTTATGAATAAAACACCACCATTTTTATGCATAAACACTCGACAAAACACTAGTTTTGGAAAAAAATACAACGAAGCGACACGACTCTTCCCGCGTTCCCGCCAAAACTCCAATAACCTAGTTAACTAGTTTTAAAGTGAATAATATCAAAAAGAAGTTTTTAATGTAACATAGGTAGAGTAGTTATTATTTTAAGTTATTTTGTTTTGTTTAATTGAAGATATTTATTATACTTTTTTTCATAATTTAGCAAAATTAAATATCGTGACATAGGTATGATACAAATAAAATCCAATTAGGAATAACGATTTAAATTTTAATGCATTCCGTTGTTCTAGGATTCTTGGTTTTGATGATTTTACTGTACCTACCATATTAAACTATATAAAAAATCCTAGGATGAATAGTGCTGAATTTATTATATTTTCTTTAATTTTGAAAATATAATGTCGCGTTTTGATGAAAATTTCCGCATTTCAATTTTCCGTAAGTCATGGTGACATGAGTGATGTATTAATGCACTATTAAACGAGAATGCAATTATTAACTGTTTTAAGACCACACATGGTCATGAAAATTTCTCACAAAATAACTTATTTTTTTGTTCTTCCTTCCATTTAGGTATAGGTACTGTTTGCGCGCAGAATAAGTATTTTAAACTATGAATTATCTTGGTTCAACTAAGCCGAAAGTCTTTTTAATTATTTTAATATTCTTTTGTGACGAATACATTTAAACTATCTAAGCTTACCAATCCAAACTACACAAAAACACAGATTCTCATCGATTATAATAATCATATACATATTACAAACAATAATAATTATATAAAAAAACAATAATATTTTATGTACCTTTAGGTATATTTTCTTACTATCAACTACCTTATCATAAATAGAAACATTACACTCGATTAAAGATTATTACGAAAAACAGAAAATTTAAAAAGTAAAGAAATGAAAACAGATAAATACAAGTATATCTCTACATAGTATAAAACAAAGTCGCTTCTCGCCATACGCATTTTAATGCGGTTACCATCAATAGACAGAATTATTCAAGAGGAAGGTTTATATGTATAATACGAGTGCTGGTATATGCATATTATAGTAGAAACAGTCTGAGAATTTCAAAGATTTGTAATGTCAAGTTTTTGTGCCATTGTAAACGTTGGCGAAATTGATCAAAATACAACGTTAGAATTTACATTGGACGCGCCGAAGCCGGGCGGGTCGCTACTTTATTATTACAAACGCAAAACAAAACATATTTTATTGATAATACCAAAGTTACAGATAATTTTTCTTTTTTTTTTAAATTTTATTTTAGCCCATGTTCGAATGGGTGAGCTAAACAGAGCTACCTGGGAATTGAGATCACACGGCAAAGACAAAACCAACTTGAAGAAACGAAAATTCGCAACTTTTTTAGCTAATTTCGATAAGACAGTTTTAAGAATAAAAATGTCGTACCAGATAATGAAGAAATCCCAACAAGAATTAGCTTCAAACTCTCTAGTAAAATCATTTGGTTCCTTCTCCCTGAATAATTTCAAGTATTTACCGATGTCCGTCTGAGAGTAAAAGGGATGAAAATATGCAAATTGAAGGCAAGAACCCGGTCCTTGAAACCTGTTTCCTCTTTTTCTCGAAGTCGACTTTGTAGGTTAAGAGATGAAGGTTGAAATTTCGATGATAATTTTCAAGTTATGTATCGTTTTGTTTATGAGATAGACCCATTGTTATAACTTCATTTGCTGCCGTGTTCGGTATGTTCGTTTTGGAATATTGATTCAAAGTGGCTTGTAAGTAGGAATGCTGAGAATTCATACGATTTATCGCTCGAGAATACTTTGTGAGAGAGATAACATATTAAGGCTCGTAAGAAATTTATGAATAAGTGACGACATTTTCGCTAGTGAATGTTTGTTGTCTAGCGTCTGCTAATATAGTACTTCACCGGCAAATCTTTGTACAGATTTGGTTGATTTGTTGTAAGAATTTAACTTTCTATGAAATGCTTGCAAGTTCTGAATTTTCATTTGATTTCATTGTTCGATACTTCATACGCGATACGGCAGCGCTCGACCTTGCTTTTCAATTGAATTTTAAATTTATTTCACACAACATAATAATCCGTAAACCTTAGACTATAAGTAGGTACAAGTGCAAAAACAGTACCTATCCATATTTAGTATATATACATACTGCTGGCTTATTTGGAAGTTTTGCGTCTTGATCTGTAGTGCGTGGGTTCTATTCTCGTCCAGGATAAACATTTATATGTTCTGTGTCTGCGTGTTTCTTATGTATTTACAAAATAAAGAATAACGCACCAGCTTTACTTAGTTTGGGGCTAGATTATGAGTTATTTAATCCCACTATTATTATAAATGCGAAAGTTTGGCTGGCTGGATGGATGGATGTTTGTTGCTCTTTCACGCAAACACTACTGAAAGGATTTAGATGAAATTTGGTATGGAGGTAGCTGAGACCCTGGATTAACACATAGGCTACTTTTTATCCCGAAAACATGTAGCGGATAATACCGCGGGGCGCACCTATTTTATATACCTATACTTTTTTTTATAGTTGACAGGCTAGGTGTTTGACCACAGCTCAACTGATGTTAAGTGAAGGTGTGGTCGAAGATGGTAAATCACACTTAGCCTGGAATGAACTGGCTCTCAAGTGAGGCTGCCGCAACACACCGTTAGGTGCTTGGCGGCAGATTAGAAGCAGATTTGATTTATTTTATTAGCTTGGTATATTCACCTTATTGGAAGTATCAGAAACCTTTAGGCTTGTTACATCTCAAACTTATATATAATATAGTCCTGTATAAAATGAAAAACATAAATATCAAAGTAACAGATTAACTTTCACATAAATATTACAGCGTGATTTGTATAAAAACATCTCATCACTCATAACGAAAAAAAGTACATCTACAATGCATCATTAACCAAAACAAACGTACCCTTGCAAATTACGGCACTCAATATCAAAGTAATAAAGTTAATGTGTTAGTGATTTCGACCCGCGGGAGGCCAATTTTAGCGCAATTTTGGCCCAGCGGGGCGCGCACCGGACTAATGTAGCCTAACCATTATGTGAGAGGCCATTTATAAGCGGTTAAGTTGACCTAAGTGAGCGTGTGGGTAACAACACTTGGTAATGAAAAACCACGACATTAATGATACGTAATTCTATTAATTATTTAATTATTTAGGAATTAAACTTTCTGTTATCTTCCTTCAAATCAAATCAATTTATTTATTACTGCGAACGCCTCACTGTTCTACCCGCGTAGTTCCTGTTTTCGCTGGAATACAGGAATGAAAAATAGTTTATGTCACCCGGAGATAGTGTAGCTTCCCAACAGTGAAAGAATTTTTGAAATCGGTCTTGTAGTTTCGGAGCCTATTCAATACAAACAGACAATCAAATATTTCCTCCTTAGAATAGTATAGATAGATAGACTAGTGGAAGGCAACTATGCTGACCATTACGCTCCGATATTTCAAGGAGCTGGGTTGGCTCGGGTAGACGCTGGCAGGGGGAAATGCACAATACACCCCAAGCGGGACGTCAGTGCAGGACTCATCGCCCCCACTTCGAATAAGAATAAGAAGAATAGACTAGTGGACGCCTCGCGGTTTCACCCGCGTAGTTCCCGTTCCCGTGGGAATACAGGGATAAAAAGTAGCCTATGTCGCCCGGGGATAGTGTAGCTTTCCAACGGTGAAAGAGTTTTTGAAATCGGTCCAGTAGTTTCGGAGCCTATTCAAAACAAACAAACAAACAATCAAATCTTTCCGCTTTATAATAGTGTAGATAATATTGAAACATTAAAATATGAACCTATTTGTTCCGAACTATAGTATGTCTATACGGAGCATTATAATTAAACTTTTGTATACCTAAGACACCTAAGTAGAGAAATTCAAAGTTTTGTAGTTATAATCACCAGAATAATATTATTATTTTTAATATTGCACCAGTGATTGCTAGGATCATACCGTTCTACTAAGCAAAGGCTTCCTTTCCCTCCTATTTTGTGCAACCTGAGTCCAGTCTTGTCAATTACAGTTTTAATAAAAGGGGTAGAAAATATTTTTTTTTTTTTTAATTTTATACTTTCGCGATTAGTATTAATATTTATGTACACCTAATTTTGTTTTTTAGGTCCAGAGATAAGTTTTCCGAATTAGCTCTGTTTTTATAAACTGTCTCACTGCTGGGCGTGGGTCTTTTTCCATTTTTAAAATGGGAAAGGTCCACACGCTGGCCATGATCAGGTAGGCAGATTTCACACATCAACGGTAACTTTTTTTGAGAACTCAGAAATAAATTGTGAAAAAACCTATGTAGGTTTGCTTCACTGCTTGAAGTCAGCGGCAATACCAAACTTAGAAAAGACAGACGTGCGTGTCGTGAGATTGGAACCCAGAACCTCCGGATTGGAAGCCAAATACAATCTACCAACTAGGCTGCCAAACCTTCTATGTAACAAACTAAAGTAATAGGAAAATATTACTAAATTTCACACACATTTTATACTAAATTACTAAATTTTGACAGTCCTGTTGGCTCATTGGTAATATATCTGCCTTAAGAGCTGAAGGGCGTGGGTTCGATTCCCGCTCAGGACAAATATTGTATGTATCAACAAATGTTTGTTCTGTGTCTGGGTGTATGTATGTAAAAAAAAAAAGTATATATGTATTCTATCAGTTGTCTGATTTCCATCACACAAACTTTGCTTAGTTTGGGGTCAGATGGCGCTGTGTGTAATGTCCTACGATATTTATTTATTTATTTATATTTATTTATTTATTCAAATAGTTAACAATAGATTTAATATTCTCTCAGAAAGTTCACCAATCAATTTGACCTTATTCTTGGTACAAAGCGATGTGCCCAAATCGCTTCGTAATGAAATCGCCACACATCGGCTGCCAGCGAACTACCTAACAATATTTTATTAACCCCTCATCAATAGTCGTATAATAACAGTTTAATAGACACCGATTTATCTCATATAACCCACAAATTAACTTGCAATTTCCAAAGAAATTATCAGAGAAATATCAACTCTGTACATCTAAGAATAGGGCAGTGACAGCAGCCCGCAAGTTATCGATAGAGTTGGTGGATGACACAAGAGTCATATCATCGTCGTATTTGAATCGCGTGCCGTGATTCGGCAGATTTCATCAAAGCATCGCCGGACCACCAATGAGTCTCTTGAAATGATTGAGACAATGATGTATTTATCGATATCGATAATTAAGTTTTATCGGACCACCTAAATCGAAGATCCTTGATCGTTTATTGGGATAGCACAGCTTTGTGAAATTCTATTATTTATGATTCTATGTAAGAGAATTAATTTAAAAAACAATGTTATTGTTTTGTAGTCGAAAATAAGAATTGTTTTATTAGTCAGAAATAAATTTAAAAAACACAAATCAATTTTTAAAATAATAGATACATACCTACTACAATAAAAATAACTATTGACATATTTTTATATTGACATAGGTAATTATTTTACATTGACAAGATTTTTTTTATATTGACATGTATATATGTTGACAATTTTATTACACTCAGATATAATAAACACACAAGAATTGAAAATAACTATTTAAGTAAATAAATGTATAGTTTTAAAATTACATACCTTTCGCTCTTGTTAATTTTTCATAAAATAAACGACGATAATAAAGTCGGTGCCTACCTACTAAAAATAAAACTAAAATCTTTCAAATAACCGACACTTTTTAGTTATAATGTTATATATTCTAAATAACCTAATGGAACCAAAAATTCTATAACTGCAAGTTAATTCATATACAATTTATATTGTTCAAGGATTTTTTTAAATCACTTAGCTAAAAGGTGTAGAACATCGGAAAAAAAATGTTTACTCTACAAATTAGTCAGTACAAATTTTGTTTTTGCATGACGTGTGTTTTCGTTTTTATTTAAGTAACTAAGAATTACGTAATACGTAAAACAACAGTCAAATGTATAAATAAAAGCAGTTACGATTTACTGACGCCTGTGGCGCTTACTTTTCATACATTTTTCTATCCTTTGCATAGTAGGTACGTTAATCTCGGAAATGAATACGCTAGTCCCGTAACTCGATAATATATCGACAATCGACATCAATAGTAACAAACACCCATCACTAAAGCACCGAAAGCGTTCCTGCGATGCACAATCAACACACATTCAAACCTTTGTTGCGCCGAGTGATTTATTGATTACGTCTCTGTCAACACTGGCAGGCATTAAAAAAAACTTTACACCGAATATGAATACTTCATTTGATCCGGATCTTGATCGATAATAAAATCGATCGTGAGTCACATCACTCGTTAGGCGTATTTAGCGTACAAATGATTTTCACTGTCGGTGGTGCTTTGAAATTCTTATTAGGTGATATTGAATTTGTCTGTGTGTGGCTGGCTAAGTCACCATTTTAGAATTTTTTTAATGGCGATATAAATTCTTAGTTCAGACTCAAGTTCCTAGTATCAAAATGTCTTTGATATAAGAGAGAATGTATACCTTAGTGACAGATTAAAACAGAGTAAAAAATATATAACGTTTCGTAAAATATGGGTGACTTGGTCTTAACATTTTGCACACACAATTTTGTTACGTACTTATGTGACTTAACGTGATTAAATGTAAATAAATATCGTTTTCTAATGTAGGTATACAGTCCAAATATGGAAAATCTTCTTCATGACTTAGAAAATAACGACATTCGTATGGAAAACAGATCTTGGTAGCAAAACTCAAATAGAAAAAAACATTTGAATACGTATAATTTACAATTTTACCAATACATTTCATAACTCATTAAAAATGCTGAGGTTTGTTACTGCTGTGCGTTCACTTGGTAGTAGATCTCCTTAGCAGGAGGTCATCTAGGTAGGCATCATCGCAGTACTAGATTTTCCGCTGCCAAGCAGTAGTGTGTAAATATTACTGTATTCTAGTTTGAAAGTACTACAGCTAGCAAAATTACAGAGCTCCGCTGTTGAAATGGAATTGACTGCCAGCATCCGTGTTTCCACTTTCCTGCTAACTACAATCTAGGCGACTTTAAAGCTATGAACAGATTTCTTCTAGATCGATTAGCTCCATCCTCGGCCACACCATTGCTTTTCAGACGATTTGGTCATAACGTAGTTCTATTTAAAATGTGAAAAATAATAATTTAGAACAACGAGAAACAACACAAATTGTTCGTCATAATTTTTTTGTCCTTGACGAGATTTGAACCCACAACCAACAAACAGCTCACGAAACAGATCTATTACCATCTGAGCTGCAAGGCAGTCTTAAAACTCACAGTTAACATAAGTCTTAAATTTGAGCTGGAAGAACAAAATAAAATCTAACCAAAACCTCCGTTGTTGCTTCAGTAAAAAATAAACTAAAATTGCAAAATTCAGTACCAAAAGACACAAACACTTACCGAGTATATGTAGGGTCATAAAACATCCCAGCGGCGCACAGCAGACCCTTCGTCGATTGCGTCCCTACTACTTAATAGGGTGATAATTGCGGGGCTATTACGACCCACGAGATTAGGGGGGGTGGTCCCAGGGGTAGATTCCTGGGAGTGTGCGATATAAACGTAGAAGTTAGGTATAGGTAAGCACCTAGTTGTAACCATAGTAATCTATGAATATCGTAGGACATTTTACCCGCAAGGGTATTTATCTCCAAACTAAGCAAAGCTTGTGCCATTGGTACCAGTTTTTTAAAATGTAATTTTAATGAGACAAACGAGCCGCTCTCCTGATGGTTAGAGATAACGCCTGTCCTTCATTAAATGATCATTTAATGAAGTTTGAGTAGCAAAACTTAGTCTTGGGCATTGCTGCTTTGGCGCTCATTACTTTGAGACTTTCGATGGTTAGTCTCAACATCCCTGTAATTTCGCTAGCTGCAGTACCCTACCCTTCAAATCTATCATTACATCATTTACATTGTAGGTACCAAGTTAGTCCATCATAACTAAACTTACAGTCAGTAAATTTAGTTTAGATGAACGTTGACCTCTACACTAGAATACCATGTACTGAGGAGATCGTCAAACATTTGGGGGTTAAATATTACGTGTTGATACTGCTTTTTTCTATGAATGACAGGCTAGGTGTTTGACCATAGCTCAGCTGATGTAAGTAACGGTGATTAACACACTTAACCTGGAAATCCTGGAATGGAACTGGCTCTGAAGTGAGGCTGCCGGAAAAAATCGTAAGGTGCTTAGCGGTGGATTTTTAATTTGACAGTGGTAGCTAGTCACTTGAGTACTACTCGAAAGTGTTTTACCACCATGCTATGGTCTCCTCACGATATTTTTATTCACCGAAACTTAAGACCATTGTTGAGATTTGAGTCTACACGCTTCGGCGTGTGAACATACCGCACTAACCACTGAGCTGTTATCGCTACACAAGATATGATTCAATTTATTTGTATAGAAAACTGCAGAATGCTGAAATCAAAACTAAATAATAAGTATCCATTTCCATTAAAAACCTTCCTACTATACACAGCTTTGCTTCATGTAATACCTACAACGAAACTTTTGTGTATTGCGAAAATTCATTACAAAGTTCTGCGGTGGGTAGATTGCTTAATTTTCTTTAATATTAACTTGTACACCGACCCCTTTTTAATTAATATCGACAAAATAGTCGACGCGACCGTCAGTAAGCGACTTGATAAAGATTTTAGTGATGTGCTAGAAAATATCGTGACTCGATGTATTTTGAAAATGTCATTTATTTATTCATTTATTCATAATATATTCTTAAATCCTAGGTAAATTATGTTATCAGGTGTTAGTCAAATTTGCCGCTAGGACTTGCTATATTGCAGACATATGCATGTTTTTTTTAACACTATACAGTGCAAGTCAAATTTGAAAATGTCAATAATAAGCATTAAAATAAAATTAAAAATTATAAATCACAATTAAAAATTTATAAAAATAAAAATAAAATAGTCCATAATTATTCAACATTTATTTGTCTTATAATTATATTCTCTGTTAAGTTCTAAACAAAAGCGCGCCGTACTCAAAATGACGAATTGGTGCCAATATTATTTTTAAAAATACAACACTACTACATACCGTAACTTGTTTAAGTGTTGTCAAAGTAGAAAGAGTCGCACAACAGAACTGATTCAATTAAAAGCTATGTCAACAGATTTTTACTAATATACTAAAACGTTCACTACATGAACATTTTTTTTTTTTTTTTATAGTAGATAGGCTTGCGTTTGACCGCCATCCCGCCTGATGTTAAGCAAAGATGCGGTCTACGGTGGAGCACGCTCGCCTAGAAGAAACCGATTAACTCGCAACTTGAAGGTACCCAGACTATATTCATTGGGGAACACCCACTCGGGCAGCTGATTCCAATGTCTAGCGGTACGCATGAAAAAGGTGGAATCAAACCGCTTAGTTCGAGCTTTTGGAACATCAACCATGAAGCGGTGACGCTTTTTAAAGCACCTGGCTGTCCGATAGTAGAATGGGCAAGGTGGAATTAGGTCATGCAGATCTGAAGCGCACTCTCCAAAATGTATCCGGTAGAAAACCGACAGACAAGCAACTTTCCGTCGATGTTCAAGGCTTATTTGCCATTTGTCATGGTGATAATCATAAAACAACACTTTGTTTTGCTACTCAAAGTTTTTGGCATCGCTGTAATGGTCAGAGACATGCGTTTTCTCTTACCGGAAAGGGATTTAGGAAAGCGTTTCGTTCGTTTCATTACATTTACATTTAAAAAAAAAACGCAAAAACACTTGAATAATACTATAATTATAATTAATATTATTTACACTTACTGTTTCATGATTTCAGTTTAATATCTACCAATAGTGAAGGTTTTGCCTAGTTCTGCACAACTTGATTAAGTGTATTTTTTTTTTAATGGTTGACAGGCTAGTTGTTTGACCACAGCTCACCTGATGTCAAGTGAAGGTGTGGCCGAAGATGGTAAAGCACACCTAGCCTGGAATGCAACTGGCTCTCAAGTGAGGCTGCCGGAACACACCGTACAATAAAAACATTATTATATTTCAATAAACTATGTAATGCATCATATAACGATAAAAATGGTTTTAACTTTAATACCCAAGGTACAACTAAAACTAAAAGAACAAATATCGGATATACTTAATAAAAATATCGACAAGCACTCGTCCCAACACTTCAAATATTAATTTCAAAATTGGTTTAAATAGGTATTACGCCGCTTGTTAGCCCCGGTCCAAAATGAACTCATTAAAACTATAAAAGCAGCGGTAATTAAGGACACCCCCCACCCCTGGTTGCCTCCATTACCCCCTTTCCGGCCCCGCTGGGGGTTGGGCTTTAGCTCCACAACACCCCCTTTTTGAACAGAGGATAGAAGATCTAAAGAATTCCTAGATATGATCTGTTTTATGTGAAATTGTTATGTTTATAGAGTACCATTAAAAAAATTCTTCATGACACCACTTCAAAGACTGGATAGAATTGGTACGATTATACCAATCTAATTTGTTTGCACTGGGACAGGAACATGGGCAGTGAAGGTATCTAAAAAAATCGTCACCAAGTGGCTTGTCTCTCAGTTTTCCTCGTAGATTAAGACAACAATCTACTGTTTTACTCAAGCAATTGTAATTTGCCGCAAATTATAATTTAAAACAAATACCTGTAATTTCACTGTAAAATTATGCTCCATTTGTCCATAAATTGTAAGTGTAAAATGACTTCACAACGAGTAGGTACGCTATGTTAGGTGGTAGGTGCGGCCGTTGTGAAGCCACATTCGGTATCGAACTACGGCGGAGAACGGAGCTCTTGTGAGTATATTGTACCAAGTTTATATTTAAAATCTTAAATCACTGATAAATTATTGTAGTTTCTGTATTTGATGTGTAAACCGCTTCTAAAAACTCTATTATGTGGTAGATAAAAAACACTGTTCTCTTCCAGTGGTTTATTTAGATCCGCGACGCATGAAACGCAGAGGCTTTATTGCTGGCGACATTACAGTCCGGGCGCTGGTAATTTTCAACTAATAACCTGTTTAATTCCACTGCCTTTTTCAGGCAGCTGTGTTTATTTCACGTTCAATTCTGCGAAAATTGCTCGCTTTTGATGATACAATTTTGTATTTGAGCCGTTTCATTTGGGTAGAATATGAAAAATCCTTTTAGTGAAAGTAACTAGACTATAATTCTTGAAACCCTATTTATTGTCAACTGTTGTTTTTTTATGCTTAAGGTGGTTTCCATACAAATAAATGTTTGCCATTTATGGACAAATGGAGCATAATTTTACAGTTGACATCACAGCTACTGGCATTTATTTTGGTCTTTATTTGCGGTAAATCACAATTGCTTGCATGAAACAGTATTTTATTCAATAACCATTATATAAAAATAAAACCTGTCATTATTTGGTTATCAATAAAGCCAGGTTTGTAAACGCATATCAACTAGCTGAGGTATCTGCCTATTATTAAATCTTTACTGCCTAGATTCTATTGTTAATCACATAAATACCAAATGAAGGGTACGCGATGAGGGAGCTAGTTTAGTATAATTAGTTTGTTTGATATCTTTGATCTGACTATTTGCAATCGTTCGTTGGAATTTCAAAGAGTTGTTAATTTACTGAGGATATAAGCTATCAAAATAGTTTACGTTTGAAGCTAAGGAAGCTTGGTTGGGATTCTATATGGCTGCCAATCTGGAGGTCTTGGGTTCAAATCTCACGGCACGCACTTTTTTGTTTACTAAGCTATAGTATGTGTATTGCTGCTAGTTTTGAATGTTGATTGAAAACAACTTGAAAAAATTTCATCGCCACATAAACCCCGTGATCGACGCTACGTTGAGGATAACCCGTATTCTCCGGAGTATTTACAGCATCAATTTTACTTTTACTTAGTAGATCTCCTTAGCAGAAGGACATCTGTGACAGACATAAATATAACCGAGTTCCGGTTTGAAGGATACTTCAGCTAACCAAATTACTGGGCTGTTGAGACTAACCATCGAAAGGCTCAAAGTAATGAACGCCAAAGCAGCGATGTCCTAGACTTTGTTTACCATCCAAAATTATATGAATCGCTAAGGTCATGGACAGGCGTTATCTCTTACCATCAGGAGCGCGTCCATAAGTTTTATAATTAAAAAAACATGCGCGGGGTCTAGATAGCGCCACTCTCTATGCGTGTTTCAGCTTCTTTTATCCTCTTCGTAGTAGTGTTACGGCAAATCAATAGATGGCGCTTTTCTCTGAATTAATTTTCGTTTCTTTGTGATGTTATCTCATGGTACGTGTTATACGATTATAAATGATTTTTGAAGTGCATTTTTTTTATTTATTAAAGATCGGTATTAACGTCTCCATACACATATTATAGCATCAGACTGCTTAGTTTCTTATCACGTCTACAATCATGGGTTGATGTGCTTGATGAATGAACGTTTTGTGATGCTAATACTCAGATTATATATTAAAACTACCCTTAAATTCAGTGGCAAAACCATTTAACTACCAACGATATCCAACTCTAAAATGAACTCCATGTTCTGCTGTTAGGGTTGATTGTTGCTTAAGATGCAATATTAATAAGGTATAGAGTACACGTGTATGTTTATCTGTGATTAGTTGTCGTCAAATCGTAGGGCGCTTTGTCCAACCGACCAATATTATCGGTGAAGTTATGTGACGGAGCCACTTTTGTATTTTATAATCAAAAGTGATAGCCTCCCATGGAATTGCTCTAGTTACCCCTTTTTGCCGCCGGTATAGTTAATTCGGTAATTTTCTATGTAATATTTGATCAAGGGTTAGGTTAAATTGACTGAAAGTGATGTATTGTGATTTGTGCTATAATTGATCGTTTATGTTCTTTTGTTTGGTTTCAGATTTGAATTTTGATTGTATTCTGATAACATGCAGTGATTTATGAGATTTTTAATGCATTAATTATTTATTTTTCAGCTTGAACCCAGTACCAGATGTACCTACTGCCACAAAGCAGTAGTGTGACATTACTGTGTTCCGGTTTGAAGGGTAGGTACTAAGCAGCTAGCGTACAGGGCTGTTGAGACTAACCATCGAAAGTCTCAAGAATGCCAGAGCAACGATGCCCTGGACTTTGTTTTGTTACTCATAATTTTGTATATCGCTGTAATGGTCATGAAAATGCGTTATCTCATACCATCAGGAGAACGTCTCGTTCGTCTCATTATTACACAAAAATAAGTCTGCCTCTGACAAATGCGGCCTGAGGTAACTAACTGAAATGAGGCCAACTAATAATCACGGCAAGGGCTACTGAACCTGAAATCGAGAATCTGTGTGAGCTGTGACTTATAAAAAACATACAATTATTATAAAAAACGGAACAGAAAATTAGACAGATTATAAAAAAGCAAACAGAATGTTTAGAGAAAAATGGTGGAAAACTCTTTAGTCCCTACAATTTTCGCTTGTACCTATACAAGAACGCTAATACCCTACGCTATATAATACGCTTTCTTTTATTTTAAATCTGTGTTTTACAAAAGCCTTGATAGACGTTAGGTCTCCTCTGCTGTCTACCGTGTGGTCGTGGTTGAGCGTGTCTCTGTCACTGATAGTGACATTTCGTAATGTCTCTGTCACTGACAGTGACATTTCGTAATGTCTCCGTCACTGACAGTGACATTTCGTACTTACGTATGTTGCGAAATGTATTTAATAAGTGTTTTTTTTGTTTGAACTACAAGGGCTCACCGGAAGACCAGCGTTGGTCATAACTCATACCACTTAGTATGACCAGTACTTATTATGCTAAGGTGAACCCCTATTTTGTATCTGTATGTTTCTGTGTATTTGTTTTTGTGCTTGTTACAAAATAAAACTTTTATCTTTCTTTTTCTTTGTCAGCTTTCTACCAGATACATTTCGGGGATTGTATCTCGTGACATGACTCGCTTCTTCCTACGTCTTTTATCACCAAACTATCAGACAAAATCAACCACAGCGTGTTCCGTACCTAGTAGACATTCTCCATGTGCGCACTTCAACTCGACATTTTTTATTTGCAAGGATGTTAAAGTCTATGTAGGAATCTGGGTTTTATCGAAAAGTACAATATGGGTGTCTTCAAATATATAACAAACAGGTTCCTTCTATATAAGCGTGCTCTATCCTATACCACATCGTTAACATCAGGCAGGATATGGTTAAAAGCGAACCTATGTATGAAAATAAAAGTAAAATAAACATCAACAGCTATAAAGCTTTACTTTGTGGGAAATTTTAATACGAAGCCAGCGTCCAATAAATTCCTTGCACATTCTGATGTTTAGCAACATCATGGTGTCACGGCTGTATTAACATTCCGCCAAGCAGCTACGCGGCCGCATGCAAGGGATATCTCAATTTGACGTAGAGTAGGAAACAAACGCATACATGCACATTAATCAGGAGTTTTATTCCACCGTACCCTCTAAACTATTTATCCCATTTTATGAATGAACAACTACATTTATTAATTTAAAAAAGGGCCAAATAATACGCACGAGGAATTTATTCGTGTCGTATCCACAACTCAGTACAAATTTCTAGTAAATTCACAACTTTACCGAAGCGTGGCGGTGATTTACTTTATTCCAATTTGAATGGGACTAAGATTTATTTTACCTAATTTTATTACTTGGCGGGGGAATAATGAACTTGATGCTCATGATAAGTATTGACCCTCAATATGCCATGGAAAATGGGAAGAAAGGCATTTGACCAGCAGTGAGACAAGATGAGCTAAAATACTAAAAATGGGTAATAATAATTTTATCATGGAGCACTTGAAAAAATGAAATACATACTTGACACTGGAAGAATGCACAAAGTGCTATGACAAATATACAGAAAAAAAGTTAACATAGTGAAGCGAAACGAAAACTTTCATATTTTCAAGATATTTTCAAATGAATATTTGGATTACGTCATCTAGTGCGTAGGTTATTAATATCACCGGGCATTTCAAATTACATATTTATATCTATTTACCTGTCGAATAATAAGTGTATTTTTTTTACTTAAACTTGACTTACCAAAATGAAAGAATGAATCCTATGAGTGAGTGCACAAGAAAGGCGTCCATTCGCGTAGAATGACGACTGATTGTTAGGCGAGCTAACACCGGCACCGAAACAGATGACCAAGACCACTGCTAAGAGTGGAAAAGACTAAGTAGAACTGAAATCAATAATCTCAATAGCAAAAATAGGAATCTCTACATCTTCGTTAGTCTGCGTGGCTAGTAGTTCCGACACGAAAACCGCCATTTTTCTGCTTTTATTCCATCGCCCGTCGGCTAACTCGTTGACAATAAGCCCGTATTTTATCCACCGAGGTTTGTTTCAGAGAAATATTCAAATTTATGACAGCGCCGATGCGTCGGTGCTGCCATCTCTGCCAGTTTAATAGTGTAGCATTATTTATGTGTAGGTTTGGTTTATGTGTGAAACTCTGCCAACCAAAGAGTTTTAATTTACAGAGTGATCCTGTGCTTCTAGAATATTAATTTGCGATAATTCAATTTCCATTTTTTTTAATTTATTTAAAACGTTATATAAATAAAAATAAAATATCGTAGGACATTTCAAACAGCGCTATCTGACCCCAAACTTAGCAAAGCTTGTACTATGGAAGTCAGATAACTGATAGAATACTCAAATACTTTTTTTTTTGTAAATACACACTTATAATAAATACAGAACACCCAGACACAGAACAAACATTTCATTTATACAACAAAATGTTTATCATGTTTATTTGTGTAGGTACTTTAATTATTTCAGAATTTCTAATTAAATAATTAAAATGTCTCTTAATTCTTACCTAACAATAATTAATTACTATTTATTATTTTGACTTATCCAGTAAAATAGATTAACTCAAATAAATTAAAATTTATAATTTGTTATTTTAGATTTCATAGTTAATTTCTGTGCACTGGTTGTTAAAGGCTGTACTTACCTATTTTATGAACAATGTGCAAATAAATAATTTAATTTAATATTTATTTTCTGTTTTATTTATGTGAATTTTAATATCCAATACAAAACAACCTACTATTGTGGCTTCTGCTTCTCTTTCTTATGTACTTACAACACTTTTTCACTAGAGTCAATTCCCATTCCCGGCTATATAATATCATTTGACATAGTCCCTTCCTTCTTCCGCAGCGTCACTTGAGATCTAATCTACCATGGCAATCTGCAAAGAAACTCCTGTCAAGTTTTTGACATCAATATGCATAAAAAAAATGAAACTGCGCCTCTATCTCGCGGTATAAACGGAAATTGAAACTACTTTCAAATACCTACTCTGTTTGTTATGCTTGACTAGCGGACGCCACGTGGTTTCACCCGCGTAGTTCCCGTTCCCGTGGGAAGACAGGGATAAAAAGTAGTCCATGTCACCCGGAGATAGTGTAGCTTCCCAGAGGTGTATTTTTGAAATCGGTCCAGTAGTTTCGGAGCCTGTTCAATACAAACAAACAAACAAATCTTTCCTCTTTATAATAGTATAGATAGATAGATAGATGAATAGTAAACGAGATTTTTCTCGTAAATTAAAATGCCTCAAATGAATTTCACTTTAGCTGTAAAAATTGAATGCTATGCTTATTCTTTGGTTTGGTTTATGTGATTGGGATATATTACATATATATCCTGTGGTAGTCTCAGATTATATATGTATCTATATTATTATAAAGAGAATGATTTGTATGTTTGTTTGTTTGTATTGAATAGGCGCCGAAACTACTGGACCAATTTCAAAAAATCTTTCACCGTCGGGAAGTTACACTATCCCCGGGTGACATAGGCTACTTTTTATCCCTGTACTCCCACGGGAACGGGGAATACGCGGGTGAAACCGCGAGGAGTCCGCTAGTTGTTTATAATCAAGTCGGTGTGAGGTAGTCTGAAATTTATTTTGCGCTATAGGTAATACTGGTGATTTATTGTTCTATGTCTCGTTTTAGAAATCTGGTACTCACGTTTATGTTTAGAATTTTCAATGAAATAATTGATTATACATTGCTTAACATTAAGCGAAGATATCATTTGAAGTATTTACGCTTTATAAAATATACAAAACGCAATACAAATAATTGATTAAATAACAAAGTTTTAATAAATAATGTTACAACCATCTATTTGTTCTTCATATGTATCGTGTTTTTCATTTTTGTTTGCATGGAAGGCCAATAAGACCACCACTTGTGGCACAAGCTCATATGTTTTCTGTACTTTTTTTCTATCTTTGGTGTGCATAATAAAGAGTTTATATATAGCTACATAGACAGCCCTGTTGGTTCATTGGTAGTATATCTGCCTTGAGAGCAACAGGGCGTGGGTTCGATTCCCACTCAGGGCAAACATTTTGTGAATAAACAAATGTTTGTTCTGTGTCTGGGTGTTCTGTATATATTATACCTAAGTATGTATTTACAAAAAAAAAGTATTTATGTATTCTATCAGTTATCTGACTTCCATTACACAAGCTCTGCTTAGTTTGGGGCCAGATGGCGCTGTGTGTATAGTCCTACGATATTTATTTATTTATTTTATTTATATCTATCTACCTAATATAAAAGTAACATTATCGCTTTTAAGTTTTCATTACCTTCGCATCTTGTCACAATTTAAATGTCACTGGTGGAACAGACGTTTTCTCGTCATCGGGTGATTCATATGTTCTTCTGCCACTCGATTTCATAAAATAAATCACAATTAATCTTAAAGAATCTTAATCGTTAGGTACGTACAATATAGGTATAGATAAATTACAGTTACGTCCATGTAAGAATATCTAATACTGCAGTATATCACCTTATGCTCTGAAGATCTACCGGCAAGTAAAATGAATGAAATGGATCTGGCTCTCTGGTAGCTAGCAAGCCGAGTACTAGAAAGTACCCTACCACCACACTATGGTCTCCTGACGATGTTCATATGTGAACTGACAGCGCTAACCACTGAGCTATCACAGCCTTAAAAAATAACTGCGCCAATTCGGTATGTAAAGTTTTTTTTTTGTATTTATTTTATATTTTTCACTGATAGTAAACTTTATTTTATGAAACTAATTTGAATATTTTGGCTTTCTATGCGGTAGTTTAATTCTAATACATTTTCAAACTTTTTATAGTTATGACGTCATAACATTAGCTGAATATGTAAAATATGTACCTTTTTTTAGGCACTGAAAGAATCCTTATACAGCCAAGGACATGACGTCATTAGAAGTTAATTGAAAGTCAAATTTATTTTATGTATTTTATTAAAATAAACCCCGTCTCATAGTTTAAAGAGTTTTAAACGGAAAAATCATGTACAGGAATGTAATATTTCGAAATGGTTTTGGAATCAGCAAAGTATTTTTTTTCTTTACATACCGAATTCAACATCTATGCAACTAGCTTTAAACTAAGTTAATAAATTATACGGAAAACCAAGATGTCGGGTAATAGATACAGTGCAGGCCATAAATCTGTGAATTAGCCAGTTAAGCTCTATGTAATCACCGGGCATAGAACGAATCAATTAAGACAATAATGGTCGAGATTTTATCTGCGGTATGCGCAATCAAGTGGCCGCGAGTGCATTGCAGTGTTTAGAAAAGTAATTTTATTTTCTTTTATAGGAAACGTTAGGGTTTATTCAAATTATATGAATTTATTTACTTACGAGAATATATATCGTTGAATTCAAAATTAAATAAATATAACATCGCAGGACATTACACAGAGCGCCATCTGGCCCCAAACTAAGCAGAGCTTGTGTGATGGAATGGAAGTCAGATAACTGATAGAATACATAAATACTTTTTTTTTGTAAATACATACTTTTAATACACACAGAACAAACATCTGTTTATTAACAAAATGTTTGCTGAGTGGGAATCGAACCCACGCCCTACAGCTCTCACGGCAGATATACTACCAATGAGCCAACGGGGCTGTCTGTTATACTTTTAATGTTAACCCCTAATTCAAACAGAAGTAAAGGTATGTCTATTTGTATTGTTTCTTTTTGGCATTGTAGCTCCTAAATGGATGAATTGATTTTGATTTAGTTTTTTTTTAATTGTAGGCTTGCGTTTGACCGCCATCCAGCCTGATGTAAAGCGAAGGTACGGTCTACGGTGGAGCACGCTCGCCTAGAAGAAACCGATTCACTCGCGACTTGAAGGCACCCAGATTGTATCTATCAGGAAACACCCACTCGGGGAGCAAATTTCATTTATGTTCCCCATGTGCGCACTAAGCGCTTTGAGTCCACATTTTTTATTCGCACAGCGAGGATGTGGAACTCTTTGCCGGAGTCTGTGTTTCCCGAAAAGTACAATATGAGTGTCTTCAAATCAAGAGTAAACAGGTTCCTTCTAGGTAAGCGTGTTCCATCTTAGACCGCATCGATGCTTCACATCAGGCAGGATGTGGTCAAGCGCGAACATATTAAATATATATATATATAAAAAAAAAAAATTAACTGGCTTGACGTCAATTTTTAAAATCTATCCAAAACTACATCACACAAGTATTATAAATGTAAAAGTTTGGATGGATGGATGTTCGTTACTCTTTAACACAAAGACTGCTGAACAGATATGGATGAAATTTGGTATGGAGGTAGCTGAGACCCTGGATTAACACATCAGTTACTTTTTATCCCGAAAACATGTAGCGGGAAAACACTGCGGGGCGCAGCTAGTTGGGCATAAACTTAAAACATAAAGACCAAAATCAAAAAAATAAAATACTAATTTATGCAATAGTAAAATATAGTGGATACGTCTAGTAGACCGTTTTTTGATAATCCCTTAAGAACATAACATTTCCCTGGAATAAAAAGCATCCTATATCTTAGAGAATTATATGTCAAGTTTCATTAAAAGTCCGTTCAGCTGTTTTTGCGTGATTGAACTGACATCCAAACATACAAACTTTCACATTGCAACCTTTTGTTTCTAATTGTAACCGATTCAATGGAATAAAAAGTAGGTATGTAAGTTTTGCTTAAATATTCATGAGAATAAATAAATAAATAAATAAATAAATAAATAAATAAATAAATAAATATCGTAGGCCTATACACACAGCGCCATCTGACCCCAAACTAAGCAGAGCTTGTGTGATGGAAGTCAGATAACTGATAAAATACATATAAAGAATAGATATAATTTTTTTATTTTTTGTCGAAATAATTTAAAAAAAAAAGACATTTTCGTCTAGAATTACTAGGCGCGACTACTATAATACTCATATTTATTTATATTTCCAGTTGTGGAGCGAATGCTCTTTGGTGGCTATTTGACATTCGCGCGTTTAGAATAACCTTCTAGAAATACATATCTAATAGAAAGGAATAACTATAAATCCAGTATATAATATTCCGATACAATAGGCGTTCAGGAACAAGCTGGATTACATTGAATGCGATGTAGCACGCATCGTCGTCATAAATACAAATATATTCAATCGTAAATATAACGAACAAAGCAGTACACACGTACAGACAGAGCCTACATCTCTTAATGATATGTAGATTCCCTGCATTAGTTACATGGCAGTGTTCTTGGTGAAAACATCGCGCAACGCGACTCTACCAATCTTTACTCTAAATACGATTTACAATGCACGCCAAATTGACCGCTTTTCTGTAATGTTAAAGTTCAATTTACAATTTCATTCAGCTTCAGTTAAGGCAGTTCAGATCGTAAGCGATTGCCACTCATTAAACAAGACATAATTTAAACGTGTCCCGGTGCAGCTTTCAATTTCAAATTTCAGGCTGCGTTGTTACAGCTCTCTTCCCATTGGAACTGAGTATAGAACGTACGCCATTTTGAAATTGAAGTCCTAAGCTCGTGCATTGAAGTATACATTTAAATTTTAACTGTTTATCGTTGGATGTAAGGTTGATATTCGTTTGGAAGGTGGTAGAAATTGAGACATTAGAAATCTCAGAACGACTATTACCGTGTTCTTTTAACAAATGCACGAGTTGTTCAGAGTAAGATGTAACTCTCAAGGCGCTCGCATAAATAAAGCTGGGCAAAGTATCGGTTATTTTAATATAGAGAGCCGTAGAGACCCCAGGTGGGCGTGGACCCCTCATATATCATCGGCCACAATTATTAAATTATCTTTTTCGTTGACATTAAGTAATTGTTTCTGTTGATTTGGGCTCATAACTGGCGCGCCAGCGATGAAAAATGATTTTTAAATCGTCGTTTTACCTTGTACTCCCATACCTTAGTCTGGGTATGCTTAATTTATATTGATGTTAATTTTAAATTATTACTTAATAATAGTTCTCATCGGATACCGATAATGATTTGTGTTGAAATTCTGGGATATATTAGCTAAGTTGAGACATAAAATGTTTTAAAGCCAGATTTGATTTTTTTTAATGTATTTATGTAAAGCGAGTATTATTTTCGGTTGATAATAAAGTTATAAAACGGGTGGTTTAATGTATTCCAATGCATTTAATAGTCATTAAACTCCCGAGTTTACAGTTTCTATCTGAGCATTACAATTTTAAATCATTTGATAAAGAGATTAAAATCTCGCTGTAATGGAGACCAAAATGGCGTCGGCTTACTAATATGCATTTTATCTAATTATTAAAATAAAATAAGTTACAACTCTATAAAAGCTATAAGCTTCTGATTTTTATTGCAAACTACGAGAAAAAGAAAGTGAAGCAAAGATATTTCGATGCTGCATCGTCAAATCGATATTTAGCGATGATAGCTCAGTGGTTAGCGCGGTAGGTTTGCATGCCGAAGGGCGTGGGTTCAAACCCCAACAATGAGCTTGAGCTGCCGGTGAAGGAAACCATTGTGAGGAAACCATAGCAAGGTGGTAGCGTACTTTCTAGTACTCGGCTGGCTAGCTACGACCCTCAAGTTGAAAATCTGCCGCCAAGCATCTAACGGTGTGTTCCGGCAGCCTCACTTGAGAGCCAGTTCCATTCCAGGCTAGGTGTGCTTTACCATCTTCGACCACACCTTCACTTAACATCAGGTGAGCTGTGGTCAAACAACTAGCCTGTCAACCATTAAAAAAAATGGAAACTAAGAAAGCTCCCGACAATTGTTCTGATGAAAAGATAAATTGTATTGAAAGACAATTTTTTTTTTTTTTTTCATATTTTGTAATCGCAAAAAAATGTTTTAGATATAAACAATTATACATTATAACAAATATATAATTTTGTGATATAAACAAACGTTTGTTCTGTGTCTGGGTGTACTGTATGTATTATAAGTATGTATTTACAAAAAAAAACTATCTAAGTATTCTATCAGTTATCTGACTTCCATAGCATAAGGTTTGCTTAGTTTGGGGTCAGATGGCGCTGTGTGTAAATATCCTACGATATTTATTTTATTTATTTATTTCATAACTACAACTAAACTCATTTCAAAACTGTATTGATACGAGTATCTCTTCAAAACTCCACATGTTTCAATTTCAAGTCTCCACCGGCGCGGTCATTAATCATGGCCTGCAGTGTAATAGGGTCAGGCGGTGCGGTTCGCGCAATGAATCAACTGAGTAATTAACTAACTTATACAATTATCTGACACGAAGTGTACTTGTACAGGATTGAGGCTGAATGGTTAATTCTATTCCAGTGGGTGTGTAGAGAGGAATTTGATTATCTTATCGCATAGTATTTAAGTGACTAATTCATTTGTTGCATGCATGAGTACAGGTGAAACATGTTACAAATTTGATCACCATCATCATCAGTTTATCGTAGTCCACTGCTAAACATAAGTCTTTCCAAACACACGCCACTCAGCCCGATTTTCGGCTTTTCGTTTCCATTCTCCGCCAGCTACCTTAAGTTATAGTCACTCCATCCAGCGTATCGCGCGAATTCACATTTTCCGACTGGCGAACACACTAGAACACTCCCCCAACGCTTATCGGTTATGTGACAGATATAACCAGCACGCTGACACTTCAGCTTGCTAATTCGCTGAGCTATGTCTGTGACTTTAGTTCTCTGCCGAATTACTTCGTTTCAGATATAATTCCTCAAAGAAATGCCTAGCAATAACTAATTACTAATGGGCTGGACATATCTGTCGCAGAACCGATAACCGGGTGGGGTAAACGTGTTCTAGAGTGGAGATCGGGTATTGGCAAACGAAGCGTAGGACGCCCTGAGACTCGATGAAGTGACGATATACGTAGGAAAGCAGGCGGTGGATGGAAGCGAAAAGCCGAAGATCGGGCTGAGTGGCGTGTCTTGGGAGAGGCCTATGTCCAGCAGTGAGCTAATGTAGGCTGATGATGATGATGAACTAATAACAAATAAATAAAAAATTTGCTCAATTAATTTTAATATTGCCGCAAAACAGCTGTAGCATTTACTGAGGGGAAATGAAGTTTTCCTCCGGAATAAATGTTTTTCGCATATTTTATAAAATTCTATACACAACATTCAGAAGAACTCTAAATAGTAATAAGTAGGTTACTTTTCCTTCTTTATCGGCGTTACAATTTATGCATCTGCCAGTATTAAGTATTTAGATAAATAAATAAAAATAAATAAATATCATAGGACATTACACACAGCGCCATCTGACCCCAAACTAAGCAGAGCTTGTGTGATGGAAGTCAGATAACTGATAGAATACATAAATACTTTTTTTTTGTAAATACATACTTATAATACATACAGTACACCCAGACACAGAACAAACATCGATGTTAGTCACACAAATGTTAGTCCTGAGTGGGAATCGAACCCAAGCAGATATATTCATCATGAAAAATTTAGTTAAACAAGTCAAAGTTAAGTAATTCACGGTCGAGGCCAGTCATGCCTTAGGAAAGTAGTGGCGACTTATAAGGACTGAACGTTTTTGTTGAGCGTCGATGGTGTTTCGTTTATATTTGACTTTTTTATAACATTTTGACTATCGATTACGTAGAGATTTACAATGATAACCCGCCCCTCCAAAATTCAAAACGTTTTAAAGTATTTACAACGCACCACCACGCATGTGCGCTTACTGGTACTGCCGTCAAACACCTAGTCGAGATAGCAACAAATCCATGGATTTGTGTGTCGACTAGTGGCGTTCATTAATCGCTCTTTATTATTAGTATGAGTTTTGGCGGGAACGCGGGAAGAGTCGTGTCGCTCCGTTGTATTTTTTTCCAAAACTAGTGTTTTGTCGAGTGTTTATGCATAAAAATGGTGGTGTTTTATTCATAAAGTGCCGAATTACAAGCGCGAGTGTGGGAAAATGATATAATGTGGTGAAACATGAGTTTTCGTGTTGCTTCCAAAACTCCATCGAAGCTTTGTAGTAAAGTTGCCACTATTTTACTAAAGCATGACTGGAATTAACTGACACGAACCGGACTTGACAAAGACGACTTTGACTAAAACTAGCTACGATGGCACTTATTTAACTTTTGAAACTTGAAAATATATAATTACTTGACACTGGCAAATGCTAAAACGCGACGCCAAAACCAAAGAAAAAAAAAAAAAAATTATTAGTATGGCGCTGCACTGACGTACTCTATGAAAATGACACGTGCGTTCTCTTCCGCGGTCAACTAGTTATGCTAAGTTGACAAACAAATCTGGTGCTACGGAAGACGAATAATAATTACAACTACATAGGGCCGCCTTACACGTTCAATCATGATCACGATCCGCGATCCGCGATCCGCGATCATGATTTCAAAATTTCTAGATATTATGCGATCCGGAGCATCAGTCCGTCAATCCGCTTCGTACACGATCAGTCTGGATCGCGATCATTGATCGCGGATCGCGGATCGCGGATCGCGCGCTACGTGTACGGGCTGCCATTGAAACTCTTTCTTTAAGGATGTGACTACACACAAGTAATTTGGAGGGGCGGGCCATGTTATCTCTACTCCATAATTTTTGAAAATTAATACTATGTTATGGTCACTATATATGATGGCCAACTTCATAATTTGTTACAAATGCGAGAACATCAACTAAAGTTCCGAATATTTCTACTTATGTGTGTAATAAGGTAGATTCAGAACCTGCTGCTAATGGAAGCGAGTTTATCACATTTTTAAACAAACTCTTTGGTAATTGTAAGGACAGCCAGTTCTTGTACAAACACTTAAATGTACCTCCACAAGCTCAATTCCTCAATAATTTCACACGTAGGCCGTTTATCGTTTGACAAACAATACATTGCTGAGCTAATGCTTTGTGTAAAGTTTATTCGGCCACCCGTGCTGTTCAGGTGGTTCTTACAAGATAATTAGACACGAGTTAGCTTCTGTAAATTATACGTACAAGAACTTAAACACAAATTACCGGGCTGTTGAGACTAACCATCAAATGTCTCCAAGTAATGAGCGCCAGAACAGCAATGCCCTAAATTTCGGTTTGCTACTAGTTAGTACCTGCAAATTTATGTTGAGCGCGTACCCGCCTCCGTCCGGGATGCACCTTCCACCGCGTGCTTTAGAAGCTAGTTAAGATCTTGGCTGTTAGAGACATTGTTTTATGAGGTTGGAGAGGCCGGGAAATACTTGTTTATAGTTTTCGTCGATGGCCGAAGCAATGGTGCTGGTCGGTAGTCGGTACGACCCGGTTCCTATCCAGTGTGCGTTTTTAGGTTTCCACAAAATGACGATGATTCACACAAACCACACATCGATCTGCTGGTTAATAGCACTCGCGAGAATTAAGAGTTTTTTTAAGCGCGCCGATGATGATTGTGGAAAAGCGTATTGCGTACGATTCAACCAGTTCACGACTAACTTGTCATTAACATTATAAGGAAGGTGAGGGTAGGAAGATGTTTTTTTTTTGTACGTGTATGAGGGTAGATAAAAAACTTATTATATAATAAACGAATATGCGAAAATATTGTACGTGATGCAGCCAGAGGATGACGAGTATTTCAATCTAAAAGATTATTAGATTTTTTTTTTTTTTTGTGAGTAATTACGATTTTTTATGTATTTTTATTGTATTGATAATATTTTTCATATTGACATATTTTTGTATTAATATATATATATATTTATTTATTTACTATTTAATATTCAGTTTCTTATAAAACAAAATAAAATAACTTAAATAAATACTATTTACAGGTATAAATAAGTAAAGTAACTAAAACAAATGCTTACTGTTTGACTGTTTTATTCAAAAATCATAAATTAATAAATCATTCATAAATTTGATTTTGTGCTAATAATCTACTGTTTTATTCAAGCAATTGTGATTTACCGCAAATAAAGACCAAAATAAATGCCAGTAGCTGTGATTTCACTGTAAAATTATACTCCATTTGTCCATAAATGGAAAAAAACTATTTGTATGGAAATCGAACCACCTTTCCACCTTTAAGGGTTTTAAGCACTTTCAGTTGCGACGGCGGCCAAACACACGCCTTACAAAAATCTTATACATTAAAATGACGTGTAATGAACAAAGAAATCCTCATCCATAACCCATATCACACTTTCCCCGCCATTATGTATTGTTGACACGAATGACACAGATTACGTGCCACTTACTACGACGTCACATTAATCTAAAAGTAAGGTAAGAATCATCGACTCTCGTGTGGTGTATCATTTATAACGTAGGTACACCTGAAGCGAAGTGAAGAGAAATATCGGGAGCCGGTTCGTTTACATTGTCTGACGAAGAATTACAGCTAGCCTACGAGATTGACAAATGCAGCATTGGAAGCGAAAGTATCGTGGTATCAAAATGTATCAAATGTATAAAAATCGCAAGTATCGAAGTATCGTAGCGATGATAGCTCAGTGGTTAGCGCGGTAGGTTCGCATGCCGAAGGGTGTGGGTTCAAACCCCAACAATGAACTTGAGCTGCCGGTGAAGGAAAACATCGTGAGGAAACCATAGCATGGTGGTAGGGTACTTTAGTAGGTACTCGGCTGGCTAGCTACCACCCTCAAGTTGAAAATCTGCCGCCAAGCATCTAACGGTGTGTTCCGGCAGCCTCACTTGAGAGCCAGTTCCATTCCAGGCTAGGTGTGCTTTACCATCTTCGACCACACCTTCACTTAACATCAGGTGAGCTGTGGTCAAACAACTAGCCCGTCAACCATAAAAAAAGTGGTTTACACGTTTTTGTTTTATTTATGTTATCGTATATTCCGATTATAGTCTCGACTACATCCCGGAGGCAAAGCTGAGTACAACACTTGCGTGTGTCTGAGTATTCTAAATCAATGTATACGTAGTATAAGTATTAAGTATCTATTTAACAGAAAAGCGTATTTGTTCGCTTTTTTTTATAATAGATAGGCTTGCGTTTGACCGCCATCCTTATGTTAAGCAAAGATGCGGTCTACGATGGACCACGCTCGCCTAGAAGAAACCGATTCACTCCCTATCATTATATTATTATTGCTATGAGTTATTTGGTTTCCGGAGAATAACATTCCCTTAATCAAAGGGCTAGATGACACTGTGTGAAATGCCCTCTAATATGTATGCATTTAATTGCACAATATCGATCGCAACTAGGAGGGCAAAGTAACATACGATTAACGATAACGCTAATAGAAAAATCCAAAATGTACTGCATTGACATAAGCTCTCCACGTGACACATCGACAGCTTATGTCAATAGTACATTTCAGACTTTTTTATGAGCGTTATCACTAATCGACTTTGTCCCTCAGACTCACGCTACCTTGGCACCGTGACAACGTTAAATGGCTATAGTAAAATCACATCATATAATAATGATTACAGTATTTTTATCGGCGATACAACAATGGAAACGGGAGTCGATCGATGAGCGCTCAATGGTTTTTTTCCTAATGTCATTAGGAAGGTGCGATACGCGCGTATTAGCGTATCGTCGATGACGCTTCACTGCGTATTGCGTATTCTTCATCAGTAAACTCAATAAACGTGCGTGAAATATTTATACACTAATGTCAAATGAAAAACTTTTTGCCCTATTAGCAAATCTTCTTCTGTTGAGTCTTCGTTTTTGATTGAAATCTGTAGCGATGATAGCTTAGTGGTCAGCGTGGTTGGTTCGCATGCCCAAGGGCGTGGGTTCCAACCCCAACAATGAGCTTAAGCTGCCGGTGAAGCAAAACATCGTGAGAAACCCAAGTTAGGTACAAATTGAAATTCTGCCGCCAAGCATCGAATGGTGTATTCCGACAGTCTCACTAGAGAGCCAGTTCTATTCCAGGCTAGGTGTGCTTTACCATCTTCGACCACACCGTCACTTAACATCAGAGGAGCTGTGGTAAAAGATAAAAAAAAAATTATAAGGTAGCGTTCGCCATCGTAAAATAAGGCATACTTTAATTCCAAAGCAAATAAAAGAATTACTAACTTATTATTTACTAATTACTACTACTTTTTACATCGCCTAATTTACCAGAAAACTTATGCTCCCTTCAAACAATAAACTAAAACTAATTAAAAAGCCACCCTCACCCGCAACCCCGCAAACCCGCTTAAATTATTCATAACCAAATTAATAATAATAACACCCCACAATTATTGCCATATTAATGACACCCATAATCTGGGGATTTATTATTTTATTAATAAAAAATTCAAATGTAGCTTACGCGCGTAAGCCACGGCTTAAATCTGTTTGGAGTTCTCACATTTGAGGCGAGTAAAATATGTTCTGGTTGTAATTATATCGTGATGTTGGTAAATCTGGTAATCTTGTGTGTGAAATGTCAATAAAAGAAAAATAATACCATTTTTATTTAATACCCTTGCCTTTACTCTGGCCAACGACACTACCACTACCACTACTATTACTACTACTACTACTACTACTACTACTACTACTACTACTACGACTACTATTATGAATAAAACACCGCCATTTTTACGCATAAATATTCGACAAAACACTAGTTTTGGAAAATAATACAACGGGGCGATACGACTCTTTCCGCGTTCCCGCTAAAACCTATTTTGACTGTTAGTATTTTAGTTAATTTTTCATAAAATACCTAAAAACGTCGAAACGCTATACACTGGCAAATGCACAAAGTACGACGCCAAAAACAACTAAGAAACCACAACAATATATATTAGTTGTAGTATTTTGAAAACGAAAAACCACAACTATAGGAAACTACAACTTTATTATGCAAGTAAAACATTTGAACTTGAATTTTTATACGTTCTTGTTTTCAAACACGTTCAAAGTTTTGGTGTGTATTAAAATTCTGATGTTGACATTTCTGCACATTTTCTTATAAATTCGTTTTTGGCGTCGTAGTTTATGCATTTGCCAGTGTCAAGTTTTTCGATATTTTTAAGCATTATAATAATATGAAAAATAAATTTTATGAAATAAGTGGCAGTTAAAGTAAAAAAAAAAGTTAGTCATGGTTGAGTCATACCTTTTAGTAAAGTAATTGTGGCTGAACACGACCACCGTGTAGTGTGGTGTACACCACATTATATCACTTTTCCACGCTCACGTACCTACGTAATTCGGGACTTTATAAATATGCTTTAAAAACATTAACCAGTCAGTACATTTTTCGTCAGTTGCAATTCCAATGCGTCTAAAAATGTGCAGTCAAATACATGGAAATTCATGGAGTTTTCAATTTCCACCGACACCGTATCAACCGTCCACTCCGCTGACTTGGCGACAAGCGACCGCTATTTTTCCAACGTTGTTGAATGACATTTTATTAACGTAAAGTTCGGATTCAACCAGCTTTTTTGACGTTGACTATAGAATACTGGATGTTCTGTTTTTAATTTATGCATACTGCATTTTGCTTACGAATATGGCCGACTTTCGAAGAATAATGAAATGGATCTTATTTTCTAATCATATAATATTTAATTATAGTCTAAGTTATAGCATTCAAATTTAACTGTTTGGTCAACAAAATCGTTCAAAAGTCAGCCATATTCGTGTACGAAAACTCATTCATGTGATTCAGAATAACAGTTCGTGGATAGATGGACATTTTCGTGTGCGGAAACTTAGGCTAACCATTCGAAAATTTTAAAGGATATTCAAAACAGGGGAACTGAGCAAAGAATGACGTTCCGCCGATAGTGTCAAAGATGGGCGAAATCCCAAAAAATTACTCGTATCACACGATGGTGGTGACATGAGTCATGTCTACTAGTCTATTACATAAAATATTAAAACAAACAAATTCCAATGGATAACGTAGGCCTTTCCTTATGTAATGTAACTATCTTTAATTTAATTTATCTGAGACAAACGGAGACAGCAGAAATAACACTTAAGACAAGGCAGTATGGCTTTACAGCTTTAGCCTGCCCGATGGGGCAAATTAATTTAAAAAAAAAAATTTGCTGTCCACATCACCTATTGTACGCCATTGAGCACGGCTGCGGCTTTCTGCATCTACATTTCATTCACCGTAAGAAAATCACAAAGAAAATATAGATAATCGCCACCCTCCAAATCTAACTCGAAAATAAAAATCCATAACCAAAACTAGCTAAATAAATCTGACGCGCGAAATCCCATAAACCCATTACGGTCCCCTCGTAAGGCGCACACCACACGACGCGCAACGATAAACGCTTGTAATTCACGAATATCGCGTCATATCGTGACGTATCGCATTACAGGCGTGCGTCCGATAATACGCCGCACGCGCACGGTTGAAGTCGGATGTTGGGTGGAAACTTGGAAGAATTGAAAAAAGTTGTTTTGGCTGTGCAGAAGTGAGATTTTAAAAATGATATTTAACTACAACTGCCTTATCATTTTATATATTTATAAGTAAAGTAGGAAATTACAAAGAGCAAATAGTTAGACTGGATTTTGCACAAGGAAATCCTGTCTTCCATTTGAATTATTAGCATATGTTTTTGTAGTCATGATATTATTATGTATATGTATAAAATATTAGTAACAATATGTGCATGTTTGCGATTGTGTGAGTATGTGTTTAATGCGAACTACACACACACATGTGTGGTTTTGTGTGTAGAGAAAAATTTAGAATAGAAAATGACATCGACGGTGTAAACAAAATGAATGTTTCGGGAAAGTTTTTTTACTAATGACTGCATATAAATTGATATGCATATAAAAAGACCATGACTAACCATTGATTTTACTTAGAATAAAGATGACATATCATTATAAATTAGTAGAGATAGTAAAAATGTTATCTTGTCATTTAAAATACTAAATCTATTCCATCTAGCACACAGAACTGATGGCCGATGGGGCTGCAACGTTCTAGAGTGGAGACCACGGACCGGCAAGCGCAGCGTAGGACGTCCACCCACAAGGTGGACAGACGACCTAATAAAGACCGCAGGAACGCGCTGGATGCGAGCCGCTTCCAACCGGTCTTTATGGAAGTCAATGGGGGAGGCCTATGTCCAGCAGTGGACGGCTAAAATAGATAGATAGATAGATAGATATAACTCTTTATTGTGCACATCATTATACAGTAAATAGTACAGAGAACAAAAAACCTAAAATGATGATGATGATGATGATTCCATCTAAATTCAGAATATTTAAACGCTTTCTCAATAAATCCGCGCAGATGCAAAACTACGTTAGGCAGAGTTACGCTCGCTCGTTTCTTTTATTCTTTGCCTCTCGTTAAGGGAGTACTACCCTTGTAAAAGTCAGTGTGAATAGAGCTAATCCTTATCAACCCCGGGGTTAGAGTGAATCAATTAAAGATAAGCAAATACACCGTATTGTATTCCTCCCGGGTTGAATTTGTTAGTGTGAGGACGGTGTGGGGGAGGAAATTAACTTTTGGCGGATAAAGCGATCCGTCATTGTGGACTCACCCTTAAATTTTAATCATGAGTAAATTGCTTGAATTGTTATGTTTGATTGTGGAAAGTGGTTTTCACGAGGTTTAATGTTACAAGATATTTTTTTGGTATTTGTATGGTCTGTGGAATTTCTCAGAGATTAAAATATTTTTTACATACATGTTGTTATGTTATTTAATACAGGATACATATAAAATAGTTTGTATAACAATTTCAGATGAGAATATTTCTTGTTTTATCCTTTTTAGAGCGTGATTTTTTTAGTAGTCTGGTTTTAGTATTTTTAAACTTTTTGTTTTGGGTTTTTTTGCATGTGCATGTAGATTAAGCTACATATGAATTTGGATATTAGTATATGTATATGCATGTATATGCATCAATATTATGCATGAATAGTAGATATGGCAACCCGCACTTGATTTTTTTTTTTTTAATTTAATTTACCCCATCGGGCAGGCTAAAGCTGTAAAGCCATACTGCCTTGTTTTCAGTTTTGCAATTCATGTCATACATCTATAGTTACAGTCAAAGTCCAGTCTTGGTCAAATCCAATCTGTGCCAATCAAATTCAGTCATGCCTTAGTACCTAAAGTAGTGGCGACATTACTATAAGCTTCGATGGAGTTTTGGAAGCAACATGAAAAGTCATGTAATTCGGCACTTTATGAATAAAATACCACTATTTTTACATAAACACACATACATAAACACTCGAAAAAAATTATTTAAAAAAAATACAATGGGGCGACACGACTTTTTCTTGAACTTGACAAAACTCTTGAACTATTTGGTATTGGAAAATAAATAGTACATTGCCAAAGACAAAGAAAAAGCCTAAACAAAACAATGTCACTAAAATTCTGGATTTAAAAATAGTACTGGCAACAATGTCTTGTGGCGCCACCTACCGGCGGAAGGGGCGGGTCGTAAATTGTAGCGTACGTCGACACGGAACGCGGCAACAAACGCAGGCGTCGGGTCGCGACATTACGTTTACTTTGATAGATCTTATTTTTCTTATTTTAATATGCATCAAACTTGAAGGAAATTGCTTATGACTCCAAGAGTTAAGTCTCGACTCTAACAAAGTGCTGACTATATTATACGAACATATTATGTTAGGTATATAACAATAACTGTGCCTTATACCTTTGTACCTATTGCGGTGGAGACACTGCAGCTAGGGCGTAGATGCTCGGGTTTTGGTGTGTGATTTAGGGTTGCGTTTTCGTAGCGTGCTTTCAAACTTTAAACCCAACAATGAGCTTGAGATGTCAGTGAAGAAAAACGTCGTGAGGAAACCATAGCATGGTGGTAAATTATTTTCTAGTTCTCGGCTACCACCAGTTGGAAATCTGTAGCCAAGAACCTAACGGTGTGTTTCGGCAGCCTCGATTGAAAGCCAGTTTCATTCCAGGCTTGTGTTTACCATCTTCGACTACGCCGTCACTTAACAACAGGCGAGCTGTGATCAGAGACCTAGCCCATCACCCATAAAAAAATACACAGAACTTTGAATAGCAAAACAAATCACTGCTATAGCACTCATTACACACTTTGTGACTTCTGAGGCTAGATGGCGCTGTATGAAAAGGCCGCCGATATTTTTACTTCTACACTAAGATTATAAAGAGGAAAGATTTGTATTTTTGGATGTTTGTATGTTTCGAACGGATAAACACAAAAACTACAGGACCGATTTCAAAAATTCTTTCACTGTTGGCAACCTATACTATCCCCGGGTGGCATAGGCTACTTTTTATCCTTGTATTCTCACGGGAACGGGAACTACGCGGGTGAAACCGCGAGGCGTTTGCTAGTATTTTATAAATAGGTACTCGAGTTGGAGATCACAAACCAAACAACATATTATTATGTATTTTACAGCTATGCCTCTGTTTTACAGCTTCATTAAGTGTACGTCGTAAAATACATGTGACACTAATACCTACATTTGTTTGATTTTATTTTCTCAATTAATGTGTTACCGTGAAATGCTGTAAAGCCAACAGGATGGCGTGCCCTCCCACTACAGCGGTAAGCAAAAGTGTTAATACGTCGATAAGTTATTATATCGAGTGCTAAATAGTATTTTCCGTTATAAAACTTTACCTTTTAACTCTATACATTGTTTTAAAACAAATCCCGTAAGCATTTTATGATTTAATTGCCATCTTGAATGGGATTCATTTTCGGTTTCTTTTGTTTTTATGAACTATAAAGTAAAGGGCGTTGTATAAAGGCTAGAGTGACTAGATTTTTTCTGGATTAATACGATTCATCCTAGACCGCACCGTCGCTTTCAATCAAGCGAATTGGTGACGTACGTACGTTTCACCAATTCGTTATATAAAAAAAACAATAGTTTTACAAATGTAATTTTTGATTTTTATCGTTTTTTTTTCTTTGGTTTTGGCGTCGCGTTTTAGCATTTGCCAGTGTCAAGTATTTATATATTTTCAAGTTACAAAAGTTAAATAAGTGTCCTCGTAGCTAGTTATAGTCAAAGTCCAGTCTTAGTCAAGTCCAGTCTGTGTCAGTCAAGACCAGTCATGCTTTAGTAAAGTAGTGGCGACTTTACTATAAAGCTTCGATGGAGTTTTGGAAGCACCACGAAAAGTCATGTTTCACCACATTATATCATTTTCCCACACTCACGCATGTAATTCGGCACTTTATGAATAAAAAACCACCATTTTTATGCATAAACACTGGACAAAACACAAGTTTTGGAAAAAAATACAACGGAGCGACACGACTCTTCCCGCGTTCCCGCCAAAACTCATTTTTTTTTTTTATCGTTAGTTACTTCTGGCGGGGGAAAAAAAAATTGTACGACTTTCTTTTGGCATCGCACTTTTTACATTCTGCAGGTTTGAAGTCTGTAGTCCATAAATGTTCAGTTTGTTACAATTCCTATGATGTACACAAGTAAAAGTACATGTTAATTTAGTTTCCGTGCCTGTGCCCGTGCCCGTGTCCGTGTCCGTGTTCGTGCCCGTGTGCGTGCGCGTGTACGTAAGCGTATGCGTAAACACATAAGTCATGCTCGTTAAATAGTATTAGATATAGTATAATAATATTAGTCAAATTCACACAAAGTAAGTTAGAATCAAGTACAGGCGTGTGTGTGCGTGTGCAAGCTTCTATAACGTATCGTAGAGAGCATGAAATGGTATTGGCCAAAGTCCGCCACGCTGACCGTCGTCGTATTTTTTTTTTTTATGGTTGACAGTCTAGTTGTTTGACCACAGCTCACCTGATGTTAAGTGAAGGTGTGGTCGAAGATGGTAAAGCACACCTAGCCTGGAATGGAACTGGCTCTCAAGTGAGGCTGCCGGAACACACCGTTAGATGCTGGGCAGCAGATTTTCAACTTGAGGGTGGTAGCTAGCCAGCCGCGTACTAGAAAGTACGCTACCACCATGCTATGGTTTCCTCACGATGTTTTCCTTCACCGGCAGCTCAAGCTCATTGTTGGGGTTTAAACCCACGCCCTTCGGCATGCGAACCTATCGCGCTAACCACTGAGCTATCATCGCTACAAAACATATTGCTATATTTCATCCACATTATTACCAGGTTTTAACAAAGAGCAAACTGTTATTTTGAGACCGACTGTACTATGACGTTTCTTTGTAGTAGAGCGAACAGCTCGTCAGCCACTAAACCGCTCTGTGACGGCGATTGAAGTCGCTGGACATCTTAACTGAGAGTCTAAACTGTTACCGATAACCGCTTGTTATATTGTACAGTGTTACCTATCCACATGTACTGCGACATCCTTCAAAATTATTTGAAGAGTATGTAACCGATAGAAAAACATATGTAATCAGGAAATCATGAAATTCTTACGTTTATAATAGCATTTTTTGTGCTTGTCTCAAATCGGTAGGATGACACGCTAAATGTTCAGTCTTGATTTTTGTCTCTACAGACAGCATGACTGGTGAGATAGGTACCTACCTACGATACTGAAAAGTACTCGGTACTCGATACTCGTTATAATTATGTAATTATTATGTAGTAAAATTAATTATGGAATACAAATTTTATTATTACATATTAAAATACATATATTTAGATAGATATAACTCTTTATTGTGCACACCATAAACAGAAAAAAGTATAAGTAAAAAATAAGTTTTGTTTAGTGTATTTCCGCTCGTTTTTGTTGCAACAGTGATGAGGTTTTAATCTAACCTAAACATTATAAAACTAAAATCCAACATAAAGTGAAATATTCTTTCCTCGCTGCAGTAAACAGTTGCCGACAAGTGTTACGCCGGTACACGAAACTTCAGGACTTGACACTTTAACCATCGGCGTCGCATGGAGACCACGGGCGTGCAGACGTGGGGCCGTCTGATGCTCTTTTTGCGGTGTTGATCTCCGAGGTGGATGACGACGTGTCTGGTGTTCCGACACATCGTCTTCGTGGCAAGGGAGCATGGACTCCGAGGCGGGTCCACGAGGACAAGCGCTGTCTAAGCCGCGGTAGAGTGCGAAAGCGTGCCCTCGACACAAAGCGCCAAGATGGATGGAATACTCCAGGGCTTTTAGTGGGTAGGCCGTCATTAATTCCTGAAAAAAAAGACTTTACTCTTAGACCATTAAATCGGAAACCATTGCTTCGCAATTTTAAGTAGGTACTCACATTACTGATTTAATTAATTACAAGTGGACATTGCAATAGGAGAACTTGTATCGCAGGGGGTAAATAAATGCGTTTACTGAAAGTACTACGGTGCGAATTGTAGTGGAATTCAAGCATTCACTTCAAAAAATATTTTCACTGATAATATGATTAATAAATATAAATAACACATTGCGTGCAATTGAAATGGTTGGTCTTTACAGCAACTTTGTCAGAGGCATGTCGTAACCGAGAGGGGCGGCACTACACAGAACTGGCTTTAAATTAGGAATTGGCGCCAATTTCGCTGTTCGACGTTTGAGAATTAGTATGAATTTGAAATGGCTGTTATTGTTTACAACCAGCTATTTACAAAGACATAAGACAAGCGAGAAGTTCTCGCGATTTCTTGCATATATTATTTCAAGCTACTGCTACTAGAATGATATTATAATTAACCTTTCTAAATTTCATCTATGACTGTTCTTATCATCTCAACCGTGAAGGTTTGTTTTCATTATTTATTAAACTAATTCGAATTTTTAAGGCATTCAAAGAACGCTTAGTTTACAAAAGCCTTATCATTCGATCCGGTTTAATTCACAAAAACCTATTCATTTTGTAGATCATAGATATCATTCTTAAACATAGGAAGTACGACAGATGTTAACGATTCGGTTTTCTGCGTTTTAGACTCAGAAGAGAGATGATTAGGGAAAGATGGACAACTTTGGAGGTAAAAACAATTAATAAAAAGTATGCTTCGCATAGTCATCGGTCCGTTTTTTTAAATTAAGTTAAACTTCTTGAAGTTTTTGAAAATTGAGTTGGAAAATTCCGGTACATACGTACAAATCAAGCTAATAAAAGCGTGTTTAAAACACTTTTTTTTTTAATGTAAAGAGTAATGAGGCGAACGAGACGCTCTGCTGATGGTAAGAGATAACGCCTGTCCATGATCATTGCAGCGATACGCAGAACTTTGAGTAACAAAACAAAGTCCAGGGCATCACTGCTTTCGCGCTCATTACTTTGAGACTTTCGATGGTTAGTCTCAACAGCCCAGTAATTTCGCTAGCCGCAGTATCCTTCACACCGGAACACTACTGCTTAGCGGCAGAATATCTGGTACTGCTGTTGTACCTACCTAGACGACCTCCTGCTAAGGAGATCTACCACCAAGTAAACAGATGGGATAACATTTACTTAGTTACATATTAGAAGTTGCCCCTTTCGTTCTTATAGTCTTTGGCTTGGCCCTTTTCGGCATTTTTGGAAGGACAAAGCGCGTCACCCGCTGTCATAATAAAGTGAACAATAAAGTTGGAAGATAATATATTCTAATGACACGTCAGCGAGGCGATAAAATTCGTGAGTCCATTGTGACACCTCGACTTAATTGGAATTTATGTTTGGTCGCTACGCTTTGTATTGGTGGAAGTACGATCGGAACTCGAACGAAAAGTTCCGGGACCCGACTTTTGAGTTTGATTTTAAACACTACTTCTATTTTTTTTTAAGCGTAAAATTTATTTATTATACAAAATAAAAAAAACCTTCAATTAATAATAAAGATGCTAAAGATTTTATTTTTTAGATCGACTCGCTTAGTAGTAGCTCTACTTATTCGATTCCCATTTAGGACAAATATGTGATGAACATAGGAGTTTGTTCTGTGTATGAGTGTACTGTATGTGTTATAAGTATGTATTTAAAAATCAGGGCAGCTATTTATTTATGTGTCAAACATAGATCTATATGTTTGGGTTTTGTTAAATGTTGTATTACAAGCTGCGCGACCGCAGTTATAATAATATTAAAAAAATACACATTGGTGTTCGTTTGGCCAAAAGCCCGCGAACATTAGTCTTTCCTCGGTACCGAGAGATTTTTCATAAGAAAAACTATTAATGATAGTAATAAAATAGCCTGTCAACCATAAAAAAAAACATAAAATATTTTTTGAAATAATTTCATAAATTACGTAGTTCTGGGGTAACAAACAAAAAAAATACAACCAAATTGAGAATCTCTTTATTTTCCAATCACTTAATCATTGCTGCGTTGACATGTTGATAATCATGATTGTGTTCAAATCGCGAAAATTTAAAAATTACATTTGGATTATCTTCTTCTTCTTCTTTCCTTCCCTTACATTCTTTCTCCTTCCCAATTTTATCTAAATAACAAGGTTTGGGAGAAAAATAACAAATGGTAGGGGCAAAAATTTCAATTCGAATTTGGAACCTTTTATTATGCACACGAATTTCGACGCAGTTTCGTTTCGGAAAGCTTCCGGACGGTTTCCGGCATAGATTATAAAATGCTTTATTTGTGTATACACCAGCCTTATCTTAATTTCTTAATTAAAGCCCGGTGCACGTATAAAATGAACTTGAGTTGCTTAATTATTGACTTACTTTTAAGTAATTGTTTTAGAAACAAATATTATCTCGATTCCATAATATAAAGTTTAACGTTCATTCATGTTGTTAATACTTTATAATTATCGTTGCTCGTTATTGTTATGGATTTGGAATAGTAACATTAAGTTATTTTTTACGACTACCTATTAAAAAAAGATGCTTGTGATTGCGTAGTTTTTTATGTGGGATTACTTACGTCTTACTAAAAATGTGTCAAAACCACGTCAGTTACCATGTTCTGGATGTATTATAAGTATGCTTTAGAAAAAAAAAGTATTTAAGTATTCTATCAGTTATTAGAATTTCATAGTACAAGCTTTGCTTAGTTTAGAGTCAGATGGTGCTGTGTGTAAAGTCCTACGATATTTATTTATTTAAGAATTTCATCCGCGATTTCTTCTCCAAATCTGTTTAGACTTTTTAAATCACGATGGGTTTCCTTTGTCGATAATCATTTGTATTGTTTCTTTAATTCGTATATAAATTTCAAAGAACTCGTTCTAGATACCGCTGCAAGGTCACGGTTATGGGCAGGCGTTATCTTTTACTATCATAAGAGTAAATAAGAGTCTTAGTTTAGTTACTGGTTACCAAAAAAAATATTCACTTCATTGGTAAGGGTTTAAATTCTATAGTTTATTTTTTTAATGTTTGACAAGCTAGCTGTTTGACCATAGCTCACCTGATGTTAAGTGACGGCGTGGTCGAAGGTGGTAAAGCACACCTAGCTTGGAATAAAACTGGCTCTCAAGTGAGGCAGCCGGAACACACCGTTAGGTGCTTGGCGGCAGATTTTCAACTTGAGGGTGGTAGCTAGCCAGCCGAGTACTAGAAAATACCCTACCACCACGCAATGGTTTCCTTCACCAGCAGCTCAGGCTCATTGTTGGGGTTTGAACCCACGCCCTTCGACGTGCGAACCGACCACGCTAACCACTGAGCCATCATCGCTACAAAATAATTTCTATAAGACTGCTCTAGATGACTAGACCTTCCCAATTCCACGTGTGAATTAAATTTGCATGGCGTATTTCCCGAAGGTGGCGTATCGGCGTACCGGCGTATCGCACGATCAGGGGAATTGCCACCCCACGCGGGGCGTATCCAAATCGAAAATCAACTCTTTTTATTCACAGTGTTATTGGGCGGGCCTATTCTGAGGTGTCAGACTGTTATTCAATTCAATAGTGAATTTTAATCAAGTTATGTCAATGGTGGAACACTCACTCAGTGAGTTCTTTATCAGTGAGAGTGTAATTTTTTTTTAATAGTAATAATGTGGCCTGAGACTCGATGGAGTGACGATATACGTAGGACAGCTGGCGGTGGATGGAAACGAAAAGCCGAAGATCGGGCTGAGTGGCGTGTCTTGAGAGAGGCCTATGTCCAGCAGTGGACTAATATAGGCTGACGATGACGATGATGATGAATGTTGTCATATTTGTGGCCTATTGATTTAATCAAAATTTAATTTCTATACTAAAAATAAAACTAGCTTCAAGGACCAATTTTGGAGTAGTTTAATTGGGTATTTTGGCGGGAACACAGAAAAATCATGCCATCGCATTATATCATTACCGAAAACGCGTATAGCGTTTATAACGTTATGCGCTTTTAAAGTTTATTTTGGTAATTCAAAACGTATCTAATAGATTTTCTTTTATTTATTTCTAGAATTATTAGCTGAAATGTGGTAATTTATGGCTTCCGTTTCCCATCATGTCACAATTTTACCACACAACGCCATTTATTTTACGAATTAAAAAAAAAAAACTGAAAATGGCGCTCGACGCGCGATGGTCTCTTTATTTGGATAAATGCAGACCTATATGCAAATTTAACAGATTTTTTTCGGCAGCGTCCGGAATAAGGGCATCGGTTTGATACCGTTTCGCTAAACGATTTTTGCATAGTAAACGTAGGCGTATAAGATTTTATTGCAAAGGGAGTCTCTCTCTATTGAATTGGATCCCAGTTTGATTGCCTCGTTTACTTTGACAAAGGAATGCTTTTCGTAATAAAAAGGCATTCCCATTTGCATAGGAACTGATAAGCGCTGCATGATTGAATTTGGGAGCGTTTTACATGACTGTGGAAAGAAAGTGCGTTTGAAGTGTGTTTGCATGAAGTTTTGTTATAGCGCGTTAGTTTTTTCCCTTGGGGATTCTTTTATTTATTTATTAAGGCACGCCAACAGCACACATTTTGCTAAATTTACAATCACATTGCGTAAAGTTATGTTCCGATACATGCGCCAGTTACAGGCATACACAGTTTGCAGTTTTATGAAAATAAACTTACTTTTAAAGAGATTCTAAACAATTTTTTTTACACTATGACTAAACACAAACTAAGTATAGTAAATATATAACAATAATAAAGCCTTTAATTCAGATAACAGTTATTATGTTACACTTTTTTTTCACTGTTAATTAGGTATACATTTTTTTTTTTAATTGAACGCGTATTTGTTGCTCCTGTACTGTCTGTTAGCCCGTTTGCCATTTGGCAAAGGCCTTCTTCAACCTACTTCTTTCTTTTCTTTATTATATTCTGGATTCATACCACTTTTTTTTTCTTTTTTTCCCCCGAAATTATTTCTCAATTTGTTGAAGGGTTATGGTCTCTATCCCCCACGAGGACCAGTCGGCTTGGGGGAGAATAGTTAATATAGGAACCAGAAATTTCGGTATCTATATCCAGAGCACATTTTTTTTATTAACTTGTGCCTCTGAAACTAGCTGTCACTGATATCATTAAAAGTCGAACACATACGCACCATTGGTGAATTCAAACCGAGGTTAGTTCGGCACAATGGAAGACCAAAAATTTTATTTATTCTACTTCTGGGGTACACGTAATGGAATGGAATGGATGGACGTTTTATGGAAAAATCAGTTAAACTTAAGCTTAAAAGTTAGGAGAATTCATTTGTACGCATACGGGATTGCATCCACAACCTCACGATTGTGTCTAGGCGCATCTTTTCATAATTATATCGTGAGAATGTAATATATTTCGGTCAGGAATTCGTCTATTGTATAATATGCTTTGAGTATAAGAAAATTGCTGCCAAGACTTCATTGGAACTTGTAGTAAAGTCACCGGTAGTACACTAGGGTATGACTTGACTCGACTTTGATTAACTTTGACTGTGATTTTAGTCTTATTCAACTTGATTTTTCATAACATAAAAATCAAGAATCGAATCAAAATCGAATCAAAAAATCAAAAATCGTAATCGAATTGTTTTGAATCGAATTTTGTGTAATTTTCACTGACAATTACACAAAATTCGACGCCAAAAACAAAGAACGATTAGTCAGTATGTATATATTTCGTGATTTATTACATACGCAATAGTAAAAACTACTGTTGACCCAGGAAGGGTAGGTCTCAAGAAAAACAAAGATTTTGTCAAAATCACAAAAAGCTATTATTATTATTTATTCTGAGGCATTACCATAATGTGAGTCGTTTGGAAAGTAAGCGATATCCAGATCTATTTAATGCGAACGTTGCGATATATGTATGCAAAGGCTCAGTAGGTATTTGGATAATGGTCCTAAAAACAATAAAATTATACATAGGGTTTTATACTGCCTATATCGGATTTGTTGGAAAACCTTGCCTTGTTGTAGATATTAGTAATATAGGGTTATAAGCTTGGAGTGTTATCAATCGAAAGGGTGCCGCTGTATTCTTCATAATTGTGTAGCGTGCTCCTGAAACATAAAATTGAAAAAATATGAATACCACTTGCCACGGTGTGCGTCATATAAACCAGTACACATATAAAAATGCAAGCAACGCTCGCGTTCTGCGGTCCGCTAGCCGGCAGCAACCTTAGCCTGGCGCCTGCGGTCGGTCAACCGCAAATCAACTCCACATTTTTTTGGGAGGGAACGCGGAAAGAGTCGTGTCACTCCGTTATATTTTTTTCGAAAACTTGTGTTTTGTCGAGTGTTTATGCATAAAAATGGTGGTGTTTTATTCATAAAGCACCGAATCACAAGCGCGAGTGTGGGAAAATGATATAATGTGGTGAACCATGACTTTTCGTGTTGCTTCCAAAAAGTCCATCGAAGTTTTATAGTAAAATCACTACTACTTTACTAACGCATGACTGGACTTGACCAAGACTGGACTTCGACTATAACTATAGCTACGAGGCAACTTATGCAACTTGAAAATATAAAACACTTGACACTGGCAAATGCTCAAAATGCGACGGCGATCGCATGTCAAACGACTTACTATAAATAAGTAAAGTAAGTACTCAGTGAAATAATTTAATACACAGTTTCACTACAGTTGTATCTCTGTGGCCTTGCTGAATTCATTGAAATGGCAAAGAATCTGAGAGTACTGTGTATGTTATATATAGTTTAGGAAAGGTATAGTTTTAGGTATAGTGTTGGGTATAGTTTTAGTGTAACATCGTTTTGACAGTGCTGTTTGTTACAGCTGGTTTTATTAATAAAATATAAATAAAAAGTTTCTACCGTCACATAGTACTCTCAATCCCACTAATATTACAAATGTGAAAGTTTGGATGGATATTTGTTACTCTTTCACGCAAAAATTACTGAACGGATGTTGTATAAATTTGGTACGGAAGTAGCCGAGACCCTGGATTAACATTAGGTTACTTTTTATCCCGAAAACATGTAGCGGGTAACACCGCGGGGCGCAGCTAGTTCTCAATAAAACACATTTCCAAGAATGTTAGGTACTTACGGTTGAACATTCGACCCTCCAGGCGACATCAGAATAATTCTGCACTATGTATGCTACCTAAGGTATAACTTCTCGACTCTCGAGACATTTTGTAGGATAACATGAGATATCTGTTTACTATTAGAACGGTTTGAAGAAGACATAGAATTTTATTTATGTTGTGGATAGGATTGGTTTTATATTTAAATAAGTTACCTACTTATTAGGTAGATACTTACTAGCCATTTTTATCTGACAGCCCCGTTGGCTCATTGGAAGCACATCTGCGACCACAGGCCGCGTCTGTCTGGGGCAGGCTTTAAATGCCTTCTATCATCTGGCTACATTCAGCACATACAACATACCTGACACCGTGTGCTATTATGACGCCCACAAATGACACACGGCGCCGCGGCTTCCGGTGCCACGCTTCCGGCACACGCCCTCTACCAGCGGAATTTCGTAAACATTCTTAAACGTAAACATTGCTTGACAACTTTATCAGATGTTTAGACTCTAATTTGGCTTCTAATACTTCGGTAATAAAGATCATAACTGAATAGAAAATGTACCTACTTAGTGCTATTTTCACAAATTTGTAAGACACAGATACATTAGTTACTCTTAACTCTGAAATTCGGCAAAATGTAGCTTTTGCTAAACTTTATGTAATTAATCTGACTATGAAGTATCGGGAAAGCAAGTAATCAAAGATAATGAAAAGATAGATAGATATAAAAGAGTAGGTATAAATATCACTTCATAAAAACGTAATCTTATTTTCAAAGGGCCTATATTTCTTCAAGTTTTTCCGTGACAATTTGATAGAGTTACATACTTAATTAAATTTAGCATGTAACGGGACTACATCGCCGGGTTTTGGGATTTTTTAAAGTCCTTATTTATCAAGCGGCATCTTTATATGTTTAGATCGTTTAGGTTATTGATTCAAAATTTTGTAAGAATTTTTTATGTTTTTGGATACATGTGTTTGTGAATATTTAAAGTATTAACATATTTAGTTTATTTTAAGTACTAACATATTTTTTTATTAGTTCAATATTTCAAGTAGTAAAATATTTAGTTTATTTCCAGTTAACAGTCGTTTTAGTCACAACAGTTTCGACCAAGCACTCGAAGAGTCAACACGTTCTCGCGTAGAGGCGAAACACGTGTCGGCAACTAGTTACTGCAGCGAGAAGAGGTTATAAAGACTTGTAGAAGTCCTCATCACTATTGTGACTGAAACGACTGTTAAGTGGAAATAAACTAAATATATACCTTTAATATTGAAATTAAATTCCGCAATGTAACGCCTGAATCAATCTATTACATATTTTTGTTATACTTTTTGATGAAAACTCACGTGAAGTTGACTCAAGCGCCATTCCGTATTTGATCATCTGCGTTTTATATTCTGTAACACTTTTGTATTAGTAGATTATCTATTCTTATGTGTAAATTATATTGTTTTATGAGAGGGGTGGGATATTTATAGAGGGCACAGGGTGCTGGTGGGTGTAGCCGGTATGGCGTTATTTATTTTTATTGTAGGTAATGTAAATGTAATGTAGAATAACGATGGGCGATCGAAACTGTAAGGAATTCTCACATGTTTGAAAATTGAAGCCTATTGATTGCAGCTGTTGCACACGAAAAAGTGACGTATGATTCCCGCTCAGGATAAACATTTTATGTATCAACAAATGTGTGTTCTGTATCTGGGTGTTCTGTATGTATTATAAGTATGCATTTACAATTACAATTTTGTAGCGATGATAGCTCAGTGGTTAGCGCGGTAGGTTCGCATGCCGAAGGGCGTGGGTTCAAACCCCAATAATGAGCTTGAGCTGCCGGTGAACGAAAACATCGTGAGGAAACCATAGCATGGTGGTAGGGTACTTTCTAGTACTCGGCTGGCTAGCTACCACCCTCAAGTTGAAAATCTGCCGCCAAGCATCTAACGGTGTGTTCCGGCAGCCTCACTTGAGAGCCAGTTCCATTCCAGGCTAGGTGTGCTTTACCATCTTCGACCACACCTTCACTTAACATCAGGTGAGCTGTGGTCAAACAACTAGCCTGTCAACCATTAAAAAAAAAAAACAAAAAAAAAAACAAAAAAAAAGTATATTTGTATTCTATCAGTTATCTGACATCCATCACACAAGCTCTGTTTAGTTTGGTGTCAGATGGCGCTGTGTGTACGTCATATAGTCCTACGATATTTATTTATTTTAATTATTACTAATATTATAAATCTGAAAGTCTGCATGGATGGATGGATGTTTGTTATTCGCATAACGGCTGAACAGATTTACAGAGATATATTACAGTCTGAAATAGCACATAAGCTACTTTTAATCCCGGTAAAATATATGATTCCCATAGGATAGATTTGTTTTAATTTTTCATAGAGCAAAATAACGACATGATTTTTTGCATAAGTACTGGTAGAGTCTCTTCTTCTTCTTAGTCGTCATCTTCATTGCTGAAGGTCGTGTCTAGTGTTTATTGCACTCGACTAAGCATGCTCCTCCACGTGTTTCTGTCCTCAGCGGTCTTAAAGTGGTTTTAGTGGTAGAGTAGGAGTCAGAAAATTACAGGCTACTTTTTATCCCGGAAAAATGCACGATCCCTATGGGATAGCATACAAGGAACCGTGTTTTTAACGGGTTTTGTAAAAGTTCGTGGAATTTGATTTGTAGCGCATTTGAATGCATATGCACCGCTTGAGTAGGTGCATACATTGCATCTGTGCGAATCCGGGGCGGGTCGCTAGTACGACATACGGTCGCGTTGCTTTTTTGTGAGCGGGAAAACGCAATGAGAAGTTCAGAGTGCGAGGGCAGGCCCCCAGAGTTCTAACGCAAAGGACATTTGGATTTGTTGGAAGAAATGTATAAACAACAAAGGTAAATACTTTGATTCAGAAGGTATACACTGTTTTTTAGAAACTGTCCGATTGCTGGGCACGGGTCTTTTCTCATTGTGATAAGGGTAAGGCCGTAGTCCACCACGCTTGCCAAGTGCGGGTTGGCAGACTCCACACATCTTCAAGTTTGTTTTAAGAACTATCAGACATGTAGGTTTCCTCACAATGTTTTCCTTCACGGTTTGAAGTTATCGGCAATATGCACATAACCTAGAAAAGACAGATGCGTAACTTTGATTCAGTATATATAAATACACTAGCTGCGCCCCGCGGTGTTACCCTCTACAATACTCTACATGTTTTCGGGATAAAAAGTGGCCTATGTGTTAATCCAGGGTCTCAGCTACTTCCATACTTGGTGTTAGATCTCCTTAGCAGGAGGTCGTCTAGGTAGGTACCACCGCAGTACCAGTTATTCTGCCGCTAAGCAGTAGTGTGTAAACATTACTGTGTTCCGGTTTGAAGGGTTTGAAGCGCCAAAGCAGTGGACTTTGTTTTGTTACTCAAAGTTATGTGTATCGCTGCAATGGTCATGGGCAGGCGTTATCTCTTATCATCAGGAGAGCGTCTAGTTCGTATCATTACTTTTTAAATAAAAAAAATAAAAACAAATTTCATCCAAATCTGTTCAGCAGTTTTTGCGTGAAAGAGTAACAAACATCCATCCGTCTATCCAAACTTCAACATTTATAATATTAGTGGGATATATTTTTTAATGTTGTAATTTATAAATACAAAAAGGCAATTTCATAATTTAACCCCTAATATTTAAATAAATTTAATCTTCTTCTTGTCTTCTTAAGACCGCCGTTATATACCTAACACGTATTTGTATATTTGTATGTTGTAATGTACGTATGTTTGGTGTGTAATAAAGTTGTATTCTATTCTATTCTCTGCATTAATGAAGGTCGTGTCCGTCTTGAAATACCTTTCACTGAGGCGTTCATTACTAAATACCAGTTTCTAAAATTATCCTCCTGGATTTTCATCGCACACTTTATCTCATCCATGAATAGGGAACCTAACAAAAGGGTAACAAAGGCTGTCTCTAAGCTCCAGGCATGGCATAGGGCCATGTTTACACTTAAGTTCACCTAGGTTTCGTATCTTTACAGTAGACTGAGCAGACAACTCTGTCGTACCTGGATGTTATTTCGATAACACTCGACGTGACATGTCTTAATAAGTGGATTATAATATAAGCATAAATTCGCGACGGATGCGAGAAAGTGGAAAACGATATCATTGAGAAGGTAACCGCTTCACGGTAGATAATCCAAAAACTCCAACAAAACGGTTTGAATCTACTTACATTGTACGAACCGCTAAGCAGTGGAATTTGTTGCGCGGGTGGGTGGTGAGTGCATTGATAGATACAATCTGGGTTTCTTCAAGTCGCAAGTGAATCGGTATCTTCTTCTTCTATCATCTAAAAACCAGCCAAGTGCGATTCAGACTCGCACACGAAGGTTTCCGTACCATTGTCTATAAAAACGGCAAAAAAATCACGTTTGTTGTATGGGATTTCTTAAATATTTATTTTATTCTATTTTTTTAGCAGCAACAGAAATACATCATCTGTGAAAATTTCAACTGTCTTACTATCACGGTTCGTGAGGTACAGCCTGGTGACAGACAAACGAACGGACAGCGGAGTTGTAGTAATAGGGTCCCGTTTTATTCTTTGGGTACGGAACCCTACTTATATTAATTCCACTTATTAGTCTTTCCTTTATTTCGTTCCGTTTTTATTTACTTTTTTTGTTTGAAACAAATGTGCTAAATTAGGTAATTAAGTAGGGGTAACTACATAGCTGTACACTTTTTAAGTAACTTTGTAAGTTTACTAACTTAATAGAACAACATTACAAATTTATCCTGTAATCTTCGTTTTAATACACAAATGTATTTATAATGTCTCTATTCCAAAACTTATTCTCACGATAAATTAAATATAAATTATACATTATAATTCCCCATCGGCTCCCTAAAACAATTTAATCGACCTCAAACAAATCAAATGGGCAAAAAGTGGCTCCCTAAAAAAGGAGTTCCTTACATATTTAATAAATACAAACTTCAACTCAGTTTTAAGGGTTTAAGGTATAAAATTGTGCGAGTATTTTTATGTTACGGGTGGTTGTAGCAAAAAGCACCCCAATATAGTGGCGATGGCGCTAAATCTGGAATTTAAAGTCGTGGCCAAATATTTGAGATGCGATTAAGCTATGGGGGCCATTGATTGATGACGTTTATAGGTTGGTGAAGAGTAGGCTGGTACAGAGTGAAAAAATAAAAAAAAACAATTCTTACAAAATGTATTAAGCCTATTAAAATTATGTATGGAGTATTTGAGTTTGCAATATGACTTGTAAATTTGGTGCTGTGCTGTCCTGCGCTGTGCTGTACTGCGCTGTGCTGTACTGCGCTGTGCTGTACTGCGCTGTGCTGTACTGCGCTGTGCTGTGCTTTGTTGTGAAAAAGAAAACAGATTATTTTTGTTTAATGATATTGGTGTCATAATATTTTTCTCTCTCTCTCTGTAATCTCTGTAATAATACTACTCTACATTATTGGTTTATAACAGCTGACCTACCCCTAGTTTGTAGTACTTTTAAAACAATTAAACACCATAATATCGGATAACAAAAATTACCTAATGCGTGGGAAATAGAAACCAACGTGGGAATAGTTACAAGATTAGTTAGGTAGTATAGAAAATTACTATGTTTTGTTTTACTTCAATAGTTGCTTGACTTACGTTGCAGAGTAACTCACTGGGGATAGTATGGGCAAAATGCTCAGGATTGAAATGCTCGACCTAACTTTTCGTTTTCGTTCAAGGGTTATTACAAAACATTTTTTCTTTTGGTATCCTCGCGTTTATTGCGTAAAACATTGTTGCTGAACTGTTTTTTATAAAAAAAAAAAAATGAAATTCTCGAACTTTTTCGAAAAAATTGAGCGTGTTCATAGTAAAGTTGTTGGATGTAATTTGCAAACTTTCACAATTCGATCACATAATTATGGAAACAACTGTGTTGTTTTATTGTTTAACTGCATTTAATTATGTATTTACGTTATAGACAGCACTGACTTAGGTATATCTAACATGAATTTATTTTTTACTGTTGACAGGCTAGGTGCTTGACCACAGCTCACCTGATGTTAAGACTTGTAGAAGATGGTAAAGCACACCTAGCCTAGAATGGAACTGTCTCTCAAGTAAGGCTGCCGAAACACACCGTTAGATGCTTGGCGGCAGATTTTCACTTGAGGGTGGTAGCTAGCCAGCCGAGAACTTGAAAGTACCTTACCACCATGCTATGGTTTCCTCACGATGTTTTCCTCCACCGGCAGCTCAAGCTCATTGTTGGGGTTCGAACCCACGCCCTTCGGCATGCGAACCGACCGCGCTGACCCATGAGCTATTATCGCTGCAATTGCTACACCACACAATGTTTGTCGCTCTTGAAACACAAATACTACCAATGTATCAACAGGGCTAACTATTGACTGCAATCTTTTGACTTAGGTTTATTTAACGTGACTGAAATCGAGTATAGTTACAACAAACGTCACTCATCATAGTAAATTTGCAAGTAAAATGTTTACCTTCCCATAAATGCAAGTAACACGAGCAAACAGACGGACCGAGAAAGGTGTCCAAACATTAGTATTGATTTCGGCGAAATGAAAGACGCTAATCGCGAGGATGCGAATAGGTGTCGAGTTTCTGATGGGTGTCGAGTGGCGCTGACAAAGTATGGAGAGAAACAAACTTTCTATGTGTTCAACCTATACATATAAAATACTTTGTCCTGAATGACTGACTGACGGATCAACGCACAGCCTAAACCGCTGATCGTAGAGACTTGAAACTAGGAGGATGTGATCTTTGTATGACGTAGGCATCCGATAAGAAAGGTTCCGGAAATTCTACCGCTAAGGGGGTGAAAACTACAAATTGTAGCTTTTATTTTGTATTTTATTGATACTCATCACCTAACGGGGTTAAAAAGGGGTAGAAAGTTTTTTTTGGGGGTGATTTGCATCGAATTTGATATCAATACTCTTTAGTGCTTTTGATTTAAATTACGTTTTATTTAGACACAATGACATGTTTAAAAACTCTAATCTGATTTTGTTCGAAATTTGGAACACATTAACAACTCGGTGAAATTAACTGCTTCTTATGGAACATTATTCAGAGATAAAAGGCATCATTTATCGTAATCTAATTATAAAATAGTGCTAGTTTCATGACTATTGATTTTATTTGGTACTTACACATGTTTCATTTCTAACTGAACCTAATTCTAAAATTATCGGGGACGAAGTCGCGGGCGTGAGCTAGTATTTACTAAAGTAAAAGGTAAAGAAAAATGGCAACACGGATTTGCACAAACAAACATCCTCTCACCCAAAACGCATATACGTATCAGTTCCGTCGTGGGTAAAAACGATTTTAACACGCTTTTATTGACAGCCCTGTTGGTTCATTGATAGTATGCTGCTTCAAAAGCTGAAAGGCGTGGGTTCAATTCCCACCCAGGACAAACACTTTGCAAAGCAAATACCTAATAAAAAATGTTAAGCAAAAAGCAAATGTTTGTTCTGTGTCTGAGTGTACTGTATGTATTATAAGTGTGTATAAATATATTTAAAAAAAGTAATTAAGTAAGTATTCTATCAGTTATCTGTCTTCCATAGCACAAGCTTTACTTAGTTTGGGGTCAGATGGCGCTGTGTGTAATATCCTATGACATTTATTGATTGTATATCTAAATATTTAATTGGAGCCATCTCTATGCTGTTTGATCCCGAATCCCGTGTCGGCTACATGAAAGCTGTGATATGGCGCTCTGTGGCGCTTCCCCACTCCTGTTTAAGTGAACACACACGGTGACGATTATGGCAAGACCGCACAAATATCACTTAACTAATACTTCACTTTTTCTATATGATGTAGATAGAAAAAAAAGCAGGTTGTGACTTGGCCGTGTGTACTTTTATTTTAGAAACACAAAGAGTTCGGAGTTTTGGCGGGAACTTGGAAAGAGTCGTGTTGCCCGATTGTATTTTGTATTATGTATAGAAATAGTGGTGTTTTAAGAAGTATTAAATTGTGGACTCTCGGATGAGGCATGGTCAAACACCTAGCCTGTCCAGCTTAAAAACTTGATAAAAAGATATAATCAGTAAGGAATTTACTTTTTTATTACTTTATTACAGTGTGAATCGAAGGTTTGGTGTTATTTAATTAATTGAAAAATGCGGAAGCCGCTTTCTATAATGACGAACGTATTTACTTCCGTGGACAAATGCAAACACTAAATAATTTCGTCTTATTTGCTTAGAATATACACTGGTGGCTCCCTCACTGAAATCCACAGTTAAATCTATCGTAAAAATGTGTAGAAGGGAAGCGGGTCCATAAAAACATAATGAAAACTTTATTGATGTTAATTCCGAAGCCATAATAACAAATATTATAATAATTTGTTATGGAAATGCTAATTTTAAGTTAAAATAATGACATTGGGAAATGATACAATAACTTACGATTTAAAAATACTTCACACTAAGAATGATTTATTCATAAAATATAAAGTTATAATATATAGTTTTTTTAGTATAATTTATTTATTAATTAAAATGACTGTTCATGACCATTACAGCGATACACAGGACTTTGAGTAGCAAAAGAAAGTCCAGTGCATCGCTGTTATGGCGCTCATTACTTTGAGACTAGATGGTTAGTCTCAACAGCCCTGTAATTTTACTAGCTGCATTAACCTTTAAACCGAATGCCAAACCATAAAATCCCAAAAAAAAAAGATACGTTATCAATATAACATACATTTATAACTGACAATAATACTAATGACACGGGATTAATCAGTAATCTATTGAATGTATGAGTACAATGATTATGGTGACAAGTCTAACATAAGTTAAAAAGTAAGCAAATTTATTTATTTTTGTACCTAATTCGAATTAAACTAATTAATTGTGTATATTTTTTTTTTAACTAATTCATTTGCGAGTTGAATATGATTTATTTTTGACTATTTTAATTGTGTTATTTAATGTTTGTGACTTGTAACTGTTAGTTATAAATAAATGAGTATGAGTATTAGTAAGAAAGCGGGTGAAACCGGGGAGAGTTGCTAGAAATCATTCAGACCATTCCAGACTAGGTCTGCTTTACCATCTTCGACCACACCTTCACTTAACATCAGGTGAGCTGTGGTCAAACACCTAGCCTGTCTACCATTAAAAAAAAAAAAATCACTAAGCAAATCAATGACATAAGCTTCCTGTTTTTTGTCGTTTGACATCCATGGCTTATCTTGCCGTTGTGGAAAGGTATGACGAGAAATGCACTTAACTCTCACACCAACAGTGAGTACTTAACGTGAACGGAAATAACGTCATCGTTTTTCTACAAAATCTTAGTTAAATTCTGAAAAAAGCTTTTAGGAACTCGTTAACTGTTTGACACTTCACCTGTGACTATTGGTTATGTTTTTTGCTTTTAGTTTCTAATGCTTCTTACCCGACTACCTAAATATAAAGACAATTTATTTGCTCAAATAAAATAGAGGGTTCAAAATGTAGGCATAAATTAATATGGAGGTTGTAACTTTATCAATATGTATTTTCTTTTTAATAACGTTTAGAGGAGGCTTTAGGTGACCAGAATGGTCACTTTGGACTTTGGTCAAAAGCTAAGCATTGCCATCCAGCGTGGCAATGCTGCCAGCACTCTGGCCACATATCCCTCCTCTGACGGATTTTTAAAACTTAGTCAAGTTTTTTTTGTATACATTTTGTAAATAGTGTATAATTTAAGGTCTTTTTTATTTTGTTTAATAAATCTATCCATCTTTTTAATATTACTTTACTGACAAAAAATATTACATTCAAATATTATTTTTTTATGGAAATATGTACTTATATTGATGTTTGACAAACTAAGTGTTTTGACCACAGTTCACCTGATGTTAAATGACGGTGTGATCGAAGATGGTAAAGCACACCTAGCCTGCAATGGGACTGCCTCTCAAGTGAGGCTGCACACCTTAAATTCTTAGCGGCAGATTTGACTGTATTGTGATTTTTTAAGAAAACAAATGTACTTAAAGTAAATTGAGTTTAGAACCTTCAGTCCTTCTATTTTTGTGGGTCAAAAATAGGCAATACACAAGTCCGGAAATCTTTTTCTTTTCGGCCTTAGCACGTTTGTGCATTGTGCCAATTTTCAAGGTTTCTCCTAAAATCTATTTACTCGAGCTGTGTACGTACCTATGTATGTACGTATGTAAAAGCTATTATCTTTTGTAGCTCTATAGTGATGGGACCAGCGAAACATTTATATAATTTATGTAAACACAAAGGTGATCATTTGTTTATTCGCATAATGTTACTTGTCAAAAAGTTATTCTGGATACATAATTATTATATATTTTGGCATATTAATTGCCGCGCAAAGTTTTTGTAGTTATATTTATATGTTACAATCAAATTTTTCATCTTTATAATAGTATAGATATTTTATTTAAATACATATTTATTGGAAAATTCCATATACAGGACAAAAATAATAAAGTACATCGTAACATACAAACTACAGTGTTTCTAATATTACAGACGAACTAAAGAGAGTTACAACTATAGAGTAAAATAAATTCTTTAATATTAATAAATTCCATTTTACAATTATGAAAATATTTGTCTATGATACCATCGTTTTAACTAAGTTAATATGTATTACGCATAGTTAACATGATTGTGTCCCAACACTACAAAAAAAAAAGAAAAACGAAGTGCACGTCGACACATTTTCTAATCTAAATTCAAATTGGCGCGGCCCGCTCGCGGCGCGCCCGCCATTGTTAAAAACGGCTATATTTTTCCAATTTCGTCCGGAAAACTCGCGCGTCTCTACCACTTTTGCATACAGCCAGCATTGTGCAGGCAACACATTGCAAAATAAACCTTAAGACGAAGGCTTAAAAAGTTAAATTTGAATTTGTAAGGAAACAAAAAAGGTTTGTCGATGTGAGTGAAAATGGCTGCACAATTTTTATTGTCATCCCTTTCGCGCTTTTCTGTAAAGCTTTATTTGAATAGCGGCGGGATTCGATATTCAAATTGAGCTAATATTTTTTAAATGGTGCCTGAAGCTACAATAAATTGTGTATTGTGTATTTTAGTTTTCATTTACGATTTACTTACGTTTTGAAATACATATTCTGTTTTCATTTTATTCTGGGTACTTTTTAGAAGATGTCCCAAAACCTATTAACACAGCCTTATTAACAACTAAAGTCTTGGACACATCGTCAGTCAATGATCAAGCGTGACCATTTTAGAGCTGTAATAGCTGGTCTACACTATCAAACTACATGAAGTCGGTTGTAATACCAGACGACATAACATTGTTAATGCGGCCGACAGCGCTGTAAGTCTGTATGCTCGTATCGACGTCTTTATTTTGAACGTGGTGACATTTGTTACGGGTCCAACATGGCGCCCGGGACGACAGAGGGCCCTTGTTTGGACGGACGTCGACGGACGAAGATGTATTTAATACTGGATAGATATCATTGTGTAGTATTATATTATTAGTCATCGTAAATAGTAAGCATAGTAATTACTATAATTATGTATGATTAGCAATTATAAATGATGTATTTGGTAATGTCGAAGCACGAAAATACATTTACTTAATTCTTAAATAAGCGAATTTTGTAATTCTTTTGAGAAATAAATGTCTTTAAACTGATATTTAAAACACCAATACTGATTACCAAAGTGCATTTGAATCATAGGTAAATCCTTGTAAGTTTTATAAGTTCTGACGCTTGTAATATAGTTGCTTATATTTACCTAAGAATGACTTGCATTTCTGAGTTAAGTGAATTTGTATATTCTTATGAGAAATAAATATCTTAAACCATAGAATGGTGACTTTACAATAAAGCTTCCATGGAGTTTTGGAAGCAACACAAAGAGTCATGTTTCACCACATTATATCGTTTTTCCACACTCGTGCTTGTGATTCGGCACTACATGATTTTTATAAAGTATTAAATATGTCGCTTCCAATATTCCAACCTCTTTGATAGCAAACTCGCGGCCTAAAATAAGACGTCGTCCTCCAATGCTCATATTTATTTTTTATTTTATTTATTTATGATTATTTGCATGGAGCGCGCGGGATGTGACAATCCAGGCGCTATTGTTTTCCGAAATAATAACGAGATATGGCGCTTTATTTTTTTAAATTTATTTTTATCCTTGTGTATGTATGCCGTCACGATGGGACCTTATACTGCTCCTAAAGGCGTATTCGCGAACGTATTTTAAACAGGAATGGCGTTTGAATAGCCACAGAATAATAAAAAGATGAATGATGGTGTCTTGAATTGTTTGATGCCAATCGTTCTCACGCAGTACTCGAAGAATGGGCTAATTAGGGTCTTATTGTCTTAAAAAATCTTCACAATAACTGCATCACATGCGCTGCTTTCAAGTGTATAGTTTTAGGAATACAATAAAAAAGTAAACGTGATTTTTTTGACGGGGAAAAGTGGAAATATCTTTGAAGAAATATTTTGTCGCATCCCATTATTTTCCAAAACTTGTGTTTTTCTTTTCATATGTATATTTAACATACGAAACATTTAAAATAAAATAGTGGTACAATGTGCTGAAACATTACTTTTCGTGGGATTTGCAAAACTTGATCGATGTTTGTAATAAAGCCACTGCTTTACTAGGGCATGACCCGACTCGTCTAATGCCTACTTTGTATGACTGTGGCTCAGATTTATTTAACTTGATTTTTTTTCTTAATTACTTAAATATATCGAAATTCTTGACACTGGCAAATACACAAAATGCAACGCCATAAAACAACAAAGAAAAACGTAAACGCTGCTAACAGGATCAATAAAGAAATACGGCTACTCGATTTCTCATTGTTTACAAAGTTGCTGATTGCAATAATTCTCAAACAGACAATTTATTAAAACAAAAACGCTGACAATCCAAATTACCTTACTATAAACACCACTAATAGCATTAATACATAAGCACTGTCTGAATTAAGTGAACTCTCAGTGCAATACTACCAACAAATCTCTGAAATCGACTGAAAGAGCCACAATCGGACTTCCCCAACCAAAAAGTTAGTTGCCAATACATAAAAAAGTAGTTGGAACACTTTATCACTGTAACAGATAATTTGGTTTCCGTAAAAACTGTTAAAATACCGTCCACAACGTAATTAGCAACCAGACGATTTGGAAATACGCCGCCTTTGCCACGAGACGCTATAAATCCAATTATACCTGAATTAATTCGTAAAACAAAAACAAAAGAGTACGGAATTAAAAAGAAGAAAACAAAAACTCGAATGAAAAAAAATATCTTGAATCGTAATAAAGATAAAAACGCGGGAATTGAGAGTTCCAATTTTAAAAGCGTTCGTGAGATCGGTAAATAAAGGAGGCCTAATTAGATGATAATGTCTTCATAAGAGGTTACGGCTACTGTTGCTTTGTTCAAAGTTAATTTTGTTGTTTATTAATTTAAATGCTGCATAAACTGCTGGAAAATAAGAAAGATTAAATTGAGATGTAGATGAAATAAATTAATTAATTCTCTTGGGAACGATTGTAATTTAGCTATGTTAATAGTAATTAGAGAGAAGATTGATTTTCACAATGACTCGTTCCGGCTTCGCAAAGGAGCTTTTTTTGGCAACTTGATTTATACTTAATTGAATTTCTCTACTAATACTTATAGAATTTTATTAAGGGTGCATTGTTTATATAGACAAAATAAATCATCCGTAAAAAATAACTAAATTACATTGAAAACCGTATTAAATTCGTTGCTTGTTTTTAAAGACGTACCTAAGCGGAGAAATGTTTAATGGCTGACACGCTTGGTGGTCGAAGATGGTAAAGCACACTCAGTGTGGACTGGAACTGGCTTTCAAGTGAAGCTACCAGAACACGCCGTTAGGTGCTTGGCGGTAGATTTTCAAGTAGTGGTAGCTAGCCAACCAAGTACTAGAAAGCACCCTACCACCATGCTATGGTTTCCTCACGAAGTTTTCCTTCGGCAGCTCAAGCGGATTGTTGGAGTTTGAACCCACGTCCTTCGGCGTGTGAACCAACCGCGCTATCCACTGAACTATCATCGCTATAAATAAGTATTTTATTCAAGTTTCCAAGGACAATCATTTAGTCCCTTATTTAACTGTATCTAGCAAAAGCATAAAAATACGTAATTCAGTTAATTAAAAAAACATTCCATCAAATCGGCACTAACGAAGTAACGTTTTAATTGGTGTCTCATATAAACAAAACCTTCAATGACTTTGAAAGGGCGGCGTTTCTTTGCATCTCTATTTTTTTTATCCCCAGCGGCACAGGTAATGAATCGCCGGGCCTCCGTGTCACCAATAAATAGCTACTGTTTAATTGAAACATTATAAACGAGATCTTATCTCGCACGTCCGGGCAAAGACACCGCATTCGGTTTTAGGAACGGGGCTCGGAATTCGGAATTCAAATTCTTTATCTCTAAATTATATTTTTTAATTCGTAGAAACGGCCAGTAACCACCCACTGAACACGAAAATGGATAACAAAGCACTAACGTAGGATATCAAGAACAATGAACTTAACAAGCCACCGTGCAAAACGCTTTACAAAGTTATACGAGCAACCGATTACAACTATAGTACATCGGTATAAAGCTCAATTTAAAGCAAAACAACTCGAGTTACTAAATTTGCAAACCGTTTTAAATTGAGCTCGAAGTTATTAAGTCTTGTATGGTCTTAAAGGTCACGTAAACTGGTTAATTGTGGCGCATTGGATGGCGCGAAGAAACCTGCAGAATATATTCTAATAGGCCATTAACATATAATGCTGCTGATTGGACGGATGTGAATGGCAGATGTGACATCGTACTGAACAGGGGTACGCTACATTTTTTTTCATGTTCAAGACATGTATTTATATGTTCAATAACTAGCGGACGCCTCGCGATTTCACCCGCTTAGTTCCCGTTCCCGTGCGAATACAGGGATAAAAAGTAGGATATGTCTATGTCACCCGGGGATAGTGTAGCCTCCTAGCGGTGAAAGATTTTATGAAATCGGTCCATTAGTTTCGGAGCCTATTCATTACAAAGAAACAAACAATCAAATCTTTCTTCTTTACTTTTCCTCTTTATAATAGTATAGATAGATAGATAACTATTAATTTAAAAATAATTAGCGAGTCGAATAGTTACCTAATGAAACCGTGATATCTGTTTTATGCAAAAAGTAATATCCGGTAATAATGATAAAACTAGTTCTTTAAATACAAACAAAACGTTGACACAAACAGCTCCATATTCACAAAAATCTTGTCCTAAATCGTATAAAAAACAAACTTTGCTTAAACTTTAACGACATAACCATGTGGTTATTGTCCTTAAAAACAATGCCACTGGGCACCTTGTTATTTTTATTAATGTCCTAAATGTTGAACACCCCTGAATCTGCGATGGCGAGCGATACGGTAGCAAATAGCGCCACTTTCTCGCGATTCACCTTACCTTACACGAGTGACTTACAAAACCTAACAATTATACTTATATCTCTTCAACAAATAAAAGTAAATCAACCATATGTATCAACAAAATAAAGTTTAATTTTGTCTAGTAACTGAATGGCGCTTAAAACGCTTTGAAACTAAGAACATTTTAAAATCCGAAAAATAGAATTCGAATTTCAAAGCGCTCAATCTACTCTGCCAGTATTTTGAAATGAAACTGTAACGCGTTGTCTTTAAAACTAAATTCGAATAGTTCGAATATCAAATTGACTCCAAAATGCCCTCATAAACTTTTTCCAAAACAATATGAAATTGAACTTCATGATGTTCAGAATAAAGGCTTATTTGGCTTGTTGTATTTTAGTATCATATTTCCTATAAATTGGGTGCATAAAGAGAAACATAAACGGGACTGTAATGCACCTCCATGCACCATGATTTTGTAGAACCTCAATAGAAAGTTCGTATATTGCGGAAACGGCTTTTATAGATATTGGTCCTTTGAGCCCGTTTTCATTGCATGCTTGCATTTTTGATAGAAGTGCCTTAACAGTGTGATGCATTAATGCTCAAAGTATAAAGTTCATCTCGGGAGTTTTGGCGAGAATACTGAAAAATCATCGCATTGTATTATTTTCTTAAATTCGTGTTTTTGTGTATGTAAATAATGATTTTTTATTCAAAAAGTAAAACGAAAAACATTTGTGAGTGTGGGAAAGTTAAACAGTGTGGATAGGATACTTGTGACTTTTCGTGTTGCTTCCAAAACTCCATCCAAGCTTATAGTAAAGTCACCACTACTTTAATAAAGCATGGCCGCACTCGACCAAGACTTACTTAGTGTGACTTTCACTTATTTAACTTGATTTATCATAAAATACTTGACACTGGGCAAATGCACAAAGTGTGATGCGTGAAACGAAAAAGAAAAAGTCCGTCTCCACACTGTGCGCGCTAAAACCTCCTTCGTGTGCGAGTGAAATAATAGGCTCGCACACTGGGAGGTATTGAGACATCAGCTTGTATTACTCGCTCCCCTTCCCCGCGGTGCCCCCGCCCGCCTAGGCTTACCTCCAGGGGTGACACTGCACTGCAATGACTAGGAACGAACTTTAAGTGGAATCCGAGAGCAAACTTGTGAAAAAAAATAGTTATTATGATGTTAATATTTAATTCTTTATTGCACACTTACTAAAATATGTAACGATAAGGAGAACTTAACGCTAAAACATTTTCTACCAGCCATCCCTAAAGTAAAGAGATGTTGTAAACGAGTACTTGTAATTTATAAATATATAACAAACACATACAACAATTAAAAAATACACATTTTTTTGTTGTACTTATGCGGGATTACTCACGTTTAATTTTATCGGAAACTCCGGCTATAGTTTCGGCCCTAACCGGTGGCCTTCATCAAGGAGACAAAGTTGAGTACAACCCGCGCGTGGCTTCGTCTTGCTTGTCAATGTGTCAATACGACGTCAGTTTTTTTACAATAAATAAAATAATATCTCACTAATATTATAAATGTGAAAGTTTGGATGAATGTTAGTAACTCTTCCACGCAAAAACTGCTAAACGGATTTGGATGAAATCTCGTATGGAGGTAGCTGAGACCCTGGATTAAAACATTGGCTTTTAATCCCGAAAACATGTAGCGGGTAACACCGCGGGGCGTTGCTAGCATATGTATAAGTAAAAGGATTATAATGTCCGAACGAAGCCGACGAGTCGCTAGTACAATGTAACGAGACAAAGTCTTCGTGCCAACCCTACTATAGCACTCGCCGTCTGAGGGAACCTGTTACGTTTGAATTAGATCCGCGTAATTAGACGGCGTTGCAAATTGTACTGGGTTATACAAACAAAATCTTAACAGGATTAAGGCCATTCTAATTATTATTCTAACTTAATGTCGGGGAGTGCACTGACGTCCCGTTTGGGGTAATTGTGCATTCCCCCCTATCAGCCTACCTAATCCAACCAGGCTGCTTGAAACAACGGAACAACGCTTTGGCTCGCGACATTTTGAAATTGTTCGTTCTATTTCTATTTCGCCAGCTGTCACAGTCATGTGTTTGTATTGCAAAAATTAGAAGTACCTTTGAAGAGTTCCGATCATAATTTTTTTTTTGCATTAAAAATATATATATACATAATACATATTGCTTAACTATTAACACTATTGTTTACAAAAATAGATCGAGTTTCTTCCGCTGAACTAGGTTATGATTTCAGTTTCAGTGCCCTCCCCACAATTGCTTCATTTAAAACTATAAATAAATTATATAAAAGTTTATACATGCAAATTTTTATATATATGTATATACTATAACAATAAATAAAATAAACTTACCACTAATTTACAAACCAATACTTTTAAATAATGTTGTATTTTTGACAAACGATTGATTTATATCAATCGTTTGTCAAAATATATCTATCTATCTATACTATTATAAAGAGGAAAGATTAGATTGTTTGTTTGTTTATATTGAATAGGCTCCGAAACTGCTGGACCCATTTCAAAAATTCTTTCACCGTTGGGAAGCTACACTATCTCCGGGTGGCATATGCTACATTTTATCCCTGTATTCCCACGGAAACGGGAACTACGCAGGTGAAACTGCGAGGCGTCTGGCGTATAAGCTAAAAAGCTAAGCTATGAATTGAAACCGACCAGCGTGTGTCACTCTTGTCACTTTTCACCACGTCACGCGCCGTCATAAACAGCTCGATAGTTTCATTCTACTTTTTAGTGTCCGGAGTGATGCTGACGGGATGGCGTTTATTAGTGTTCAACGTTTAATCACTGTTTAATGACGTCCTGATGAAGTGACGATAGGTTTACGCTGATGTTTTGACGTTAACGGGTTAAAAATATTCAAAGAGTATTAAAACATCTTTCGAATTGTTTTCTATTTGAAAATAGCTGCCTTGCATTGTGATGAAAAATGGTGATATACGATTAAATGTATACCTATCGTATGTATGTATGCAAATGTTTTATACAAATGTTTCGGTTGGTGGTAGATCTCTTTAGCAGGAGATCGTCTTGGTAGTAACCACCGCAGTGCCAGAAATTTTGTCGCCAAACAGTAGTGTGTCAATATTACTGTTTGACGGCTATTGTATTCTGCAGAGCTATTGACACTAACTGCTATCACATATCTCGAGATAATAAGCGCTAAAACAGCTGCGATGCTGTGGACTTTGTTTTGTTATTTAAAGTCCTGGGTACCACAGTAATGGTCATGGACAGGCGTTATATTTTATCAGTAGAAGAGGGTTTTATTATTTACTTTCCAATTGTAATAAAAAAACACTGAACTTGTCAACTATTAAAATCCCTAAAAAATAATTTCTCGAATCGGTTCAGGCGTCTCCGAGTAATCGGGGAACATGCCTACATAAAAAAAAAGATTCCGACGGATGGCGGACCTCCTCCTTTTTTGTTAAAAAGTTGGTTAAAAAGTCACTCGACATATTTAGGTGAGATAAAATTGTGATGAAATTTTCACTCTTGCTTTTCAAAATTTCTTATTTCAATCCCACAATTTAACCTTTTATTAAATAACTTGCCAGCCTTGTATTAATATTTTTTTCTACAGACACAATTATAAATAATACGCCCTAAAAACAAAAGTTGCCTTAACAACTTCATTAAGTTTCGTTCGAAATTTTATTAACAACCAATTTGCAATTTGCCAAAACCAATCACAATAATTTTTGCTTTTTAATTATAGCTTGGCCTTAAAATTGATATGGGATTGGCTCCGAACCGTAAACTGTAAAGTTCACATACAATATGTTTAAATTCAACATTTGCTCAGCTTATAATTACAAAATGATATTTTTTTTTTGAACTAATATCTATCTATACTATTATAAAAAGGAAAGATTTGATTGTTTGTATTCAATAGGCTCCGAAACTTCTGGAGCGATCTTAATAATTCTTTCATTATTAGAATGCTACATTATCCGTGATGGACATAGGCTATATTTTATTTAAATAACACTAAAGGATCCGTATGTAAAATTTAATAATATAAGCCAAGCTGTAAAAAAATTGAAAAAATCCTTACTGAGCAAGTTGACGGCTACAAATAAGTCCGCAATATCATAATTATGTCTAACAATTACAGTTGTTACCTACATCTTATAAAGAGGAAAGGTTTAATTTTTTGTTTGTTTGTATTGAATAGGCTCCGAAACTACTGGATCGATAAATTTATAGTTTTGTTTTTCCGTACGAAGCCGGTGCGAGCTGGCTAGTACTATTATAAAGAGGAAAGATTTGATTGTTTGTATTGAATAGGCTCCGAAACTACTGGGCTGATTTCAAAAATTCTTTCACCGCTGGGAAGCTACACTATCTCCGGGTGACATACGCTACTTTTTATCCCTGTAATTCCCACGGGAACGGGAACTACGCGGTTGAAACCGCGAGGCGTCCGCTAGTCTATGTCACGTGAACAGTTTATGTCAACCCTGACAAGACAGCAGACTTGGAGCAGACATACTACCAATCTCAATCCCAATGAACCAACAGGGCTGTCAAACGAAATATTATGTAGGTAACTAATGAATAAAAAAACTAATTTTCAAAAACAACTCGGCAAGATTAACAATAAAACGAACACAAAAACGAACACATGTCAGATTGGCGCAGTAAAAAAAAATTAAAGGAACAATAAAGTTATTTGTCAGGTCAAAAATGGTCCCTAATCAAAGGATCTCCGCCCATACTATTAACTTTTATGTTACTGCGTATTTTTTTTCTATTTACGGAATATCATAATTGAGTAATATATTTTTTGCTATCGATTTGTATCTATCTATCGAATATAAGTAAACAATAATATTCTTAAGTTCCGTTGCTTGTAGTAGTTGCCCATAATTCTACCTAAGAATAACCTGTATTTCTCAGTTAAGTGAATTTGTAATTCTTTATGAGAAATAAATATCTTAAACTATAAATTAAATTTGAAAATTACGAAACGAGGAAATAAAGAAGATAATTTTAGACAAGTATAATTCGACGCTGAGATTTACCTACTTATATATTCAACTTAGTCGAAGTCTGTATAAAGGGCACGATTTACAACAATAATCACGTAGACTGGCGCGGAATTGTACCAGCCTCCCGATATATTCCGAGATTGCTCTCTATCTGCCATTACGTGGCTTTAAAGACCCCCTTAAATGCTCTGAGGGTCCAATAAACCCCTTGATGACTGTGTATTTAATACTGCAGGATATTTTGCGGAGATTTTGGCGAATTGATCGTAAAGTTTGGAGTGAACTCGGACGGTGTTTGCCAATCATTTTGAGTGGGGAACGTGAGCTTTCTAAAGGAGCTGTTGTATTACAAAATTGAACCCAGTTAAGAACCCTTAATGCCCGATTCAAACTCTGGCATTAAGGGTACACATATTACATTGACCAGTAAGAGAAAAGGTACACATAATAATTATGTCTTATAATGAAAATAACAAGAAAATGATGGTTATCATCAAAGGGACAAAATCAGCTTTATGCTGTAAGAATTTAGTTCCTACAGCGCTGGTTTACATTTTGCCCCAACTCTCGAACTCAGGTGTTAATTGACAACCAACAATGCAATACAACCTTTTAAATTGATAGATAGAAATACTGAAATTACTAAATTGCATCGATAACTTCATACTTGGCTGGTTTTTGTTATTAGTTGTAACGTAATTTTTTAGGGTAGAGTTATTTTAGGGTAGAGTTAAAAGTAAATTAATATATCGTTGGTTAGGGAGTCCGCCATACTGACGCGTGTTCTGTGACCATATCAACTGGCTCTCGCGGTTCGAAATATGTACTAAAGAGACGGACAGACAGGTACTCGGACATGTTATGGGTACGGAACCCTTATTGTATCACAAATAGGCTTGCGTTTGATCACCATCTCGCCTGATGCTAAGCGGAGATGCGGTCTACGGTGGTGCACGCTCGCCTAGACGAAACTGATTCACTCGCGACTTGAAGCCACCTAGATTGTATCTACATATACAAATACAAATCATTTAAAAGTTACAGGTCATTTTTCCATTCATATTTAAAAATCTCAAAATCATTACATAATATGTCAAAACAATGAAAATGAAAACGTCAATGAAGTTATATGTCACATATAAAATAATTATGTCAATATAATTAAATGTCCATAAAAACAAAAATATTACAATTACTTACTAGTAATTCAATAATCTCTTAGTTTTAAATAATCGTCAAAGTCATCTATCTCAATGTAGTCTATCAGAGAACACCCACTTGGGCAGCAAATTCCATTGTTTAGCGGTTCGTACAATGAAGATTCGATCGTTTAGTTCGAGTCTTCGGAATATCGACCATGAAGCGGTGTCGCTTCTGATGTCTGATGTGTGATTAGTATTCGTATTTATAGCTGCAGTAAACATACAACAAACGGAAAATACCGCTCGACCGTGTAATTCAGATCAAAGCAATTACCAAAATCGTGTAATTTAACCTCCATTTCAGTTTTATATTTTCTTAATTTGGTTAAAGCACTTCTTTTACTTCACCACTGACATTTTTGCGATGCATTTCAGTAAAGAGACCCAGATTTTAAAACCCTATTTTGATTTAATCAGCACTTTAATTTGTAAGCTTTATAGCTCCAGTGTACATTCGGTACCTTTTACATTTTAAAGTAACTTTAGTGTTCTCTGAAATGGAGGCTGTGATATGTGCCGATGCCACGGCTTTATGTATTTAAAAATGAAATTTGTCAAGTGCGAGTCGAACTCGTGCATCAATGGTTTTGTATAACATGAAAATGCAAAAATAAATTAAATTAAATATGAGATATGGCTGGTACATTTTCAATTTGAATATCGTGGGACATTTACACACAGCGCCATCTGACCCCAAATTAAGCAAAGCTCGTATTATATAAATCAGATAACTGATAGAATATATATTTTATACATACAGTACATACAGTACAATACATACATACAACAGACACAGAACAAACATTTGTTTTTTTTTAAATAGTAGCCAGAGAAAATATCCACACCAATTAAATAAAAGGACATTTATACACAGCGCCATCTGGCCTTAAACTGAGCAAAGCTTGTACTATGGGAACCGAACAGCTGACAGAATACTTAAATACTTTTTTTTGTAAATACATACAGAACACTCAGACACAGAACAAACGTATGTTAGTCACACAAATGTTTGTCCTGAGTGGGAACGAACCCAGTCCCTTCAGGTCTAGAAGCAGAATCAGAAGCATCTTTTTATTTAAGAGATAACAAGGCAGTCTACACTGCTACTGATATCGTTGTAAGATGGGCACATACATTATTTTGGTGAATTCAAGCCGAGGTTAGCTCGGTAAAATGAAAGATCAAAATCTTTACTTCAGATTCTGGGGTAGTGAAAACCATGGACAAGTAATTTGACGTTTCAAATCAAAGTAATCCACAAAAAAATCTTATTGATCTCTCAAACTGACAAACCCCGAAAAAATCGTCTCTACATCAATATTTCACACTAATTTAATAAAACGTCAGAATCTAAATCAATTATAATCGCCGAATCCTTATTCTTGATCGAACAACCTTTGATTTTTATTCCTTTTTTTTTTACCAAATAACAATAAATAACCTCACGGCAGGTGATGAAAGAAGTTTACGAGAGAAAAAACGTTTTTGTGAACAAAAAATAAATTTTATGTCCCATGATTTTGGTCAGTTTTATCTTTTGACAAAATATAGTTTCTCTATCAAGTAGCGTGAAATAGTTTTTATTGAAATATATAGAGTTAATCGCGCGTAAACTTTATTTTATCAAATTATAACTCAATCTTTGTGTTTTAATAAGTGTTAGGTACTTGCATTTTATTAGAAAGATGACATTTATTTGTAATCGACAAGAGATTGTTTTCATTGAAATAATACAATATTTCGACTAATCTCGACGACTCATCACTCTTCACGACGACTCTTCATTTCGGGGATTGTGCCTTGGAGTTACACGACTTAGTTCTCTCTGCCACTCTTTACTAATGGACGACTAGACAAGCGCGACTGAAGCGTCACCCGTACATGGTGGGCATCCCCCATGTGCGCACTAAAAACTTCCCATCCACACTCTTTGTTCACACAGCGAAGATGTGGAACTCTTTACCGGAGTCTGTGTTTTCCAAAAAGTAGTAAACAGATTTATTTTAGGAGAAGAAGATAAGCCTTCTAGTTTACAATCTGGTGTTGCTGTGTCGTGGATTCAGCCATGTGTACTTAAATAAGTTAACATTTTTGGACACTAAGATATCGTTCTGATTTCTGCTTTAAGTCCTCACTCAACGTAACAAAGTATTTGATCCTTTAGCTATCAAGTGATGTAATTGGTGAATGTAAGATGATAGATATGTAGCTACGGCTTCAAACTCTATCCCCCGACATAGTTGACACATAATAATTTGCTAAATAACTTCACATAAATTTGAAAAATTTAGATATCAAAAAACATAGGTTTACCTACGTCATTTAAATATAAAGTATTGCCTACTTGTTAATCCACATGGACGAAAAGTGGTGCAAACATCTCTTTAAAGTTGACCGTGTCAGGTAAAAGAGCATTTCTTTTTTTGGTTGCGCTGCTATATCCTTAAGGTAAAGGACCCGTTTCGGCGGCTTTGACCCAAAGTTCGACGGTAGCCCAGGCCGTATTGTCAGACTAATTAACTGCTGTTTTTTCACTAGCAAACTTTAATGAGGACAAGACTTTGAGATATGGCTAAAATATACTAGAAGCGTAAATTTTGAGTGTTCATACATTTATCATACTATTTTGCGGGAACTTAATTATAAGTATATATAACTAGTTCCCGTTCCCGTGGGAATACAGGGATAAAAAGTAGCCTATGCCATTCGGGAATAGTGTAGCTTCCCAACGGTGAAAGAATTTTTGAAATCTGTTCCGTAGTTTCGGAGCCTATCCATTACAAACAAACAATCAAATCTTCATAATAGTATAGATATACCTACGTACTATGTCATAGAAAACTGCATGAAAGCGAATTTCTCTCAAAAATCTACACGGGCTATTCAAACTATAGAAACTAAGATTGCAGAAACAAACAAACATTGTCTTTCTCTTATTTTTTTTTTATATTGAATAGGTTCGCGTTTGACCACATCCTGCCTGATGGGAAGCAACGATGCGGTCTATTTTTTTTTTTATATTGACATATTTTATATTGACAGTATGTTTATATTGACAATATTTTTATATTGACATGTTTGGATATTGACATACCTTATTTTGACATGTAATCAGTGTTTTAAACCCCATTTTATGACATCTTTAAAATTTTGAAGTGACTTGTAACATTGGTGTTATCAATAAAGTATTTGTATTTGTATTTGTATTTGTATTTGTATGATGGAACACGCTTACTAAGAAGAAACCTGTTTACTGTTATTTCTTTATTTTTGTCATCGTAATTTTTATACTATCAAGTATTTCGAAAGTTTCATCTACCCCGCACCAACAAAGTCACCTTTTTTCTCGTAACACGCGTGTAAAACCGCACCAAGTTTTTTAAATAAAATAACTTCGAGTGTGGCCTTTACAATAAGTAGTTAAAAGCACGTTTCAAAACCAATAAATTAAATATGAACTCTTCGACGTCACATTCTTCACTTTTCGTCCACAATAATTTCTAACAACAGAGAGCATATCGAGAATTTTGTGACTTCGTTTATCATGTTTTTTCCAGAATCATTCAAACTGTTTTGGACTTTTGTAATATTGATACTTTTTGATAAATTAAACCATATCAGCTAACAGGGCGACAAAAAATCGATAGAAGTTAATTAATTAGAAGAAAAAATTAAAGATATCTAACGATGGGCAATTGCATGAAATCATGAAGCATTGCCAACAGAATACTGAATGGGGCTAATTTATTTTTTTTATTCATAATAGGTTCGCGTTTGACCACACTCTGCCTGATGTTAAACAGTAGTGTGCACGCTTACCTAGAAGAAACCTTGAAGAAATAACGAGTAGGTACCTAATAGGAATATCAGGGCTGCTTGTCAGTTATTCCTATCTATCCATCCATCCAGCTAATCCAATTATTGCATAATGCTGTTGATAATAAATCTATAATTTCAAAAAGATAAAATGTTAATAATAAAATAAATAACTTATCAAACTAAAACAACCCGCCCCTGACCGTTCCCGGCGCAAAGGTGCCCATCACACTCGCCGCATTCCCGCGCTGAATGGCAATGGCCAACCTCTGCACCAGGAACGAACCGGAGCGGGAGTCACCTGTCACCTGATAATAAATTGGATATATATTATAAATATTAAATGATAATATAACCCCACTAGTATTGTAAATGTGAAAGTTTGGATGAATCTGGACTCTTTCACGCAAAAACTACTGAACAGATTTGGATGAAATTCGGTATGGAGGTAGCCGAGACCCTGGATTAGAACATAGGCTACTTTTCCGAAATCATGCAGCGCGTAACACTGATAATGGAAGAAAGTTCATTAAAAAGTAAAACAGCTTCAACAGTAAAAGAAGTGCTGTTGGAAAGATTGGAGTGAGCCGGATGCATTTTTAATTAGAAGAAACGAGAGGAACGCAATACACCCGAATAAGGTGGTTTACCAAATAATAGATAGATAGTAATTTGCCAGAGAACTAAAGTCACAGACATAACTCAGCAAGCTGAAGTGGCAATGGGCTGGACATGTCTGTCGCAGAACCGATAACCGCTGGAGTAGACGTGTTCTAGAGTAGAGACCGCGATTGGCTAACGTAGCGATGCCCTGAGACTCGATGCAGTGACGATATACGTAGGACAGCTGGCGGTGGATGGAAGCGAAAAGCCGAAGATCGGGCTGAGTGGCGTGTCTTGGGAGAGGCCTATGTCCAGCAGTGGACTACAAAAGGCTGATGATGATGATGATGATGAGATAGTTATTCAACTGAACTGAGAGAAAGTTACTCAGCTCTATAAACATACATATAATAAAGCTCTTACAAACTACACAAATTGAGTATAGACATTTCATAAGTCTCGTGTTATAAATAAACCATTGAAATGGAACGTTTCGATTCGACCATAAATAAAAAGTGAAAAAGTATCGCATTCACAACAGGCGTGATAAATCGCGTCATTGTCTGACCGAATGTCAGTGTATGGTTTATGGGCCAATCAGAATTGTTTGCAGGAATATGAGTTTTGCAAATAATGCAAAAGAACCTAATATACCAACGTCAACCTTAATCTACTATCATATAACTATCCTCTGTACATCCAATCAAACATAGACAAATTTCAACGCTGGGGCGTCCAGCACGTTGGATCTTCGCAGTAATTAAAAGAAATACCAACTAGTAACGGCGTCGCATTGGCTCGTCAAGTCGGAGAGGTCCGTATACATTATGGGGTCCGCGGTCTACAACCACGTACCCACTTCCGTTCGGGATGCACCTTCCACCGCGTGCTTAAGCAAGCTAAGATCTTTTGGCTTCAAGAGACCTTGTTTTATGACTTTGACGATTGCTTTAAAAATAAGAGATTATTGAATTACTTGGAAGTAATTATAGTTTTATCGTTAACATCTACTTATTTTGACATTTCACTAATATTATAAATGTTAAAGTTTGGATGGAAGGATGTTTGTTACTCTTTCACGCAAATACTATTGAACGGAATTGGATGAAATTTGGTATGGAGGTAGCCGAGACCCTGGATTAGAACATAGGCTTTTTATCCCGAAAACATGTAGCAGGTAACACTGCGGGGCGCAGCTAGTATTTTATATTTGACATATTCGTTATATTAACATAGGTATGTTATGATTTTGATATTTTTATTGTTATTTTTAAATATGAATAGAAAAATGGAACTTTAGTCATCGGACAGTAAGAAGCTTTAAAACGCGACACAGTTTCAAAATCCAGGTATACTTCCAAAAATTTGAACGAAACTATTTGACTCCTTTTACGTGAGAAACGCTGGACATGGGAATTTACTGCCTGAATGGGACAGATACATTCAGCGTGTCTTCCAGACACATTTTCACAATTATACTGGCTTTTCAGTGGTAAAAAACGTTGTTGAAATCATATGAACTGAGTAAATTCAAGGGCATATGTATACCCGCCCACTCGTACCAGGCCGTACATGTGGTATTTATATTTTTTCGAGCATACTTGTATGACAACACTTTAACAGGCTTTCAGTAGATGAATGGGTCAAGACTCCTATTTAAATGGAAGAAATTATTGTCAGGTTCGTTGCTGCTCTAACCAAAAACAGCTTGAGCCGTGCCGCAGCCGCAGCACTATTACCTACGTTATTTTTTTATGTTTGACTCGCTTGGTGTTTGACCACAGCTCACCTGATGGTAAGTGACGGTGTTGTTAAAGATGTTAAAGCACACCTAGCTTGGAATGGAACTAGCTCTCGAGTGAGGCTGTCGGAACACACCGTTAGGTGCTTGGCAGCAGAGTTTCAACTGAGGGTAGCTAGCCAGCAGAGTATTGGAAAATACCCTATGCTATGGTTTCCTCACGATTTCCTCCTTCACCGGCAGCTCAAGCTCATGCTTGAGGTTTGAACACACGCCCTTCTACTTGTAGACCAACCGCGTTGACTACTGGGCTACAAATGTTATTTTTATCATTTATGTCTAGTAAATAAAAAGTATCAAATACGAAAAAAGCATTTTAATTCACTATGTTACAACAAAACTTACAGTTAAGCTAAGAAAATCGAAATGACCACTTGGATACACTGAAAATTCTTGACTATTTATTGACTAGCTGTACGGAATCGTTTTGCCTGATTTGTCCTTTTGTTCAGTTCTTATACAGCCTTTCTGGCTTTTACATGCGCTAAATACACTGTCCAAACAAAACTAGCCGCACTCACAAAAATAATTCTATTTTTCTCTGAAACATAGTAAAAGTTCAAAGTTTGCGCCAAAGGCCAAAACATTAGACCAGCGGAGTAAGTCTGCCAGAACTTCTCTTTAACTTCATTCACGCAACTCGACAGAGGTTTCAGTTCTATAACACTCATACCAAAGAAAAAATACGCTACAGCGAAAGGTGAATAACAAACTTGTTCCACGACAGCTCTTGCGGCAGCCATTTTTAAGGATTTTCTTCGGAAATATTTGCTGCTAAACCTCATCCAACCATAAAATACTGGGGCCATGAAAAATGTGCCGAAGATACCAAAGCGAGCGGCTCGTGCTAAGTCTATATCTTGTATGATCGCTCCGTTCTCCACGCACTCTTGGGCGATGCTGCTCGAGGGCCACACGACAGCGTACGAGACCATCCCCCGCAGCAGAGGGAACTGGGCGGGAAGGCTGCGGAGTTTTGTAATGATTGCACTCATTTTGTTGGGCTTATTGAACATTGAGAACTAATATATTAGATTAACAGGGTAGAGTACGTAATTAATAATGCAATAACTGTAGTTTCTATAGTAGTTTGCACTAATGTTATTATTTATTTTATTATTACAATGACAGTTAACGTTTTGACAAAGACATGGCATAAGACAGAGTATAATTTTTTTATTAAAATCTTAAAGTCTATGACGTAGAGGATCCCATTCTCATTCTTAATAAAGACATCATTATACTACGTACTTTACAAACAAAAGACCAAATTACCATCCGGTGTATATTAATAACAATCTAATGCCATACTAAAATACAGCCAAATATTTAGGTATGACACTAGACACAAAGCTTCGCTGGAAGGCTCATGTCAAAAAGAAACATGAGGTATCTAACAACAAAAAGATACATCATTAGAAGGAAAAAAAATTATACTATGTGGCTTTATTTTGCGTAAAAGGTTAGCCTATCAATCTAGTGGGCCGAAACGCATATTGGAACGTTGCGTTGCAAATAAAACGCAACGCAAGATTTAAACTATTCATTTATAAATAGCTTAGTATAGTTTATACGCGATCTCTAATGAGATAATGATTTTTCTTTTCTAAAGTATTATTTCGGGTCCGGTTCAGGTTAATCGTAGTTTTATAACAATTCAAATTAGCACTTGAGTATGCCAAAGCTTGGTCAGTGTGCCTAACTATGAAATCATGTTAATATTCAAGTCAAATAAGAAACAATCATCATGAACTAACATGACACGTGATTAGTTGATAACTGTTTATAAATCTGAACAAGCGATCTGACCACCCACCGTCATGAAGTTTAGAACAATCGAGTAATTTCGATTATTGGACTCGGTCGGGAGGACCGATTCGGCGATTGCCTTTGTGATAGCGATGATTAGGCGGAAATGCGAGTCCGTGATTTGTCAATTAGCGATAAATATTTTTATCTGTCTAATAAAGCGAATATTTAGTTTGTAATGCAGGGAAAACAATTCTTTAGGTTTGTTTTTGTTGACTTTACTTTTTTTTAAATTATTTTTTATTATTTAGGTAAGTAATCCACTATTGGTTGCGCCTGTCGTTATGAAAACCTCAATTTCATCCCAGATAACAAAGCAATCGTCGAATTTAAAAAATAGACATTAGGGGCATAATTATCTACAGTTCCAATAGGTAGGTAATGTCGTCTAAATATCAGTTCAGTAGATTCAAACTGTAAATAGATACTGTTTAATTAATTGGCCTATTTGGTCGTGAAATTTAAAAATCTCGAGGAAATATCCTTCCAAAATAACGATTTTAATTACGGATTTGTAAGTTCGAATCACTCTTTTAATTAGAACATCTGCCGCCATCTATTAGATTTTGTTCGTACTACAACAATTCACAACAGCCCTAAATTTTAATGTTGTGAGAATAAAAATAAACTACTTGAAAACGCTCGATTTGAATGCCATCTATGATATTAATCTTGAACTTATACAAAGCTGGTTAACAACAGTTCAAAAAAGTACCACGTGAATTTGATAGATGCCACACTCTGACCCTTATCTAATGTAGTTCTGCTACTCAACACTAGATGGCAAAACTTGCCAAATCATTTCTTTTTTTTCTTCAGAGATGATTTTGGCGTTGCACGTAAGTCAATAGGTCAACGTAGGTTACAGTCAAACTCAAAGACAATAATTATATCCCAGAAAACCTTTTCCGTACTAAGGCCACTTACGGCAAAAGTCGTTGTAGAAATTTTGCATTGTTTCTATTAGTGATGCAACCACGTACATAATATTATACGTTCATACAATATAATAAAAATAAACAAGCTTAAAAAACACAAAATTAGATGACTAACATAATAAATAAATGGGTTTTTTTTAATTAATTAGGTACAGCTAGTGTTACTCAGGCGGGACGGTGTTAGGATTCTAAAGATACCCCATGAATCCAAATCTATACATGAACCTCCAAAAACATTAGTACATCTTTTTTTATTTATTTTTCATTGGCATCACTTGAGAGCCAGTTCCATTCCAGGCTTTACCAACTTCGACGACACTGTCATCACCATGTGGTCAAACTTATGAAAAAAAATATAAATCTGGTAAATGCATGAAAATAGCTGGGTATATCCAACGATGTAGGTACTTACTATATAAACTGAACTGTATAAAACCTCATTGGTTAGGTATATCTGGTACTTAGTATAAAATAAGTAGATTATAAATATATAAAATGGAGTATAGGATTATGTAGCCAATAGGAACTTGCATTTTTTTGCATTTGGTATGACTTACTTTCCAAATACTTAAGTAAAGTATTACATTGGAATTTTTCTAATCTCGAAAATCACAGAAAAAAATTGAAACCAAAAGAGCTAAATTTCGGTCTTCAAAGTAAAAAAATACAATTATTTTTGCTAACAAAATGCGTAAACCCATTCCACAATCAAGAACCCACTTGAGGCGGTCGTTCTCACATAAACCCGCTACTTTATAGCTAAACTTGACAGCTCGTCAATAAGTGCACCTTTAAAAAGTTTTCGTAATCTTAGGTTTTGTTAACTTCTTATTTTTTTCGTAATAGACTCTTAATATTTCAGCAATTTTATTTATGCTACACAAATTGACGCTTTGACGTGATAAGTAAGTACCTACTTATAACTGTGGAGCGATATAGGACCTTCAATATTTGAATTGTTTAAAAGAGGACTGTCCACTACATACCTTCGCGGGCTAATTAAATTCACTACAAGAGTAGGGCCGCAGAAAAATATATTTTCAGTTTTCAAGTAAAAAAATACAGGGTAATCATTTCTTTATATTTACGTTTATTGGTTCTTCGTTAATTTATCTTTAACAATCATATCGATATCAATTTTTGCAATGTCCAGTATGGACACAAATATTGATTAGATGTTTTGACAAAGAATTCTATTATCCAAACTATTTTCTGATTAAAACATGCATCGCGGGCCGCATACGGCTCGTAACACACCCGTAACGTAATTTTTTATAGAACAATTAGTTGCTCTATAAAAAATTACGTTAGCCCTTGACCAAATGCGTGCAACTACACATTTTAATGCGCGATTTTAAAATTATCCGAGTAAAAACTACGTAAAATTTGTGTCTAATTAGGTTATTTGTACAATAACCACCTTTCACTTCAGTACACCCCAAGCTCATAACCTTATAAACAATAAAAATATTCAGAGCAACGTTTGTATGTACCCATAACCGGATTGATTAATGTAAAAGTAAATTCATCGGGAATTGATTACTGAATAAACATGAAGTGATTGAACGATATAATACCACTATAACAATAATATGGATTATAGGGTTAGACGGACCGGTTACTTATCCATATGTTATGCTGTAAACTGGAAATATTTTGTTAACTACACTACGTAGGTACCTTTTTTTATGGTTGACAGGCTAGATGTTTGACCACAACTCACCTGATATTAAGTGATGGTGTGGTCGAAGATGGTAAAGCACACCTAGCCTGGAATGGAACTGGCTCTCAAGTGAGGCTGCCGGAACACACCGTTGAGTGTTTTGCGGCAGATTTTCAACTTGAGGGTGGTAGCTAGCCAGCCGAGTACTAGAGAGTATCCTACCACCATGCTATGGTTTCCTTACGATGTTTTCCTTCACCGGCAGCTTAAGCTCATTGTTGGGGTTTGAACCCACGCCCTTCGGCATGCGAACCGACCGAGCTAACTTCTTTTGTCAACAAATGTCAACTTCCACATCATCTTTAACGTGACAACTAAACTTACCGCCTTTTTTTCTTTGGTTTTGGCGTCGCATTTTGAGCATTTGCCAGTGTCAAGTGTTTTATATTTTTAAGTTTTATAAATTAAATAAGTCGCCTCGTAGCTATAGTGAAAGTCCAGTCTTGGTCAAGTCCAGTTCGTGTCAGTCAAGTCCAGTCATGCTTTAGTAAAGTAGTGGCCGACTTTACTATAAAGCTTCGATGGAGTTTTGGAATCAACACGAAAAGTTATGTTTCTGCACTTTATGAATAAAACACCACCATTTCTTTGCATAAACACTCGACAAAACACTAGTTTTGAAAAAAATACAACGGGGCGACACGACTCTTTCCGCGTTCCCGCCAAAACTTCCTACTTATACTTACCGCTTTGTTCTAGGACCCTCATCTGAGGCCTTGTTAACTTACTTTTTTTTTGGAACAACGTGATAAGTTTTCCTTTTTTTTTCTATCTCTATATAAAGAGTTAGGTATAACTATCTATCTATATGAAGTTAATTTACTTTTTATTCTATTTTTATTTTATTTTTTTATATAAAAAGTAATGAGACGAACTAGACGCTCTCCTGATGTTAAGAGACAACGCCTGTCCATGACCATTGCAGCGATACACAGAACTTTGAGTAACAAAACAACGTCCAGGGCATCGCTGCTTTGGCTCTCATTACTTTGAGACTAGATGGTTAGTCTCAACAGTAATTTCGCTAGCTGCAGTACCCTTCAAACCGGAACACAGTAATGTTTGCACACAATGCAATGCAATGCAATGTTTGCAATGTTTGTTGTCTAAATTTTATTTCAATATTAGTTGTACTCTAATCACTTCATACTTATTAAAGCTATCTTTATAACAATTTAGGAGTTATGTTCGTTTCAAAGTTTAAAAGCTGTTTTCTGTAAAATTATGGTTTTTGAAATGGCACACTGTCTTCGCAAGTAGACGACATATAAGTAATCGTTCAATGTTTATCCCTGGACGTCTTCTTGTCGCAGCCAAAGAGGCTTAATAATTTGTCTCCAATAACAAATAGGAAGTCAATTTTAACACGTGGTGAATTTTTTTGTCATAAATGGCTTACTAAAAGTTGCGTTTGCATTTTTGTTGAACGTCGATCTCACGCTGTGACGATGTCTGTTGTAACTAAAAAAAATGCTACTTTTGTTTAAATGTAAAAGTAATGAGACGAATGAAACACACTCAGATAGGCCCGATGGCAAGAGATATCGCCTTACCACGACTTATCAGCAAATTAAAACATTAACTTTGGTAGCTTTTGGAATTGGCTTTCAAATTATTGACCCAGCCGGAATACACCGACAAGCGGCTGGCGGCAGATTTCAACATGATTGTGGTAGCTGGCCAACTGAGTACTAGAAAGTAGAAAGTTTTTGTGGTTGACAGGCTAAGTGTTTGACTACAGCTCACCTCACCAAGTGACGATGTAGTCGAAGATGATAAACACACCTAGCCTGGAATCGAAATATAAATAATAAATATCATAGAACATTACACACAGCGCCATCTGACCCCAAACTAAGCAAAGCTTGTACTATGGAAGACAGACAGCTGATAGAATACTTAATTTTTTTTTGTAAATCCATACTTATAATACATACAGTACACCCAGACACCGATCAAACATTTGTTTATATCACAAAATGCTTGTCCTGGGTGGGAATCGAACCCACATGTTTCAGCTCTTGGCGCAGACACCAATGAACCAACAGGGCTGTCAATGGCTCTCTAGTGAGGCTGCTGAAATTCACAGTTAGGTGCTTGGCGACAGGTTTTCAACTTGAGGTGGTAGAGTACGACTGAAAGTATCCTACCACCTTGCTATGGTTTCCTCACGACGTTTTGCTTCACCGGCAGCACAAGTTCATTCTTGAGATTTTTACTGACGCCCCTCGGCGTGTGATCCAACCAAGCTAACCACTGATCGTCGGTATCTTATCTTTTTTTAAATGAAAAAGTAATGAGACGAACGATACGCTCTCTTGATGGTAAGAGATAACGCATGTCCATGACCATTGCATCAATACACAAAACTTAGAGTTGCAGAACAAAGCCGGGGCATTGCTGCTTTAGCGCTCATTACTATTAGACTTTCGATGGTTAGTCTCAACAGCCCAGTAATTTCGCTAGCGGCAGTACCCTTCAAACCGAAACACAGTAATGTTATAAACACTACTGCTTGGTGGCAGGACCTACCTAGACGACTTTCAGCTAAAAAAATCTACCACCAAGTGAAATCGGTAGGTACCTACTTATATTAATTCATTGTTAATTATCATCGTAAGCCTTTCCCAAGACCCCTCCTTTCAGCCCGATCTTTGGTTTTTCATTTCCAAGCATTGCCAACCGACCTACGCATATTGTCACTCTATCGATATTCAGGGCCCCCACACATCCCTGGGCGTTGATTATATAATTACAGAAGAGTGAAAAAACGGATATACCTAACACCTCTACTAAGAACTATTAAATCTCTAATAAAACATTTTTTAATGTTTAATGACACTAAAACCACTCGTAAAATAAGTTTCAAAACTTTTTTCTTGCAGCAAATTGCCCTTTTATTTTACGATCTGCTACCGTAGTTTGCTTCCGCGTCGACCAGTCTATAAAATAGGAAAAAAATGGCCAAGAGCGAACTGGCCTATAGAAATGAAATATATTTTTTTTGGTTCAGTTTAGGGTTTAACCAAGTTTGAACATTGAATGTGTGTCAGTGTTTAATCATTGAACAATGAACATTGTAACAATCCAAGGCCCGAATAATTTTGTTTATAAATGCTTTTAAGTTAATATTTTTTCGAGGCGTCTTTATTGTTCCCGAGCGATGAAAACTTGGCTTTAACATAAACAGATTTCCTTAACACCTCTCACATTGTATGTAAACAATGCGGGAATTCGGATGATTGAGATTCGTTATCATCATCATCAGTCTATCATGGGCTGCGGTGGTAGGTAGATACCTATTTGGACGACACTCCTTTCTTCTGAAAAAGAAGGTTAAATTAGTAAAAGATAATATAGATTTATTTCAGAACCAGTCCATATCGATTAGTAACAAATAATTAAATGCTATGTGTGGTTTAGGATATTTATTTTCTCAAAAAGAATATATTCACTTACATGAGAAAAATACATGTTTTTTCTTAAATCATGTTAAAATCTTAATAACATAAGTACCTACCTACTTACTTAGGTACAATGTCAAAAAAATTACAATAAATTCCAAATATCAAATGACAAAAAATACGTCAAATAATAATTAATATTAAAATGAAAATAGGCCGTTATTCATTAAATTGTTATTTATTTTACTATGTATGTTTGATTCTGCAGGACTTCGGTAGGTACCTATAGCGCGGCAATTTTTTGTATGTTCAAATTGTAATGTTCAAGTTTAAGTCATTTAATCGCGTTAATTTGTGGTTACATGAAGTCTTAAGAATATAATTTAAGCACAACACATTTTTTTTTATTGTTGATCCGCTAGGTGTTTTCCATCTTCGACCACACCGTCACTTAACATCAAGTGAGCTGCGATCCAACACCTAGCCTATCAACCATAAATAAAACATAAATATTTTGGAATTAGGTAAGTAGGTACTTTAAGTTTTCATTTTTGATTAAATTCAAATAAATCTTATAGTATCTAAAGATCTGTTGATTCTAAAACTTATACCTTTGACGGTTCCTAAGAAAAGGGACCTTAAATGTATGACAGATGTAAATAATAAAGTCCCGTTGACACCCATTCGTTACGTGACACTAAAAGAATTGGGCTAAGGCCGTATCGTGGGTGCGGCCGTGCCTTAATATGTGTAGGTACATTTTTAAACAATAGAGCGAACAGCGTGGTTGTGGAACTCTCTGCCGGAGTCTGTCTTTCCTGTTATGTTACAATATGGGAGTCTTAAAATCTAGAGTAAATAGGTTTATTCTTGGTAAGCGTGCTTCATCTTAGACCACACTACTGCTTAACATCAGGCAGAGTATGGTCAAACGGGAACCTATATTGAATAAAAAAATCAACAAGAAATACTTCTATGTTTGTGATAAACACCCATCAACTTAACGAGTTCTTTAGTCATTTAGCAATAGAGTGGTGGAATTAAATTTTGGATGTAGATTTGACACAGAACTGTAGAACCCTCCGATTTTGATATAAGTATCAATCTAGTATCTTAATCAGTTTTTTTTACTCCCAGTAAGGAAGCAAATTTAAAGATGTACTTTTTTCAAAATGTAACAGATAACATTTCATGGCTTCTCTTTACAAAAAAAAATGCTAAATGTTTTGCATAAAAGACACCGACGCAACCAATTACAAAGCAATTAGCGGATGGAAAAGGGCATCGCTTAATGGAATGAAATCATCTGCTTTATTTACGCTACGTAGTAAACTCCGCGTACGATAGAGATAGCTCCATTTAAGCTCGTGTAAGTCAGAAAAGGATAGAAGCTGTTGTTAAGCTCCGCCCACAGAACCCGAAGCGTCAAGGATTGGTTTCAAGCCCCAATCTACTAACCATCAGTCTTCCAACGCCTGCCTTTTAAACAACAAGTTAAAAGTTAATTGACAATGAATTAAGTGAAAGTGTAAGTGAAAATGGAAAATTACGAGCAACATAACGAAGTGTCCACATCCTTTAACAACAATAACTTAAAGCATAACTACAATGAATGTAAAAACGAATTATATTTCGGGGAAGAAAAACATAAAGAGGCTCAATCTTACATGGATAAAAATTACAGATTCAAATTGGAAGATGGTTATGTGAACCCGAATTCGACCCCGTTTTCTGTTAAGGATATATTGAACATAAATCAACCGAATTATTACGAACGAAGTGACGCTTGGAAGTGCAATGAACGTGATCGAAGACATTATGAGTATGACCCAGCCCACCATCAACCCTCAGCGTACTGCCCGCCAGAATATTTTGGACAAGTTTACCCCAACATACCTATGCATTCGAATTTTGAATATTGGAATCAGGAAGTTTACCACGATCATAAAATAGAGGAATATTATAATTATAATCAATATCCATACTGCCACAGTCTGTACCATCAAAACTTTGATCAGTACACTGAAATGCCGCCACCTTATCATTCAGTAGAACCTCCCGAACAACACTCGGAACGAGAAGTTAGTATTGAAGTTTCACCAGCAGCCGAACCGAAAAGAAATGTTCCTGAGAAGAAAGACGAATATATTGTACCTGAAAATCTGGAGAAAGATGCCGCGACAAGGAAAAACAGCAGTAAGTTTTACGCATAATTTTGTATGTTGTTAACAAAATTGGTTCTTCAAAGAATTATACTTAAAATCTTTAGTTACTGCTAAGTAAAAACGTGCAATAAAAATACCCTTCCCTTCCTTCTTTAAAAGTTAATTACTGAGAATAAACGAAAAATCGCTAGCTTGACCCCAAACTAAGCTTAGCTTGTACTATGGAAGTCAGATAACTGATAGAATACTTTACAACTTTTTTTTTGTGAATACATACTTATAATAAATACAGAACGCCCAGACACAGAACAAACATTTTCTTTGTACCACAAAATGTTTATTCTGTGTGGGGATCGAACCCACGCTTCTCAGCTCTTGGAGCAGGTATACTACCAATGAACCAACAGGGCTGTCAAATAATGTGAAGTAACCTGGTTACATGCACATGGGAACAAAATTCTGACATAACCCCCTATCAAAATACCAGTACCTAAAATTCTAAAAGTCTAATAGGTATTGGTGTAATTATCCAGCGTGTTGGAATTATGGATTTACCCTGTTCACAATGAGAAGAAAACCGCGCCCAGCAAGGGGGCAGGAAAAAACAAGGCTGATACGGATGTTACCGCTACGCGGTGTAATGTATAGGTATACACATTACATTATTTCTGGGAAATTACTGGGAGAAATTACTGGGCTGTTGAGACTAACCACCGAAAGTCTCAAAGTAATGAGCGCCAAAGCAGTGCCAAATGCCCTGGACTTTGTTTTGTTACTCAAAGTTCTGTGTATCGCTGCAATGGTCATGGACAGGCGTTATCTCTTACCACCAGGAGAGCGTCTAGTTCGTATCATTACTTTTTACATTAAAAAAAAAAAAAAACAGTTTTTTCTGAGAAGTATTATAATCACTAGATCTAGGTAAATCAATTTTGTAACGTTTCCTTCTGATTTCTTCCGCTCCCCATATCCCATCTAAGCCGATTCAACCAAAAAAACATACATTCTTACAAATTTTGAAGCGATGATAGCATAGTGGTTAGCGTGGTCGGTTTGCATGCCGAAGGGTGTGAGTTCAAACCCCAATAATGAGCTTGAGCTGCCGGTGAAACAAACACCGTGAGGAAACCATAGCATGGTGGTAGGGTACTTTCTAGTACTCGGCTGACCTACTACCACCCTTAAGTTTTAAAGTCTGCGCCAAGCACTTATCGCTGTGTTCCAGTTCCATTCTAGGCTAGGTGTGCTTTACCATCTCCGAACACACCGTCATTTAACAGCAGGTGAGCTGTGGTCAAACACCTAACCTGTCAACCATAAAAAAAATAAAAAATTCTTACTCAAATTTATTACACAACATCTGTTGAATTGCCTGATGTAAAATGAAAATAGACTTATGAAAGTCTAGACATAACAAAGAAGTTCAAGCCCGAATCAAATGATTTTAAAAAACTGATCAACTAATTTATTGATACCTTTGTTTACAGAAATCCTGACACCTGTTGGAAAACCAGACAAAAAAGACAAGAGCATAAAACGGAAACCTCGGATCCTTTTCTCTCAAAACCAAGTGCACGCCTTAGAAGTCCGTTTTAGAAGCCAGAGGTATCTAACTGCCCCTGAGAGGGAACAACTGGCACGAACCCTAAACCTTTCACCGACACAAGTCAAAATTTGGTTCCAAAACAGACGATACAAGAGCAAAAGGAACAAAGTGTCTGAAGTTTCCACATCGACAGACGCCAAGCCGAATAAGAGTTCAATCGGAAGGAAACTTTATAAGCCAGAACATAAAGACCCAGTCAACTTACCGACGGCTTCAAGTTACGACAAGGATATCAGAAGTGCTGAAGAGAAAACGTTCCAGTCAGACCCTGATAATTTAACGTCAACAATATACTTTGATGATAGTTTTGACGATAGTGCTGTGAATGAGAAATATTATCCGAAACCTATCGATTTAGACAGCACTATAGGTACAAGCTGTGATATGCAAGATTTGTATCAAGGAACTATGACTGATACTAGCCGTGCCAAAATTTTTTACGACGAAGCTGAAACCAAAAAGTATTATCCTATAAATTTCGTTTGTTAATATTGATATAATTCCACTATTAGACTGATCAAAAGTATTTTCTATTATAATTGTCCATTATTTTGTTACTGTGTACTTAATTTAGTTTATTTTAATTATAATATACAAGCTTGTGCAATGCCGTCAGCTCTATGCCAAAGTATTAGTTACTTTAGTTTTTTTTAAATATTGTTTTTATATTAATAAAAAAATATCTATACATTACCTTCGTTTAGTTTTAAACCAATTGCTTGGTTAGGTTAAATTAATTGAAACAATTATAATTACATCATTAAAAAACCCAAAATGTATTTTTTTATGTAAAATGTAATGTGACGAACAAGGCACTCTCGTGATGGTAAGAGAATGACCACCAAATAAGCAGGAGTTTAAGCTTGGGGTAGATACTACTAACCTAAAATGGGGGTTACTAAATCAACTGGTCCCATTTTTACTCACTCACTAGGGTCACTAAAGACTAAACTTTTTCCGTGAACAACTGATTATTTCACAATTTCACAGTTGTGCCCATAGGAAAAATTGTTCATAATGGTGAATACAATGACCTCCTTCGGCTTAGTAGGTATATTTTTAACCCATATTTATAACCCTGTAAAGAAATTATATATTTTTTTTTATAATTGACTGGCTAGGTATTTGACAACAGCTAACCTGATGTTAAATGAAGGTGTGGTCGAAGATGGTAAAGCACACCTAGCCTGGAATGGAACTGGCTCTCAAGTGAGGCTGCCGGAATACACCGTTAGATGCTCGGCAGATTTTCAGCTAGAGGATAGCCAGTCGAGTACTAGAAAGTACCCCACCACCACTAATTTATAATTAAATAAAGGCGAAAGTTTGTGTGTAAGTGTATGGTTGTAACCGTCTTCTTCAAGCACAAACGGCTGAACCAATTCTCGATGAAATTGGTATGGAGGTAGTTGACACCCTGGATAAACATGTATGCTAGTTTTTATCCCGAAAAAAAAAAACTAGTAACAAAAAAGAGCGCAGCTAATACCTACTTTTTTTTTAATTTTATGTTTTTATAATATATAGGTAGGTATAGTCTTGCGTTTGACCGCCATCCCGCCTGATGTTAAGCGAAGATGCGGTCTACGGTGGAGCACGCTCGCCTAGAAGAAACTGATTCACTCGCGACTTGCAGGTACGCAGACTATATTCATTGGGATCGCCCACTCGGGCAGCAGTTTCCAATGTTTAGCGGTACGTATTATAAATGTAAATTTTTAACAACCGAAGATTTAAACACTAAAAGCAATTATGAAAAGAGCGTATCAAAAAGCTTTAAAGTTTTTTCATAAGACGCGTCTTTCACCTCGCTATATTTTTTCTTTTTCAGTTCAATTTGTAGAGATCGCTTTTATCTGTATTGCTACCATACCGCCGCACTGCACGGGGCGGAGGATTGGTATCTGCAAACGAGCGTTATTCACGCTGAATGTAAAACGTTACATCATAAGTTCCATTACAAATACGTAAATACAAACATTTTAATGAGAACACCAAAGTTAGAGGTTAGTTTTTCTATTAATATTTAAAAATAACATTAAAAAATTTAAAACCATAACGCATGTCAAATATAAAATATGTCTATAGGATGAAATGTCATTAAAAAGATAACTTGTACATTTTGTTATGTGTTTCTTGTGCTACCATGTGTACCTACTTGAGAAAAACAAACAATAGACAATAAACAACATTTTATAGTGGCATGAAACAAACAAATTTCAATCACGTAAACAATTTATACAAAAAGAAATAACAAACATAGATTAAAAAAAAAGTTAATTTTGTCGAAGGAGTTTCGCCACTTTGTAATTTTTTTTATCTATCTATCTATCTATACTATTATAAAGAGGAAAGATTTGTTTGTTTGTTTGTATTGAATGGGTTTCAAAACTACCGGACCGATTTCAAAAATTGTCTATTATTGGTTTGCTGATGAATTATCGATGACAAAAAACAGGCATTTATTTGTGCAAAAACAGAATATACAAACACAATATACAATTTCAGCATTCTGGCTACATATCCCTCCTCTGACGGTTTTTTAGACTAAGTTTTTTGTACACATTTTGTAAATAGTATAATTTAAGGTCTTTTTTTTTTTAATTTGATCTAGTAGGGTATCTGAATATTGTTTTGACAATAAAAATGTCTAGTTAATAGGTTTGAATGGAATATACAAGCATAAAACATTGTAAAAATAAAACTAAAATTTGCGACCGTGCATGTTTTTGGTCCCGAATTTAACCGCCGGTTGCGCCTGTCTGACGCAGTCTTTGAAAACGCTCGTCTGTATCTATATAGCACGCAGGCGCCGGCGCCAACAGATAACACAATATCTACCCCATAACACGTGTCCCACCGACGGGGATGAGATCTGCCTGTGTTGCTCTATGGGAAACCCACCACCTGTCGCTCTGGAAATATCTAAAAGCAATTAAAACTTACTTTTGTATTAAAAATAATTAAGTAGCTATTAAACCATATTGTTTTAGACTCGTTATTATTCTAAGGGAACGATACGGAACGAAGTAAAGAACGGATTTTTTTCAAACCCCAACAATGAGCTTGAGCTGCCGGTGAAGGAAAACATCGTGAGGAAACCATAGCATGGTGGTAGGGTACTTTTTAGTACTCGGCTGGCTAGCTACCACCCTCAAGTTGAAAATCTGCCGCCAAGCTTATAACTGTGTGTTCCGGCAGCCTCACTTGAGAGCCAGTTCCATTCCACGCTAGGTGTGCTTTACCATCTTAGACCACACTGTCACTTAACATCAGGTGAGTTGTGGTCAAACATTCTACAAACAACAAAGTCTGTCAACCATTAAAAAAAAATCTGGAGCAGTGGTTCCCAAAGATGACTGAATCGCGACCCACTAAATAAAATTTTCGAATTCGGGACGTACGTACTGCTTGGTTGTCATAAATAAAAAGGTGCCCAATTGTATAATAAACACTGTTCCTTTCAAAAACATGTATACTTTAAAGGTATGAAACAAGAAGTGCTACTTTTTAAAAGTTTGTATGTCTTAATATTAGTAATACTTGTAGTTACTTTAATTTATCCGGTCGGACCTTTTTTTAGGGCCCACTCAATATTCTCTTGCAACCCACTGGTGGGTCGCGACTCATACTTTGGGAATTACTGCTCTAGAGAATGTCACTGACATAGCTCAGCGTGTTAGCGAAGCCGCTGCCAAAGTACTGCTGAGGTACACGTATGTATTATCACATAAAGGGACTCCTTTACATAATATGTAGGTATCAAAACTTACTTTCACTGCCCGTGTTACCATCTATTCCTAACCGAAATTATAATTGTGTCATTAATTTCCTTTAGATACTCTTTCCAGCAAAACTTATGGTCACTCTGGGCTGGCCAAATTTTTCGATTTTGCTGGTAAACCTCTCGGTCCCACTTCAAATGCATATAAACATTTAAAACCAATTCATTTGTTAGGTCGTAATATATTACAGGTACTCAAAGCAGTTTAAGTGCCTTAACACTTAAAACTGGGTGATTGTTTTTACAGGAACTGAAAAAATAGGGCGTAAAAATTAAAGGGAGTAGAAGTTGGTTGAATGAGCCAATGTGTTCTTAAAGCATAGCTTATAAAAATACTAATATCCTCTATTGTATAGCGGACGGAACAGCATATTCTTTAGTTAGTTAAAAGGTCTTTGTGTTTCTTCTGATGAGGTTTTACTAAATCTAATTTTGTTATCATATTGGTACCTTGTAGCTGAATGCCCGGTACTGCGTACCCGGTGCGGTAACAATATGAACCTCTGTTAAAGTAGCGATGATAGTTCAGTAGTTAGCGCGATCGGTTCACACCTCAAAAGGCGTGGGTTCTAACAACAACAATGAGGTTGAGCTTCCAGTGAAGGAAACCATCGTGAGGAAACTATAGCATGGTAGGGCATCTAGCATTCGACTGGCTAGCTACCACCTTACCAAGTTGAAAAACTGTCTGTGTCTAATTGATTTTAAGTAGATACAAGTAAGTAATTTAATGTAGTAATTTTATGCCTAGTATCTATTAAATGATAATTATCTTTCCATCAAAGTATCAAACGCAAAAATATTTAATGAGCAACAACTAAAAACAAATTTCGTTCCGGATTTTTCTGTCGTTTTCATCCAACATAGAGTATTCAAAAGTTTTGCTACTTGGGGCTACATTAGTTTACTTCAATTACTATTGGTTTTTCTACTAAGAACTTTTTACAAATGATTCATCTTATACATATAGGTAAGTATATAAATATCTACATACATAAAACAAAGTCTATTCCCGCCGTCTGAACGCTTAGATCTTTTAAACTACGTAACGGTTTTAAATACAGTTTCCATCAATAGACAGAGCGATTCAAGAGGAAGGTTTACATGTACAATACATGCATGACACCACAGTACTATCTACATTGCACCCGTGCGAAACCGGGGCAGGTTGCTAGTGTATTATATAATGTAGGTATATTTTATAACCCTGAGGTTGCCCTCGCATCATCGCAGGCAATTAATCGGGTGAAACAGAATGAGAACATTAAACTGTGCACATGTACTGTACACTGATAACGCTGAGAAAGATCGCCATGTACAGTGCAAGACAATAAAATACACTTTCGAATTGGCTCATCGATTTGACTCAATTAGGCAATTTAATAACCAATAACTTGCTTCGTGTGGCACTGGCTTTCCGTCTGAGCTTAAAGGTGTATGAATCACAGAGGTGCACTTGCGATGGTGGAACCATGGTGGAAGCCTTTGAGATGTCGTCGTTGCTCAGAGAGGTTTCCGCGACACCATGCCCTCAATGAAATAGTTCGCAGAGCTTTCATCTGATGGGACGGCCTGACTCTGGAAGAACGGCAATTGCTTAATGTGATAGATAGATTAATTGCCATAAATAAAAATCTATTATTACTTACAGCGTATATAGTAATAGTTTTGTTTATCTACTTGTGGGCCTCTACTTGTGTCAGCACGGTCACCAACACCCATGAGTCGGTCGATATACTCGCCAGCTGCTGCTGCGGATGGTGCTGTGAGGAAAAAACATCAGAAACACGCCATGATGACGCCGCTTAATTTTTTTGCCTATTGCCGTGGACATCATGGGTTGTAGGCGGGCCAAATACGGGATTTGATTCGTAAGTTGAGGTACCGGTTGAAGTAGAAATGTGGAGACTCTTGATTCTGGCGCAACGGTTGGCTTTTGTCATCTAGCGTCGAAATATGGTGCGGACACCACAAGCTTTTTGAAATATATACCAATGGTATTAGAATATAATCTTGGTAATAAGTTTTGTTTTTCGTACGTTAGGAGGCATCAAGACATCTAATTAGGTGCTCTGGCTTAGGTCTAGTAGGTTTCTTATGTAAAAGTTATGAAACAAACGATAGTCAGAGATAACGCATGCCCGCTCTGCATGCGATAACGTTAGCGATACACAGAAATTTAAGTAGCAAAATAAAGTTCATTACGATGGTAATAAGCGCCAAAAGATTTTGGTAGCGATGATAGCTGTGTAGCAGTGGTTAGAGCGGTCGGTTCGCATGCCGAAGGGCGTGGGTTCAAGCCTCAACAATGAGCTTGAGCTGGAGTATGACATTTATGTTGTACCTTATACCTGATAAGCGTGGTAATGGAAAACATTAAGAACATTTTTGGTCATAACGTTACTAGTCTATTACAAAACCAAACAAAGAAGACTTAGTTTTCTAGTGAAGGTTAGTTTTTTGGCAAGCAGTGTACGCTGGTGCTGGAACGGGAGTCGGCCGTCCAAATAAAAGCTAACGAGCGCACTGTACGGAGCTTATAGTAATGGAGTACAGCCGCAGGCGAAAATGGACTGAGAGCTTCTCAGCAAACAATACAAACAAACACAAACATTATTATTAAAGGAAAAATGTTACAAGTATAAATTAACAATTTAAAAAATCCGATTCCATGCCCGTTAGCCCAAACACGGCTAGGTTTTAGATATTTTAGTTTGTAAATCAAACTACTTAACCGAAACTGACATTAAATTCTTTTATATGAAAATAATTTTCTATATTGGTTTTTTAATGACGAAATTCTGAGGTAATAATTTTTTTTTAAATACAACCAAATTGAGAACCTCCTCTGAAAAGAAAAAGAAAAGAGAGGAAGATTCTACGTGTATTTATTTATTTGGCATCTTAAACAAGTTTATTCGTGATTTTTCGGATTGTGTTAGTAATTTTCTGGCAAAGGGGATAATATTCCTTATCTATACTACTTATTATAAAGAGGAAAGATTTGATTGTTTGTTTATTTGTATTGAATAAGCTCTGAAACTACTAGACCTTTTTACCTTTTTTACTTTGAGTATTTTTTTTAAATATATTTTATAACGAATAAGCAAGTTTAACCAGCGGATATGCGGTCGGATGGCGTGGCACCGGTCTATCGGCCAGATCACCTTCCACCCGAGATAACCTTAAAAGCAGTCGGTATTAATACATCAAACGCCCACGCGCGCCGTACATCATAACGCTGAATTAAACGGCTGTGTTAGCCTCTCATTTGAATCTGGTCTAGATAGGACTGCGATTTTATTACAATTCTTTCAAAGAAATAAGAGATGAGTCAGTTTCTTTGAATTTAATAGAAATCATCACAATCATGGTCACGGAGACTCTAGTAGTAGAGATGCTCACCTCTTTGCAAAACTTTTGAGTCTTACTGTATGCAGAATGCAGAATTCAGCGCTACAGCGTAAGCACCAGTGATGTTAGACGTACCAGCTTCTTGGCATTCGTACTATACTATACTAGGTTTTAGCCGTTTTAGCATTAAGCATGTACAGAGGAAAGTATAGCATGTACAATGTACCAAGGTTACTCGGTCCTGGTACCTACGCAAAAATACCAAGATTTGCCGTAGACCGAAAAATGTCAAGATTCAAGTTCACCGACAAAAATACACTGAAAATACGTATAATATAACCAACAAATTTTTGAGATGCATGTAAAAAAACATTCCAATACAGAGTACCTACTTTTAAAAAACTAGCTCATAATACATCATCTGTGTAAATTTCAACTGTCTAGCTATCACCGTTCTTGAGATACAGCCTGGTGACAGACGGACGAACGGACGGACAACGAAGTCTCAGTAATAGGGTCCCGTTTTTACACTTTGGGTACGGAACCCTAAAAAGCAGATATTTTACTAAATCAGGAAACGGAACTTGCATTTCTTTATAAGCATTTAGTTGTGTGTCCCAGTACCTAGATAAAAGTATAATTCTCTAAGGATATATTTTTTGCCGCTGGCGCCAGTGCGCCTCCGTCGAACGTGCAAGCAATAATTCAGTGCCGGAGTCCTCCGGTCACGTTGTCACGGTCACCCGCCGCGAGGGTAGAGGTCTGGAGGTGAACTTTTTGCTGCGAAATGGATTTTAAATTGGTCGTGTTAGTGGAATGTTTGACGCAATGATGCGTGTGAATTCGAAATCTGATACTGATAAATGGTAGAAATCTTTTCTTTGCAACAGTCGATCAAATCCTGCTTCTAACTATACATTTTATAAGACGTGTCTTGACAGCCTCAGATGAAGCTGAATTTTGCTGAATAATATACAAATTTACAATTTAAAACACCGTCTCCATGACCCTTAGGCCAATTAAACGCACTGCACCAATGAAACAGCGAGTTTTCGGAGAGAATGAAATTATCATCGAAGTATACAATTTTTAGATTTTTGTCGATTTATTAAAATCCACTCGCTCGATTTCGATAATACATATTTATATAATTACTACGTAATTCTTAATTATTTTGCTAGAGTCACGGCAATTCAGAATTAATAATTGCAGGTCAAAGGCCTCTGGAATGGCGCTGTGTCCAGATATGTTCTTTTGTCCATACCGTACCTCCGCTCCGTTTTGTATCAGTTGCGATTAAATAACTCTGGACGCAAAGCCGCCTGAACACATCGTGTCTCACTTGACTGTGATCATTATATCGCCTTTAAACAGGGCGAAAACCCCGACTCGCGATTGATCGGAGTATACCTGACTGTATCAATACCCCGTACCACCGTACTGTATCAAACGGACATCGAAACGGTTAACATATCTGAACACAGCTTTATAGAAATACTAGCTGCGCCTCGCGGTGTTACCCGCTACATGTTTTCGGGATAAAAAGTAGCCTAACTTCTAACCCTGAGTCTCAGCTATCTTCATACCAAATTTCATCCAAATCTGGTTAGTAGTTTATGCGTAAAAGAGTAACAAACATACATCCATACTCACAAACTTTCGGTTTTAAAATATTAGTGGGATAGAACAAATAATTATAATTGGAACCTGAAATTTTGATGTCGGTATCATAATTAGATGACCTCCTTTGTAAAGGAATTATTGTAAAATAACTAAACATTTGCAAGTTCGAATTTTTTTAGACATAAAATAAAAAATTACTCCTATGCAAACAGACCACCTTTCTTCTTTTTTCTTTTCATATTTTTTTCGTTTAGGGCGGCGTAGGGCGTGCTGACAAAATGCCAATGTAATTTATTGGGTCGGAGGCGCCACTGCGCGACCGATCCGCCATTTTTTTGTGACGAGTAACGACATGCGGTTGATGTCGTCATGTGGATTTTAAACATTTTCAACCGACTTCAAAAATGAGGAAGAACCCCTAAACATTAGACACAAAGAGAAAAATCATCACACATATTCGAAAAATACATCTTCAATTTTTTACTTGCCAGATTTTCTTAGCAGGAAGTCGTCTAGGTAGGTACCTACCACCGCAGTACCAAATATTCTGCCGCCAAACAGTAGTGTGCAAACATTACTGTGTTCTGGTTTAAAGAAACTGCAGCTAGCGAAATCACAGGACTATTGAGACTTTCCATCTGGTATCAAAGTAATGAGCGCCAAAGCAGCGATGCCCTGAACATTGTTTTATTAGGTACTCAAGTTCTGTGTATCGCTGCAATGGTCATGGATAAGTGTTATCTCTTACTATAAGGTCACCTATACCATACTTGGGTCACCAAGATACAGGCTAAGCCTAGTTTGGGGCCCGATGTATAACGCCATGTCATTTGCAAAATAAAAAAATAAAAATTGTAGAGTGAAAATCTGTAAATGTAATGTATTGTCTGTTTTTTTTTTTTTTATGCCACATGTGGCAAACAAGCTGACGGGTTGCCTGATGTTAAGCAATCACTGTATGTCTGTAAAATATTATTCTGTAAAATAAAAAAATATTATTATTATTATATTATTATATAAGGAGAGCGTTTTGATTGTCTCATTACCTTTACAAAAAAAAATGCTCTAAGCCAAGGCTGTCCAAACAACGGCCCGCGGGCCGCATGCGGCCTGCGGCTTGTTTTCATGCGGCTCGCGACGCATGTTTTATTTAGAAAATAGTTTTGGACATAAATAGTAATAGGATTCTTTGTCAAAACATATAATCAATATTTGTGTCCATACTGAAAATAGCGATAGTTAATATCGATATGATTGTTAAAGATAAATTAACGACGAACCAATAAACGTATAAAGAAATGATTACCCTGTATTTTTTTACTTGAAAACTGAAAATGTTTTTTTCTGCGGCCCTCCAGCATTTGTAGTAAATTTAATTAGCCCTTGAAGGTATGTAAAAGAAAGAAAGAAAGAAAAACATTTTTTTTTCTTTTTGTCGTTTGGACAGCCCTGGTCTAAGTCACTGCATTACGGTATGGAAGAGTTACTATGACGGTTTGTTCCAGTAGGCTCCAGACTATAGTTCCTGTTTGACATGGGCCTCTTTCAAGACACGTCACTTTTCAAGCGATATATTTACGCTCACCGGACCACGCTAGTCTAAATACAAACTTGTAAAATATAGCTCGGCCACCTGCTCAAACGCGAGTTGCATTCAATACCAGCCGTTGTGAGGATCCCACCCCCAGATATAAATCTGTGCATATTGGAACAGAGGGCGATTATCGGATCGGTTACACTGCTCACAGGAACGGAGCGTCAGGCGTGACGCCATGTGGTTAGTGTCGATGACGTCACGGAGCCTAGACCTTGTTCACAGTGACGGATAAGCGCGGCGGCGACGGAGGATTACGGCAGCATTCAAAAAGTATTTATACAAAATATAAAATGTAAGAGTAAACAGATAGGTTTGCAGCGATGATATCTCAGTATTTAGCGCGGTTAACTCTCCGAAAGACGTGGGTTCAAATTTCAACAATGAGCTTGAGCTGCTGGTAAAGGAAAACATGGTGGGGAAACCATAGAATGATAGTAGAGTACTTTCTATTACTTGGCTGGCAAATTTAGAAATTTCGGCAGCCTAGTTGTAAGACCGTCTGGTTTCCAATTTGGAGACCCTGGGTTCGAATCCACGGAACGCATCTCTGTTTTTTCTAAGTTATGTGCGTATTGCCACTGACTTTAAACGGTGAAGGAAAACATCGTGACAGTCCCTGAATAAACAAAAAATAGTAGGTACTCGAAGATGTTGGCCAGCGTGGACGTCTGCCAACCTGCACTTGGCCAGCGTGGTGGACTATGGTCTTTTTTTTCTCACAACAAGAAAAGGTCCACGTCCAGCAGTGGGCTAGTTTATGAAAACAGGATTGATTCGGATGGAAGCAAATTTCAACACGTCACACGTCACGTTACGTCACGTTTCACACGTCGTAATTCACTATAATTTTTATTGATTCACGTCAATAAATCATTGTGAATTTGGCGCCAAGTAGGTCACGAGGCACGTTCTGTTATGCCTTAGTACCTAAAGTAACTAGCATATTAATTCATGATGAACCACGAGAATGCGCGATGGCGTTCACGCCGCTCTCGCTCACTTTAGTCTAGGCCTTACATTCTTGATGTAGCGGAGAAGGAAAGATTGAAAAAGAAAAGTTTGAAGACAAATCAGTTAATTTATGTATAATTTTATTATACTCATAATCAGCCTCATGTTTACCGCCTATGGCCCCGTACCTATTGCTCTTTGCTTCCAGACACTGCCTTAAACTTAGGTATGTCACACTTAGAAGATTGCATCCTAGTCACTGTTTGACAGTAGGTAGATAAATAAATAAATATCATAGGAGATTACACACAGTGCCATCTGACCCCAACCGAAGCAAAACTTGTACCTACTATGATTGACAGATAACTGACAGAATACTTAAATAAGTATATACTTTTTTAATGATTATTACTAGATATAGATAATAATTAAAAAAATAATTACCTATAATTATTTTAAGATATTTTCAAGGTCAGAGTGAATAGGTATCTTTTAAGCGCTTCATCTTTGACCACATATTAAATCACTTACACTTAAATCCAGTGACTACACTATAAGCTTCGGTGGAGTTTTGGAAACAACACGAAAAATCATGTTTCACCACATTATATTATTTTATAATTGAAACACCACTATTTCCAAACACAAGAAAACATTCGGAAAAACACAAGTTTTGGAAAAAAATACAACGGCGACACGACTCCTTCCGTGTTCCCGCCAAACCCCCCATTCCAGTTTCTTTTTTTGTTTTTTTCTTCGGCCATGGCAAGAGTTTCATATTTACAGTGAAAAACAGTTTTCATCACAGATAAAGTAAAAAGTAACTAGTAGCGCCATCTATTAAGCAGTGGCTGACCAAAAGTTTCATATGCCATCTAGTGTCGAGTAGCTGAATTTCTAATGACTAAGACGAAACAAGCCGTTTCATTTTGTTGTTAAGCATATTATATAGATGGCGCTACTTACAAATCTATCGGATACACGGGAAATTTTTTACATTCAAGGTGGAAATTTCAAGTTCACATTCATGAAAAGTCTTTTTTTTAGTTTGACAGGCTAGTTGTTATTGCTTGCCGGACTCGCATACGCCGGACGCAGTACCATTCCAGGCTGGTGAACATACCCAGCCTGAAATGGAACTAGCTCTCAAGTGAGGATGCCATAACACATCTTTAGACGACAGATTTTCAACTTGAAGGTGATAGCTAGCCAGCTGAGTACTAAAGAGTATCCTACCTCCATGTTATGATTTCCTCACCATGTTTTCTTTACCGACAGCTCTACCTTTTTGTTGGGGTTTGTGTGAACCGACCGCGCTAACCACTGAGCTATCTAGGTATCTCTACGTACAAAAGTCGAAGTTTTTAATTATAGATATTTAATTTTCACAAAAAACATAAAATTACCAATTTTCTAGCGCAATCTTGTTACGTAATTTCGTCCTAGTATTTTGTTTACTTACAAGAATTTTTCTTTTCATCTGCTCTAATTTCGAATAATCAAGGCATTTTCCGATATGCTGATTATACAATCATTATTGTTGTAGGTACTTCATAAAGCTCTTTCGTTAAGTGCTTTCCGATTCGTTTGTTAATCGATTTTTGAATTTAAAAAGAAAATCGATTCTTTGATCGATTGAAATGCGTTCGTTATGATTTTAATTGATCTTTAAGTGGTTTATCATGTGGGTGGATTTGGTAAATAGAAAAGTACAAATAGATTAGCGTTTCTATCGTCATTTTCAGTTTAAATCATAGTAAAAATATTAATACAAAGACAATTTAGATATATATTTATTTTGTCTTTGGTAGACTCTAGTCTAGAGTCACTAAGTCACTATCTAAGTAGGTAGGTACATAATGTTTGTACCTGGGCAGGTAGATGAAAATGATAACTTAAAAAAGTGATAATTTTCACCTTTATATAACTTTTTTTTCTTTTTTTTTTCTTTATCGAGCTTTATTTAACTTAAATGTATGTATGATGTACCTACTTTAACTAAGTATGTTTGTTTGGGTAGAACCTTGCAAGTTAAATTTGACCCACTTTCCGATGTCTGATTGGACTCAAATTTGGTGTAGGTACTTATGTATCTTCAGAGACAAAACAATAATTATGGTAGTATGGTAGTAAAACTATATTATAATTTATTTATTTTTGTATTAAATTAATCAATTAATTGGTATTATTTTATATAATTTGAATTATTTGTTTTTTTACTACTTCTTTTTACTTTTTTATTTTAATTTAATTTAATTTTTGATTGTTATTATTATTATTTTTATTTTATTTTTAAATATCGAATTGACATGTTAATTGAACTCTACTTATTTTAATTTAATTTATTTGTATTATTTGACTTGTAACTTATGTTATCAATAAATCACTATGACTATGATTATGACTATGGAGCTGGTCTGATGATGGAGACGGAAGATGGTCATAGGAACTTCTGAACTAAAAAAAATAAACCCATCGAGTTTGGAATCGATTGATTCGTCTTGAGGAGCACTTTATGCCTAGATATCCAGGGTCTGATGATGAAGCTGGTTACAAGGTAAGGTGGTTACATTTGTATCCCACTAATATTATAAATGTGAAAGTTTGCATGGATGTATGGGTGCATGTTAGTTACTAATTCACGCAAAAACTACTGAATAGATTTTGATGAAATTAGGTATGGAGGTAGCTGACACCCTGGATTAACACATATTTACTTACTAGACTAGACTACTTTTTAACCGGAAAAAACATGTACCTAGTGGGTAATACCGCGGGGCGCAGCTAGTTTGTATATAAAAAAATGGATAGGACAACAACTGCCTGGTCAGCTATTTTAATAATTAATATAAAGAATGCTTAAGCGCAAATAGATTACTTAGTGAGTATTAGTTAAGTAAGTACTCAATAAGGCAGCCTGTATGGTGCGTTTCATTAGATCGCAGATGATGTCAGGATGAGTGGATATCAAATGCCCCTCGAGTGGTCAAACGTAGAGTTTAGACTATTTTAGAACAGAACACACGTTTATTAATTTGAAAAGCTCGCGCCCGCGACTCGACTTAAAAGTTGGGTTCAGAGAGAAATTAAACATAACATTCATTTGACAGCCCTGTTGGTTCATTGGTAGTATGTCTGCTCCAAGATATGAAGGGCGTGGGTTCGTTTCCCACCCAGAATAAACATTTTGTGGTAGAAACAAATGCTTGTCCTGTGTCTGGGTGTTCTGTATGTATTTACAAACAAAAAAAGTATTTATGTATTCTATCAGTTATCTGACTTCCATCACACAAGCTCTGTTTAGTTTGAGGTTAGGTGGCGCTGTGTGTATAGTCCTACGATATTTATTTATTTTATTTACTATTATAAAGAGGAAAGAATTGATTGTTTGTTTGTATTGAATAGGCTCCGAAACTACTGGATCGATTTCACAAATTCTTTCACCGTTGGGAAGCTTTTGTAGCGATGATAGCTCAGTGGTTAGCGCGGTAGGTTCGCATGCCGAAGGGCGTGGGTTCAAACCCCAACAATGAGCTTGAGCTGCCGGTGAAGGAAAACATCGTGAGGAAACCATAGCATGGTGGTAGGGTACTTTCTAGTACTCGGCTGGCTAGCTACCACCCTCAAGTTGAAAATCTGCCGCCAAGCATCTAACAGTGTGTTCCGGCAGCCTCACTTGAGAGCCAGTTCCGTTCCAGGCTAGGTGTGCTTCATCATCTTCGACCACACCTTCACTTAACATCAGGTGAGCTGTGGTCAAACACCTAGCCTGTCAACCATAAAAAAAAAAAAAAAAAAAAGCTACACTATCTCCGGGTGACATAAGTAGATACATAATTTATCGGGTTCGGAGAGAGAAATAAATAAAATAAATATCGTAGGACATTACACACAGCGCCATCTGACCCCAAACTAAGCAAAGCTTGTACCTACTATGGAAATCAGATAACTGATAGATTACTTAAATACTTTTTTTTGTTAATATGTACATACTAATAATATACTAGCGGACGCTTCGCGGTTTCACCCGCGTAGCTCCCGTTCCCGTGGGAAAACAGGGATAAAAAGCCTATGTCACCCGTGGATATTGGCTTGAAAGAATTTTTGAAAGCGGTCCAGTAGTTTTTAAGTTTATTCGTTTCATACAAATCTTTCCTTTTTATAGTATTATTGTACAATTCTAAGTTTTCTATTGATGTTGTAGGATACCTTGGCTCATTTTAAGCTAGATGCTGTGTACAACTTGGTGGTAGATCTCCTTAGCAGGAGGTCGTCTAGGTAGGTACCACCGCAGTACCAGATGTTCTTTCGCTAAGCAGTAGTGTGTAAGCATTACTGTGTTCCGGTTTGAAGAGTAGGTACTGCAGCTAGCGAAATTACTGGGCTGTTGAGACTAACTCTATCAAAAGTCTCAAAGTAATGAGCGCCAAAGCAGTGATGCCCTGGACATTGTTTTGTTACTTAAAGTTCTGTGTATCGCTGCGATGGTCATGGACATGCGTTATCTCTTGCCATCAGGAGAGCGTCTCGTTCGTCTCAATACTTTTTACATAAAAAAAAATATCCAACAATATTAATTTATTTGTCTCTTCTACGAATTCGTATGTCTACATTCACGTAGTCCGTAAGTGGTCAACCGAAGTGGCTATACGGATATAATAGGTGTTTGCGGAGAGCCGCTGTGTACTCAGTTATACGTATTTATATCTTCTGTAATCAATCACTATTCCATTGATTTATTACGTTCAATTGCTATAAATAATTTTATCACACCAAATTACAACTACGTGAAAGCTTGTTTTTAGTTATCCTTAACTTAGTATCAAAAAGAACATTTTTAGGATCACTTCGTTCTCCGTTTTTTAAGGTTCCGTACTCTAAGGGTAAAACGGGACCCTATTACTAAGACTCCGCTATCCGTCCGTCTGTCAGCAGGCTGTATCTCAAGAACGGTGATAGTTAGATAGATAGAAATTTTCACAGATGATGTATCTCTGTTGCCGCTATAACTAAGTATAAAGGGGGCTCCCATACCTACAACAAACGTGATGTTTTGTTGTTTTTATAGATAGTGAAACGGAACCCTTCGTGCGCGAGTCCGACTCGCACTTGGCAGGTTTTTTAGAATTATTTAATAAGAAAAATTTTTTTTTAAGATCACTTCGTTCTCCTTTTTTTTGTTAAGATCAAATAAATCAAAACCTAGTGCGTTATAGTAGGTATTTTTAGTTTTTTATATACCAAGTAGATAGATACGTAGGTATTTTTTTAATAATTCATGTTTCGTTTACTTGTAGTAACCTTCCCTAGCTACTTGAAAATCTGCCGCTACGCATCTAACGGTGTGTTCCGGCAGCATCACTTCAGAACCTGGTGCAAAGGAACCCATGAGGCTGGCAACATTTCCGCGCTGGATAGCAATAGCCAGCCTTTGCACCAATTACGAGCCGGAGCGAGGCTCACCACACTGCTCTCTTATGCGTTGTTTTTATTTACTTGTATATTTCGTTAATCTAAAGTAAAAAGTATGTATTTACAAAAAATGTATTTATATTTATTCTATCTCTCTGACTTCCGCAGTGTAAGCACACGCTTTGCTTAGTTAGGGGTCAGATGGCGCTGTGTAAAAAAATTCTAAATACGCCAAAGATTAGAACAAGGTTTTGTTTATTTTGATCATATATAAACAATAGTCTTAAGTACTTCAAGTTAAGTTCACTGTACAGTCAAAAGTCGAATTAATTATAGTTATGTAACCTAACCTAACCAACTAGGTACTTATTCAATAAATTTAATATCGACATAAATAATAAATTATTTACTTAATGGAAAGAGTTTGATTACTTAACTACTATAAAATGAAAAGCAAAACAGCATTTGGTTCTATCTTTTTCATACGATGACGTCTTACACAATTTTCTCAAGACTGAAAAATTAAAAAGAAAACAATGTTGACACTTCCACTTCCCACTTCTTTTATTGGCTCTTCAGTTGTTGCCTCTCACCTGATTGGTCGGTTTAAATGGCGTTCTGATGGGGAAAAGGGACGGAGTTGATAGGCTAAGGGTAATTCTTGTAAGAGTGAAGGAGATAGATAGACACTTCTCAAGCACTTACCGATAGAGCGACGCGCCAAAGGAAGTGCGAGTCGATGCAATGGATAAATGGGTTTATGTGAATTGGCTGTTGCAAACAAATTCTACGAAATTGTAAAACATATTTTAGTTTATAGATACTTAGTACTTATAACAACTCTTTATTGTGTACAACATATTTCAGAAAGACAAAAAAATTACAAAGATAATACAAACAAGAACCTTAAGAGCTAGTGCTATAGCGGCGGCCTAATCACTAAATGCAATATCTCTATTTTTGAGAAAACATATTTTACAGCATTTATGTGCATTTGTGTAAAACTATGTTTGCTGTGGGAGAAAAGACAAGTAATAATAGATTAATACTACCAAAACCAAGCTTTCCCATTTAACGTAACAACTAATGGCCTTATCGCTAAGAGAGATCCTTAAAACTCAGTGTAAAGACGATTCAAAGAATACATAAAAACAGAGTGTGCTGTTAAGAGTTTACACGCAATAATTGTAAAGCAATCACATTTATTAATTGTTAATTTTATTTTAAGTAACAACTAACTAAACTATTCTTTTTTAGGTTTAGTGCGGATTTTTTTTAATATCTATTAGTTACGGAGTAAACAACTGAAACCCATCTAAATAGCTACTTACTTTCCTAAAAAAATATTTACAGGTAGGTAAGTAAAGTTGAATTCAGCAAAACAGTCCACGTTAAAAAATTAAGATGATGTAATAATTATAAAATTTAAACAAGCTTTTTCCAACGCAAACTTCCATTAAACATATTATATGGGTATAATATGTAAAAATTATAAATGGTGAAGAGTTTCTCAGATAAAATATGATTTAAAGACCAATTCCCTTTGAAACGACCATATGCATTCGCCCCCGCGATCAAATCGGATTCACGTAAACATCTTCAAGAAAAACTCAACGATCCCCACTACTTACGCTACTTCAGGAGCTTTTTTAAAAAACGACCGCCCTAAACTGTCTCCGTCGCTCTCACACTTACCAGCAAAGCCGAAGAAAATGACCTATCGCCGTCCTTGTCGAAGGCTTAACGTCAAACAGGCGGGCAATCTATCACGCAAAGTTTATTCGTTTGTGGAACGCTTTTGTGGTGAGGCGAGTTACGCGCCGTGAAGTGCCAGTGTTTTAAAAATAATGGATTCCAAATTTAAATTGAAAGAGTTCCAAGATGAAAAGACGAATTTGTCGACGCCGTTTTCGATTAATGATATTTTGACAAAGGAGAACGAAGCTAAATCTCAATTTGAAAATGGAATGTTTTCGAGTTTTGGCGGGAAGGTGAGTTTTTTAGCTAAGGCCGGCTACAAAGAAGGTTTCCCTATGAAGAAGGAGGTTATAGAAAAGAGTTTGAAGTATTATGACGATTGCAACGGGTACAGTGACTATGCTGATGATGCAGTTTTGGACATGTCGAGGAAGAACCATTACCCAGTTACAGAACTTTCAGGTGAGTGTTTGAAACAATGTTTCTATCTGTTTCTCTTTTGTACCTATGCGTTGTACTTTTTTTTTTTAATGATGATCATTTTTTTTTTTTTTTTAATAATTTGCCCTTTCGGGCAGGCTAAAGCTATAGAGCCATACTGCCTTGTCTTAAGTGTTATTTCTGCTGTATCTTAGCTATAGTTATCGTCAAAGTCGTCTTTGTCAAGTCCAGTTCGTGTCAGTTAATTCCAGTCATACTTTAGTAAAGTAGTGGCAACTTTACTACAAAGCTTCGATGGAGTTTTGGAAGCAACACGAAAACTCATGTTTCACCACATTATATCATTTTCCCACACTCGCGCTTGTAATTCGGCACTTTATGAATAAAACACCACCATTTTTATGCATAAACACTCGACAAAACACTAGTTTTGGAAAAAAATACAACGGAGCGACACGACTCTTCCCGCGTTCCCGCCAAAACTCCTTTTAATGATGATCATTTGAGTATAATTTTTTTTTTCTTTATCTCAATGATTTTCAACACTATATCTATGGTATATGGCGAAATAGCACTTCTTTAAATTATTTTAAACTACGAATTTATTATTTTTATTATTTATACGGTTTCCATTGTCATTTTGAAATTAGTAAATCAGTAATATTTATTGGCCATAAATAACAATAATGTTAAAGGCAAGTCACATGTACAAAAAAAACTTTAATGAATGAAGCTATACCTATACGAGTAATTAACCCAATCTAACAACAACGAACATACTACAGCGGAGGCTCCGTTTATGTGCTACACATAAATTAATGAGGATTCCGAGAACCTCATTGACATATATTCACTTAATTTGTAAAAAGGATTGCTTTCCAAAAAAAAAATAATAGTTTTTTAAAAATTTGGTATGATTTAATTATGTAATCTATTTTGGCAATTAATATACGTTAATATTTTGGCGTGACGGCCATGCTTTTCAACTTTACCTAACCTAGTCCATGGCACGACCAGCTTTCAGATATTTTCATCCGAAAAGTTTGGCCGAAATACTACTTAGTAACTAATAGGAAAAGTTAAGACTTTTTATGCTTGCCAGGCTAGGTGTTTGTCCACAGCTCACCTGATGTTGCGTGACGATGTGGTCGAAGATGGTAAACACACCTAGCCTGGAACTTTCAACTACAGCGTGTTAGCTACCCAGACGAGTATTGTATCTATTGTAGTATCCTGCCACCATGCTATGGTTTTCTCACGATGTTTTCTTTCAGCGGCAACTCAGGCTCATTGTTGGGGTTTGAACCCACGCCGTTCGGCTTGCAAACCAACCACGCTAACCATTGATAAAACTCTTTATTATTAGCATGTTTTTTAATGTAAATGTAATGAGACGAACGATACGCTTTCCTGATGGTAAGAGATAACGCATGCCCATGACCATTGCGCAGGACATAAAAATTTAAGTTGCGAAATAAAGTCCAGAGCATCGCACATAATAAAAAATAAATAAAAGGAAAATTATTAGAAGAAGAATTAATAATAGAATAATATGCACTATATTTAGTATTCTACTATTTATATTTAGTTTATTTAGTATTTTATATTTATATGGATATAGACGTTTATTGTATTGTTTTTTTTATACACCAACCTAATATCTATTTCTGTTTATCTTTTCATCCAAAGGTTGTCTGGAAAAAATCGCTCTAGACGATAAGACCCCCGTTGTACACCAATTTTGTATTATATTGGTTATGTTCTTTATCTCTATTTTTTTATGTTTCATATTTGTATCTATGTAATAATTGTGTTTTGTTTTGGTGTGTAATAAAGTTATATTCTATTCTATTCTATAGATTTTTATGTTTAAAAAAATACTCCAATAAATGCATATAACATAAATTGAAAAATTTGCAACAGACGTGACAATAATTTAAATCTATGAATTTAACCTAAAACAACTCTTGCGTGAATTAGCTTATTTAAAAAATATCGTTAGTTAGTATACCTTGATGTATGTATATAAAATAGATTTTTTGCCATCTTGGTTAGCGTTAAAAATAAAAGGAACAAATAAACTTAATTCTTAACTTGCAATGTTTACAGTGCAGGCAAAGTTTTCAATAAATCCGAATCGCAGTCATTTTTGTGATAAAATAAACTTTAAGCTCTTGAAGATAGATTCTATTTATGTTGCCGTCTTAGCTATCACAAGTGGCAATTGGGATTTTCCTTTGAAATTAATGCCAATTGCTTCCAGTTGTTGCGTCCGTGCGGACTGGTAGATAATTACTTTGAATTATATAATTATGTTGAGTTTTAATATCAACCAATCATGCAATACTGGACGAAGGTAATGGGCGTTTTGGATCCATGTGTAAATATAGGTTAAAATAAATAAGTATACCCACGTGTATAGGTAAATATTTGTATTTGTAGGTAGTCTTTTTTTTAAATGGAAGTCAATGGGGAAGGCCTATGTCCAGCAGTGGACATCCTACGGTTGAAATGACGATGATGATGATGATGACTGTGCTTTCAACGATATTTTTGATTGAATTTTATTAATTTGATGATTTTTAATATTTGTAATCCTACTTAATGTTATAAATGCGAAAGTTTGTGAGTATGTTTCTTACTCTTTCACGCAAAAACTACTGAACGGATTTGGAAAGGAAAACATCTTGAGGAAACCACAGCATGGCAGAGTACTTTCTAGTAGGTACCTACTAGACTGGATAGCTACCGCCGTCACGTTGAAAATCTGCGGCCAAGCACGTAACGGTGTGTTCTGACAGCTTTACTTGAGAGCCAGTTCCATTCCAGGCTAGGTGTGTTTACCATCTTCGACCACACCACCCCTTACCATCAGTAGAGTTGTGTTCAAACACCTAGCTTGTCAACCATAAAAAACACACACACTTACCTATAATACAGTGACATCTACATACCATGTTCGTCAATATGTAATTCGCAATCGAGACATCAGTTTACGCTCTAGCCACTGATTTTAATTATATATCTACTACAATTAACTACATATTCAAAGGTTTTAGCATAAATACCTTCCTTATTATGTTAGACAACATTGGGATTTTCAAAAGGAACGTATGCAAGTGTATGTAACTATATATTTCACTGATATGACTAACACGGCATTAATATAAACAAACAAGTCAAAATTATTTAAAAAAAATAGTATCGTGTAAAAATAAAAAATATCACTAAAAGTTAAAGTCACATTAACAGATAATCCCATGCATCATCGTCAATTTCCTTATTCTTTCCCGCTATCATCTCTCAGTAAATTCCAGACACAAACAGTGTGTGTTCTTAATAATTTGTGTGTTTAATAATTGTAGGCCTTATACACCAGTTGCTAAGCTATTGAATTCTCAGTGTATAATTTTTATTGTGTTATAAAAAGTGAATTTGTATGTCGATGGATACATACGTACGTACGTACGTACTACTTTCAAAGTAGTGCTGCATAGTCGGGGTTTATTATCTTTATTAAACCTCATAAAATGCATTTTTATTTTAGACAATTATATTACTATAACTTGATCACGACCTGATACTTATTAAACATAGCACTTTGCCAAACAAAGAAAAAAAATAAAGCAATCTCAAGACGAAAACAAATCACCAATCAATGACATTCCAAATTCAAATTAGTCGCCCGCCACAAATGACAGCGACAATGGCGGTGTAATGGCGCGTTCACACTGGCCGGTGGCACGCAGCGACGTCGCCACTTAGCTGTCACTTACAATATAACCAATTTATGCGCATAGTTGATTAAGGGAGCCACCATCGTATTTTCAATACAAAAGCCTCTCCCCTCTTATAAAAAGTTTAGTTTCCTATTTAGTCGCTTCTACAGATTAATTCGCTGTAATATACTTACGTAGTAACTTTTATTTAACCTGTACCGTCACTTGCCTTGCGGCACACCCTCATTATTATAAGTGATGACGCTTAAAAGCGCTATTGAGGCATTCAATTTAGTAATTACTGGGTTTGTAGTCCGCAGCACGTGTTTACGACGATTTCATGTAAATTTTTACTGTCATAATAATTATGTTGAGATTTGGATGGAAAAGTTGAGTTTGAGAACTTTCGTTTTCAACCGTCATTATTTTTTAAGTATTGCCGCATATTTTATACTACTAACAAAAAGCTTATTTAGAAAACATTGTTTAAAGTTAATCAATGCTTAAAGTAACCTATCTCATTTCAATTCGTGACGCTTCGTATCGGCAAGAAATTGACAAAGTATTTTAAGTTAAGCATCATTCATAAATAAGATCCTTAACTAACTAACTTAATTGCGTATATTTATTAAGATAAGAATGTTCGTGTTCCGATGTAGATATCACATCCCACTAATATCTATTATAAATATGCAAGTTTAGATAGATGGATGTAAACGCGCAATTCTCTTTCACGCAAAAAGTACGGAACGGATTTGGATGAAGTTTGGTATGAAGGTAGCCGAGACCCTGGATTAACACATAAGCTACTTTTTATCCCAAGAACATGTAGCGGGTAACACCGTGGGGCGCATCGCATAAAGTTTTATTGTATTTTTTAATGTTTTGCTGTGTATCAGATAGCTTAACTTGAGAGTTCCGTTCCAGGCTTTCCAGCTCCATTGTTTACAACCTTCGACTACCGTCACTTAACATTAGGTGAACTGTTGTCATCTTAGAAGTTGACAACAAGCTGTTAGCCACAATTTTTTTAACTGTAAAAGTAATCAGACGAGCCTTTCGCTCTCCCGATAGTAACAGATGTCACAATATTATGTCCATGACCATTACGGCGATACACTGCACTTTATAAAAAAATAAATATGAATAATAAATATATTGACATATTTTATATTTGACAATATTTTTATATTGACATGTTTTTATATCGTCATATTATCATGTACTTTATTAGAAATTTTGTCAATTTCATTGACATGTAATATAATCAGTGTTTTAAAACACTTTTTTAATGATACGCATTTGAAATGATTTTACGAAATTTTACTTGTGGCACGAGCTCATAAGGCTTTTTTTTCTTGACATTTTATATCTGGCGATTGCAGTAAAGAATTTCCATCTATCTAATTATTATGTAAAGAATAGAATAATCACATAATTATAGTAAGTAATCATTCATTCAACGACCACACTTACATCCGCAGACCACCACAGCCACATTATAAAACTACCCACAACCTATCAAAATAGAAACTCATGACAATGCTACCAAAACTCATTAAAACGAACTTAGAGCGTTCTCAATCAGCGACACCACAAATTAAATGCTTCCAAACTTTTACAATAGATGACATCGCACGCAAAAATACTGTTAGAAAGGCATCTAGTTTTACCCGCTCATTTTCTCAATTCACCCCGTCCCGTTTCACCCCAGATCGATTCACCCAGGGTCTTTTAAGTCGTTTAGCTGTTAAATAGTTTCGGTCTAATGATCGCGGACAATTTGCGTAATGGATCCATTGTGCACACGCCTTTATACGCGGTTGGCGTGAGCTGATCGCCGATTAATTGATTTGTCGGTGACTGTGTGAACTGTCCTTAATGATATTTACGTGGAGAGGGTTGTGACGCAATATTGTTCTATTTTCTTTTAGTAACAGTATCTTGCATTAATTAATATTTAACCCATTGTCTATTAGGCGTAAAAATACCAGCGAGATATATAATGACTTACATTTTTCTCTTTATAATATGTAAAAGACGAACATAACGAACAACAAGATAACATCTCTTTAGCAAAATGTACCCTTAGCAAAAAGTAGCCTCGGGCAAAATAGTCTCAACACCTCTGTAATTTAACGAGCTACCAAACTATTACACAGTTGAATTTCCAGTCTCATGCTTGGCGGCAGAAGCTCTAATCCTAAAGTGTTACCTAAATGACTTTCTGCAAAAAAAATGATAATTGTAATCATTATCAAACTAAGTCTTAATTTTTTTCTTTATTGTTACAGATGACTACGACTCTCGTTCTTCCCACGAGTCTCCCCGACGCGCCACCTCCTCCCCAGCAGACATCTCATACAAACCTTTTCTCTACGAGCCTCGCAAGTGCACTACCCCGCCTGCCACGCACTCTCCGAACTACCCCGACTATCCGCAAAACGGCGCCCGCAAGAAACGCTCCCGAGCAGCTTTCTCTCACGCACAAGTCTATGAACTGGAACGCCGCTTCAGTCAACAACGCTACCTTTCAGGCCCCGAACGTGCAGACCTAGCCGCGACTCTCAAACTTACAGAAACGCAAGTGAAGATATGGTTTCAAAATCGACGATACAAAACAAAACGAAAACAGCTACAGATGCAAGAGAATGGGATGTTGGCAGCGGCAGCGGCAGCAGCAAACCACGCCAGAAAAGTGGCTGTTAAAGTACTGGTGAATAACAATGGACAGCCAGGCTTACCCGATCTCAAATACCAAAATCATATGCTTGGAAAGAGTCTGAATCCAGCGTTATTCGCACCTCCGAATATTCTCGAAGGATCACCGATTTGGAAGCACTTTGCCGGCGTCTATGGGGTAGATTTCGCAAAAAATCCTGAATACAAAGCTTTATTACAAGAATCGTACAACCAAGCTGTGTTACAGTCTCTCTATGCACCTCATTTAGGAGTGAACTACCCGAACATCCCTCTTTCGTATATGTACTACCCGGGTCATCCCAGTTTTGGATTACCGGTGTCCTGCGACCTTGATAGAAATATGGACACACGAGCGGACAGATTTGGGGAATGCTCAGAAAAAAAAGAGAAGCGCGAAGAAAAATCGAAAACAGACAGAGTTGATGTCAATGAAAATAGTTGTGAAAGTATGGCCAGTAACATAGAGGTAGAAAATTAAAATAGTTTTCAATCCGTTCCATTGTGACACAGGTTTTCAAATATTGACAATTAAGGTTATTTATTAAAAAAAAGTACATAAGTATCCTTACCAGCCAGTTAACTTGTCGAATTCTGAATTTCAAATCACGCAGAATCTTTTTAAAACCCAAAGATTAAATAGTTCAACACCAAAGTTTAGCCAAAGAGTATTTTTAGCACGTAGATAGTAGAATTTGTTAATGTTAAGTTGAATTTTGTTGTAAATAATTATTGAATAAGATTTAATGAATGTTCTAATGTAGTTGGTTATCAGCACGTTTGTAAATAGTACAAAGTTAGTTGTCCTAATAAAGGTGCAATTATTACCGACTGGCCTTTTGTAATTATTCAAACGAAATCCACTATATATATTTATTAATTATTTAATCCTTCATGGCATCTTTTTTAAATCATGACTAATAAATTACCTACATCATACCTGAAAAACAAGAAACCCTTGGTAATAGATACGGTTCTATTAAATTATTTACCATCATGTGGAAAGTCTGCTTACTTGTCTATTTAATTTATGTCATACTACTACCCGGTACTACTAATAGATACTACTACTACTTCGTATCTGGTGTACTATTGCAGCATCACTTACCAGATTCAATTGTGAATAAAAACCATACGTCTACCTCAAACGCAAAATCACTAAATTTGGTCTAGCCGTTTAGAACGAGTTCAGTGACAAACAGACGTACAAAAGAATGATGTTATATTATTTGCACAATTATTTTTCACTTAATCGTGGAACTCCTTAGCAGAAGGTCCTTTAGGTAGGTACCACCGCAGTACCGGTTATTTTGCCGGTGTAAAGCAGCTAGCGAAGCTGTTGAGACTTTTTTTTTATATAAAAAGTAATGAGACGAACGAGACACTCTCCTGATGGTAAGAGATAACGCCTGACCATGACCATTGCAGCGATACACAGAACTTTAAGTAACAAAACAAAGTCCAACTAACCATCGAAAGTAATGAGTGCCAAATCAGTGATGCCCTGGACTTTGTTTTGTTACTCAAAGTTCTGTGTATCGCTGCATTGGTCATGGATAGACGTTATTTCTTACCATCAGAAGAGCGTCTCGGTTGTACATTAAAAAAATGTATGTGTGTAAAAACAAAGAAGGAAAAAAAGGTAAAAGTATGAATTTGATGGCAACAGGAGACGGCAACCTACGGCTCTTTCCATGTAAAGTTGTGGCTCTCCAGTTCAACGCGCATAAATTAAAATAATAATTAGATATTTAAAGATAAAAAAATGAATGAATGATGAATCGGTCCAATAGTTTCGGAGCCTATTCTATATATTCTATAGATAGATATATAGATATACTTATAGATATATACTCGTAGACAGGGATGTTAGATGGCCACTCTGAAATCCTTGTACCAGTTCGCTAAAAAGCTGGGATTAAAGACGGAAAACTGGTACCAGGGTTGCCAGATGTCGAAGTAATAAAAAAAGGTTAAAAATCGCTTAAAAACTTTGTTTCACACATGTATTAAAACAAGTAGGTATAGGTTTGTATTTTCATTCCTTGAGGTTGGAGCTAGTTTTTAAATGTTGGTACTCTGTATTGGAATGTTTTTTAATATGCATCTCAAAAATTTGTCGGTTATATTATACGTATCTTTGTCAGTCAACGACTAATCTTGACATTTTTCGGTCTACGGCAAATCTTGGTATTTTTGCGTAACAGGACCGAGTAAACTTGGTACATGGTACATGATGCTAAAACCTAGTATGAATACCAAGAAGCTGGTACGTCTAACATCACTGCTCGTAGATATAGATAGATAGACAAAATATAGTGAAAAACTTTCCAAACTCGCAAATTGCAAGTAAAGGCTGGAGACTGCACCCGTAGTTGGAAGCTGTTCAAGATGGCCCTCGCAGCGGGCAAAGAGAAGAATGTCGAGAAATCACCGCGGGGTGAATCGTTGTGACGCCTACCGCGCCGGACTACTATGGAGATAGCTTTATTATCTTTCAATTAATTTGAACATTGAAATTTATTTGTTTTCGGGATAAAAAGCAGCCGCCCGAACACATCGTATGCCACTTCACTGTGATCATTATATCACCTTTAAACAGGGCGAAAAAACCGCGACTCGCGATGGATCGGAGCGTAGGTACCGGACCGTATCAATACCCCGTACCACTGTACCGTATCGAATTGACGTTAAAACTAGCGTTCGTGGATTGCGACGCTGCCGCTGATACGAAACGGAGGTACGTTAAAGATAAATAAATTATAGTAAACATAGGTACCTCTAAAAAGAAATGGTTTCTTCTTAGCTTTTTTGAATTCTTTTAATCATCTGCTTTTGCAGATTCAAGGTACTTGCATGTAGCTTCACTTTGTTTTTTACACACAGCGCCATTTGACCCCAAAGTTTGTACTAATGGAAGTCAGATAACTGATAGATTAATTAAATACTTTTTTTTTGTAAATACATAAATATAATACATACAAAACACCCAGACACAGAACAAACATTTGTTTATACCATAAAATGTTTGTACCTACTGTTATCAAACCCACGTCCTACAGCTCTTATAGCAGATATACTGTCAACGAGTTCACCCGCAGCTCAAATCATGTAACTTCAGTCAGTCTCCACACTATCATATCCTCCCAATAAAATTATCATATGAATACCATCGCAGGGGCGTGGCCAGGGTGGGGTGAAGACGACATTATGAAAATACGCGCCGACTTCCGCGCGAAGAATCTCATAAGAACGCATAACAGCGCCCGGTGTGAATGCGGCTTTAATGGGGTCATAATGTAGAAACTGTTGGTGAATCTGTGTCTTAAAGTAGATAATACTTTTTAGTCAAACTTTTAGTCTCCTAGAAGGTGAATTTACCTACTCAGTATTTTCGCACCTTTCATTTTTCATACCTGCCTCACAATTTTTGACACAGAGCTTTTTTTTTAAATGTTGACAGGCTAGGTCTTGTTACATATCTACTGAACAGCTACGGATGAGTACAAAGCGTTCCCGTGGCCATAACTACAAGCGCGAAGATAGAACACCACAGGGTTATTAATGGGTAGACCGCCATGCTGGCGAATACTTTTTTACTTGGTGGTAGATCTCCTTAGCAGGAGGTCATCTAGGTAGGTACCACAGCAGTACCAGTTATTCTGCCGCTAAGCAGTAGTGTGTAAACATTACTGTGTTCCGGTTTGAAGGGTACTGCAGCTAGCGAAATTACTGGGCTGTTGAGACTAACCATCTGTCTCAAAGTAATGAGCGCCAAAGCAGCGATGCCCTGGACTTTGTTTTGTTACTCAGAGTTCTGTGTATCGCTGCAATGGTCATGGATAGGCGTTATCTCTTACCATCAGGAGAGCGTCTCGTTCGTCTCGTTATTTTTTACATTAAAAAAAGCCATATATCTACCAAGCTCCCCCAGAGGCCAGTGGTGTCAATTAAGGATTTTACTCACGAGAAAAAAAAGGTATCTAATTTATATTCAGGTCAAAAAATATCATTCTGATCAAAAAAATATATATTCTGATCATAAAAATAAATGTTCTGGTCAAAAAATATATTTCGGTCAAAAAATATATTCTTGTCAAAAAATATATTCTGGTCAAAAAATAATCTCATTCTGATTGAAAAATAATTGGGAGCCGCGGGTGAATCTGGCAGCGCGAGTCATCCCATTACGAGCCAAGTTAATGACCACAATGGCACTGCAAACGTTCAATCAGTTAATATCAACCATTCCCAGCGATGTTTACGTCTCACATTTGGTTCTCATGCCGCTGTTTATGGTGTTTACATTGGGCTGTGCATTTTATGTGGGTGCGAAATACGAAAATTAACACGATAATGAGTGTAAGGATCTAACGGTAATCTCAGGAAAAATACCAGTGAAATTCCATAAAATTAAACATTTTCTCAGTAAGAAGTAAGAGATTTCGTGTAAGCTAAATAGCCAACTCTAATGTTAGAATAGCTTAGCCGTTTAACCGCTTCTTACATAGCTTAGCTAGCTTAGCGTATTAAGCTTAGCTAGCTTAGCTTTTTACTGCTTAGCTTGTGGCACTAAGTAGTTCAAAAGGTTATTTTGTTCTCTGACTTTTTTCTGTTTAAGGTGTGCACAAAAAAGAGTTTTATCTATCTATCTATCTATTTTAACTCCTGTTAGCTCATTTGGGTAGAATACTGCTTCAAGAGCTTTTCCCATTTCTATGACGATAAATGTTTGTTCTGTGTTTGGGTGTTCTGTATGTATCATCATCATCATCATCATCATCATCATTTCAGCCGTAGGACGTCCACTGCTGGACATAGGCTGTATGTATTATAAGTATGTTTTTATAGCCCCAAACTAAGCAAAGCTTGTACTATGGGAACCAGATAACTGATGGAATACTTAACAATAAGCTGATTTTTGAACAAAATATAAAACCTTAAATGAATAATTTACAAAATTTATACAAAAAACTTAATCTAAAAGTCCGTCAGAGGAGGGATATGTGGCCAGAATGCTGGCAGCATTGCCACGCTAGATGGCAGTGCTAAGCTTTTGACCAAAGCACATACCAGCATTCTGGTCACCTGAAGCCTCCTCTAAACGTTTGAAACTCTTAATAATATATGGTTTTTTTTTTGTAAACACATACTTACAATAGGTACACTGGTACATACAGAACACCCAAAAACAGAAAAATCAATTATCTTCACATAAATGTTTGTCCCGGTGGGAATTGAACCCCCGTTCTCCCAAATAAATCATTGCTTTTTTTATGTTTCATTGTTTCATATTGCACTTAATCATTAAAATTCCTGAGATGAAGATGAAGACCAACAAACCCAAAGTATAAGATCATCTAAAAATAGGTACTTCACCATCTTGCACAAGGAAATTGAATACTCTACAACATTTACATCTCTCAAGATTCGACAGGCAATCTTACTTCCAAGAAGTTACCTCTTTATTACAAGCACAGTCCATTGTGTTCAATCAAAGAAACGCAATTGATTGTCGAGAAACTGGACTTGTAAACAGTGCATTACCGCTCATCCTCTCAATAGGATTGCTAGAGATGCGAAAAGATACGACGACGTTACGTTAAATACTTAGATGTCGATATCGACGTTTATCTGTTTATTCTGGTAATTTTCTATTGAAATTATTACCTAATCAAGATTTTACTAGAACACGTAATGTTTTTTTAATGACTATCTGTTTGTCCATAGTTCGTCTGATGTCAACTGCCTAAAATGGGTCTGTCTCTCTAGTGAGGCTACCGGAACACACCTTTAAATATGGCGGCAGATTTCCAACTTGAGGGTTGACTAGAAAGTACTCTATCACCACGCTATAGCTCCTTCATGATGTTATTTTTCACCGGCAGTTTAAACTCATCGTCAGATTTCAAATGTGCCTAACTGTAAGATGTGGTCTAACTGTGCCTGCCACAATGCTATTATCGCTACTAACATCGTTCAATATCAATGACGGTTTAACTTATTAAGTTTCAGATAGTAAAATAACAATAATAGTCAAGTAATTAATTTACAAATCTTTAAAAATACGCATTTATTATTGTAAGTTCAAGTTTATAGTAGACAAGATGTAAAATAATTAAAATGATTAAAAATACCAGCATATTTCAAGCTCAGACATCTAATATAATATGCCAAAAATAACGTTGGTCTGTTCTTCCATCGTTGCGTGAAAAAGAAATAAACAAGTAAACTATTAATTATTAGTAAACAGTTCTTCATCATTTTAAGCCATGTGATTACAGATTTTATTTATTGAATATATCTAATATCAAATAGAAAATACCTACATAAGCTATGTTACATACGTAAATAATAATTTACTTTTATCAACTTAATCGAAACCGTTAAATCGATAATTATCGAATATATTTAAAATAAACATCAACTATTAAACAATTAATGATAATATCGATAAAACCTCATCACTAGTAAGTACAGCGCAGGACGCACTTTACTGCATTAACATTACCCGATCGAGTTACCCGCACGTGCGCCGGAAGTGTCATCGGTAAACAAACACCCGTCGGCAGCGCATCACTACGCGGACTAAATAGAGCTTACCTCATTACTAATTAGAAGCTAGACTTTTTACTAATGTTTTTTTTTTTATCTTCGTAAATGGACCTTTTTACGTAAAATTTCAATCCTCACCACACTTTACGTTCCTCAGCATTTCCTTCCGATAAGTATTTGAAGTTTTGAATATTTGAATGAGACTTGAATACAAATGAAATAAAGTGAAACACTCGGCATTTATTTTTTATTTTATAATTTTTAAATTAATAAAAATTTTCACAATAGTTCCACAGTTACGCTTTTTTGTCGAACCAGAACGATGTAAGGAAAACCTGTACGAAACGGAACGGTGATTTCACGATACGGCGTTTCGGTCCATTTCGAGCACTGATAGGAAGCACTATAAAATCCTTGCATAAAGGTAAATTTACAACACCCTGCATAATTATTAAAACAAACAATCAAGGCAAGTAAATTAAAGGTTTCATAATAATTTTGGTAGTTGCTTCTAACTGCATATTGCACAAAACAAGTTTGTAGTTTTAATTTTACACGCACCCTTCTCGGATTTCTAAGTTTGCCGCCCTAGCCAACCCTTTAAACAAAAAAAAGGTCAAAGCAAAAAGCAAATTAGGAGATTTGCCACGCCACTTAACTAATAGGCAAAACAGTTTTAAAAGGAGTCGCGACAAGAAAAAAATAATGCGATCCTTCCCGACTGTCCCCATGGGTTCTACTGAAGATGTGAGTGTGGAATAAGATGTTCGAGTTTGGTTCGGGGTATTTACAATCGAGTTTAAAAAAAGAATTGGGTGTAGTTCCATAAAGCTCATACCGCTTTTTCCTTAGAAATTTTGTATAATTATTATGTATTTTGACCCGCTTTAACGCGTGCGCGTGTTTTTGTGTGTAGTTGTAGTAAACTTGCTTGGCGAAAAACAAAAAATAATAATTAAAAAAACGCATAGTAAAATATATTTTAAAAAAAACAACCAACAAATGGAATATTTTTGGTGGTATTTTTTTTCGATTTTGACCTTGAAATATACAATTTGTGCCAATTTTCAATACCATGTTCGTAATCAGCACGTCAAATACATAAAAGTAAAAAAAAAATAAAAAGGAAAGGAAAGTTCTAAAAAAAAAGTAAGTAGTAGGTAGTAGGTACTAGTAATTTTAGTTTTATTAAATGTTAAAGGAAAGTCCCGGCAGCCTCACTTGAGAGTTATATTCCAAGCTAGGTGTGATTACCATTTTCGACCACACCGTCACTCAGTATCAGGTGAGCTGTGTGTTGATCTAGTCTGTCAAGCAAAAAAAAAATACACTCCCTTTCGCGTGTGAACCGACCGCGGTAACCTCTGCGCTATTCTAAAGTAAAACTTCAGAGAAAAAACATTTTATAATTTGTCAGTGTGGAACGCAAAGAAAATATGTCCGAAATGATGAGAAAATAAAATTCTAAAGGGGCACTACTTCTAAAACAAGTCTCACACCAAACTCGATTGTAACTAAGTACACGTTGTTACCACACGAGTCGCCATTTCGCTACCGGTCTAGACGGCGACAGGCGGCGACCGCCCGCGCTTGGCCCCATCATGTGTTCGAATGTAATCAGACGGGGCACAAGTGCCACCCCTGTGTGGTCTAGTGATTTGCTCTCAAGATGATATAAAGTGCCGTTTTACTTTTTTGCAAGTCTTGGCGACAAAGCGCCCGGCGAAGCGGTGATAAAGTCAATATTTCTTTAATATGACGGACTAGATATTTGACCACAGCTCACCTAATACAATAACGGTGTTGTAGAAAATGATAAACACATTTAACCTGGAATGGAAAGTGGCTCTTTAGCGAAGCTGCCGGAACATACCGTTCGGTGCTTTCTTTACAGCAGATTTTTAACTTGAGGGTAGCTAGCCAATCGAGTACTAGAACGCTGCCAAAAAAATAAGTAAAGCACCGCCGCCGCCATGCTGTGGTCGAAAGTGGTGACCACATCAGGACATGAGGTATAATAATTTTGCATTGTAATTGCATACCTATGTTATGGAAAAAGACTGAGATGATAACAATATTATAAATACCGGATTATTAGCTTGGGGTAATATACAAAAACGAAAGCAGGTAATAGTACCTAATCATCATTATGAACTTTTACTTAGATCAAACAAGCATAATTATGTATCTAGAAGTTTCCTTATATGAAACAAAAATAACAAATAAAATAAATATTAAAATAAAATTTGGAAAAATGAAAAACGTACAAGAGTCACACCGTGAAAAAAATCAGCTGTTTTAAAAATAAAGTACGATTACACCGAACCAAAACATTGACAGGGGTTTTTGGCGGGAACGCGGAAAGAATCGTGTTGCCCCCGTTGTATTTTTTGCCAAAACTAGTGTTTTTTCGAGTGTTCATGTATAAAAATGGTGTTGTTTTGTTCATAAAGTGGCGAATCATAAAAGCGAGTGTGAGAAAATGATATAATGTGGTGAAATATGACTTTTCGTGTTGCTTCCAAAACTCCGTCGAAGTTTTATAGTAAAGTCACCACTACTTTACTAAAACATGACTGAACTTGACTGACACGGACTTTACTTAACCAAGACTGGACTTATAACTTTAGCTACGAAGATACTTATTTAACTTTTGAAACTTGAAAATATGTAAATTTATACTTGACACTGGCAAATGCTCAAAATGCGACGCCAATATTAAAGAAAAAAAAAAAAAATATAGACAACTATCCAATACTAGAACGCGACGCCAAAACCAAAGAAAAAAAAACCATACAATATGGTTACTCGTTATGACAAGGAAGAGAATGGCATAATTTTGTACAAAAGACTACTTTCGAGCGCAATCTGTATAACGACCACGCTTTTCTCAGAAGCAACAATAACCGGGTTACAGAATGAATCTACTGAAGTTTACTCAAAGATGTAGGCGACTATTATTCTTGTAATTACAGCTAAAAACAACAGAGCTAGTCTTAAACACTGAGAGTCTTGTGCTACGAAGTTCACAAGTCTTGTATTTTGTTTTTTTTGTTTCACGGACTTCTGGTCTGTCATCTTTGTTAACTTTTTAATTTGAAAAATATTTTTTACAATTCGATGAGAGGGAAGTTTGTTTAATTAAAATTTAAGGGTAAAGTACTAGTTTGTGTATACCGCGAGCAAAACAGTTCGGATGCAAGCAGCATCCGAACAGGAATGGAAAGAATCGTGTCACACCATTGTATTTTTCCAAAACTAGTGTTTTTTCGAGTGTTTATGTATAGAAGTAGTGGCGTTTTGTTCATAAAGTATCAAATTACAAGTGCGAGTGGGAGAAAGTGTTATAATGTGGTGAAACATGACTTTTCGTGTTGCATCCAAAATTCCATCGAAGCTTGTTAGTAAAGTCGCCACTACTTTACTAAAGCATGACTGGACTTGACTGACACGGACTGGACTTTGAAACTTTTTAACTTATGAAACTTGATAATATCAAAACACATGACACTGGCAAATGCACAAAATCCGACGCCAAAATCAAAGAAGAAAAAGATAGCAGTGCAATAAGTTTTCTGAATTCAAATTGCTTCACTGACACTTTTGAACGGGGTTTCAGGTAAGACGCAGCTGGCAGATGCTACGAAATTATGTTTCTTTGAACGATGTACCCGAAGTGAACAAAAAATAATATATCTGTATAAAAACAATTGCAAATCAAAGAAGAAGAAGATGACGCCGCCGCAAGAAGAAGCCTTTGTTGGTAAGCATCAATGGTGCCATACACACAATCCTCATTTCTATTTACATCTATGCTTTTGAATCGCCTCCTCCCGGACCAGGGTCTCCAAGTCAAGTCAGATTGTGTCAATTTTTGTTCCTTGACTGTTTTTATAAAAATCTGTCTTTATTCTATAAAAAATGTATTTGTGTTATGCAGCAACATCAGTTGGATTTATTATACATATAGGTACATTTTCCCGGGCCCTCCGTTTCTCATTTGCCTTTGTGTCATATCATTACTACTATTTTTTGACATGACAGCCTGTCAGTATGTCTGCTTCGAGAGCTGAAGGGTGTGGGTTCGATTCCCACTTAGAACTAACATTTGTGTGACTAACATCGATGTTTGTTCAGTGTCTGGGTGTACTGTATGTATTTACAAAAAAAAAAGTATTTAAGTATTCTGTCAGCTGTCTGGATCCCATAGTACAAGCTTTGCTTAGTTTGGGGCTAGATGGTGCAGTGTTAAATGTCCTCCAATATATATATTTTATTTTATGTTTTGACAAACTGGATGTTTGACTACAGCTTAAGTGATATTGTGGTCGACGATGGTAAGAATACCTAGCCTGGAATAGAACTGACTCTCAATTGAAGCTGCCGGAATACAGCGTTGTGTTTTCTTGTGTTTTATTATGTTAACAAAAAACTGGAAAATTGTACAAGACCTGTATTTTTAGCAATATATTTTCCCATCTACCCGGCGCGCACTGCATGCTACTTGCTAACATCAAATTGCTTCTTTACGCACATTAAAAAAACACATAATTATGGATATAAAACCTCCAACCTCGTAAAAAGTCCAGATAAAAAGGTCGTAGAGGCACTTCCTCTGTCTAATCCCCCATAAAATGGTTCCGTGCGCCCATTAACACTATTTTTAATACTTTTTTAAACTCATTGAACGCTCGTTCTCAATGAGGCTCATTTATATTTTAAAAAACTACGAAAATACAATAATTGTTTACATTACTTTTACTTTATGTACGGCGTAAACCCGTGTGCCGAAATTTTTGATCTGTGTAAGATTTTGATAAGCAATAAAGTCTATAATTGCTTGACGTGTCGTGTTATGATGTGGCGGTGATGTATTGCCGGTGAATATTTAAGACAAGCGATTGACGTCTTTAACGCTGTTGTAATTAATTTATTGGCGCTTGTAAAGCGAAAAAAAAATGTCATGGAGTTGATTGTGTTACTAAGAATATTTTTTATTTATTACAGCTCTTTATTGAATGCTATTTTTTTTAGTTTCGGATTTACAGAATTGGAAGTCTAGTTTATAATAGCAAAGTAGCCAGTTCCATTCCAGGCTAGGTGCGCTTTATCTTTGACCACACCTTCACTTAACATCAGGTGAGCTGTGGTCAAACAACTAGCCTGTCAACCATAAAAATGGTACTTTGGTATATAAAGTTTTTTCTGAGGCACATTAATTCTGACACTTTAAAGCCTAAGAATGTACAATTGTACAATGTCTTTTATTTATTATGGTATCACTCTCAAATGTAAAATTATCACTGTAACTTGATAATTATTATCTAATCCAATTTATTTAATTTTGTCATGTTTTTTTTTCTTAATGTAAAAAGTAATGATACAAACTAGACGCTCTCCTGATGGTAAGAGATAACGCCTGTCCATGACCATTGCAGCGATACACAGAACTTTGAGTGACGAAACAAAGTCCAGGGCATCACTGCTTTGGCGCTCATTACTTTGAAACTTTCGATGGTTAATCTCAACAGCCCAGTAATTTCGCTAGCACAAAATTCGCTGTGATGTAAAACCACTTATGAAATAAATGAATAATATTATGTATAACACTGATTATAACAAAATGTTTAGTTTAAATTACACAAATAGGTACTCCGAAAGCCAGAATTTATAATTTTTTTTTCAGAACAACGATTAGTGCAATATTCTCTATAGTTTTCTGTGTTCTGTCTAATATGCGGCATATTTACAGGTCACATCCGGTGCACGGCTATTACTTAATAGCTGCCCGTCGCATCGTTTGCTAGTGCTTTCCAGCGAACGTCAAACTTTACCAAAGATTTACGTGGAATGGAATGGAACTCATTGCCGGCTTCCCTGTTTCCCATAATTTACAATTTGGACGTTTTTAAGGCTAGAGTGAATAGATTTCTTCTGGATCAGCGTGCTCCATCTTCGGCCACACCGTCGCTTTGCATTAGGCGAGTTGGTAGCCAAACGTAGATCTATTAAAAGTAAAAATAAATTATTTTAAGTTATTTTATTTTAGGTCAATTGTTGTGTGTTTATTATATCTGAGTGACATAGACTATATTTGTATTGTTAAAAAGAAATACGTATTTTTGAATTAAAAATTAAACAAAAAGAAGAAAAATTGTATGTCCGTGATGGATATCGCTGTTGATACCTAAGTATAATTTTTGTAACACCTTTGTACACAGTGATACAATAAAACTTATAATGGAATAAAACAGTAGTTTATTAGTATAAAAACAAATTTATGAATGGTTTATGAATTTATGATTTTGAATACAGCTGTAGATTATGAGCATGATCTACTGTTTTATCCCAGCAATTGTGATTTCCCGCAAATAACGACCAAAATAAATGCTAATGGCTGTGATTTCACTATAAAACTATGCTCCACTTGTCCATAAATGGAAAAATGTATTTGTACTTTGAAACAATAATGATTGAACACAATTGAACAATAAAATTAGAGTTAAAGAAAATCAAATCAATTAATTACAATATTCAATGTGCCATAGTTAATTATTTATTATTAAATTGTCAAAAAGTTTGACATTCAGTGCATTAAAGCGGCCGAGCAGCGCGGATTTTTTACCAAAAGCCATGTAACGTGATACTAAAATTGAGTTAAAACAAACATCTAGCGTTTCAGTGACGCCAAACATATTAAAAAGGGTTATTATATGACAACGTGTTCCAAATCAAAGCAAATTACGAAATTATGCCGAAAATATTTGACGAAAACTTTGTAAGTTTGTAATGGCTTAAGGTCTAATGTGTCGATTTATATGCCTGTTACTTTCAGATGAATTGTCATCATCATAATCAGCCTATCGAATTCCACTGCTGGACATAGGCCTCTCCCAAGACACGCCACTCAACCTGATCTACTTTTTGCTTCCAGCTACTAGCCTCCTACGAAAGATAAGTACCAGACATTTATTTTTGAGCTGAAATCCCACTAATATTATAAATGTGATAGTTTGGATGGTTGGATGAATATTTGTTACTCTTTCACGCAAAAACTACTGAATGGATTTGGATGAAATTTGATATGGAGGTAGCTGAGACCCTGGATTAACACATAGGCTACTTTTTATCCCGAAAACATGTAGCGGGTAACACCACGAGGTGCAGCTGTTAAAACTATAAATTTAGCGGGGCTTTATTCCTACATATTAGTTACCTGTAATAATTAATAGAAAAATGTATGGAAAGTGGTACAACGCTCCTGGTTTTTTAAATTAAAAGTAATGAGGCGAATTGAACACTCTCATGATAAGAGATAACCACAATCTACGGACGCTTACAGCGTAGGTACTCGGCATTTTGAGTACCAAAACAAAGTCAGGGGCATCGCTGCTTTGACGCTCATTAGGTACTTTGAGACTTTTGATGGTTAGTCTTAACAGCCTTTTAATTTCGCTTGCTGTATCTAGTACCCTTCAAACCGAAATACTGTAGATAATGTTTACACACTATAGAACCGAATATGGGGCAGAATATCTGGTGCTATGGTAGTTTGCAAAATAATTAATTGCTAATTCCCGGACAGGTGAATTGGCTCCCAGCACGGTTCTTCGAAATATACGAGCATCAGCAGTTATAGGCTTGCGTGGGTGTCTAAATAGAACTCTAAATTTAAACATTAGTTAATACGAGATTAGGATAGTAGTATAGTAGATTAGGAAACTATGACCACAAGATAACTAAGAAAATACTTTGGAACGGAACCAGTAAGCAATGGAATTTGCTGCCCTAGTGGGTGTTCCCTGATAGATAAAATCTGGGTGCCTTCAAGTCGCGAGTGAAACGGTATCTTATAAGCTAGCGTGCTCCATCGTAGACCGCGTCTTCGCTTAACATCAAGCGAGATGGCGGTCAAACGCAAGCCCATATCTACATAATAAATAAATAAATAAATAAATAAATATCATAGGACATTACACACAGCGCCATCTGACCCCAAACTAAGCAGAGCTTGTGCTATGGAAGACAGATAACTGATAGAATACTTAAATACTTTTTTAATATAAAATAAAGTCTCTTCCCGTCATCTATACGCTTAGATCTTTTAAACTACGCAATGGATTTTAATGCAGTTTCCATCAATAAACAGAGTGATTCAAAAGGAAGGTTCAAATAAATAGTAAGTATGCATAATATAGTAGAGAAAATACGTCAACTTCAACGATTTGTAATGTGATGTCGTAAAAAACATGTTTTGTGCGTAACATTGCAAACGCTGGTTAAACCTTACGAGATTGATCAAATTAATAATAAATAAATAAATAAATATCGTGGGACTATACACACAGCGCCATCTGACCCCAAACTAAGCAGAGCTTGTGTAATGGAAGTCAGATAACTGATAGAATACATAAATACTTTTTTTTTTGTAAATACATACAGAACACCCAGACACAGAACTAACATTTGTTTATTCACAAAATGTTTGCCCTGAGTGGGAATCGAACCCACGCCCTATAGCTCTCAAGGCAGATATACTACCAATGAGCCAACGGGGCTGTCTGTAATGTACTACGTTAGTATGTATAACAATAAAAAAAAAATATATAAAATGTCACATAAATGTTTGTCCTGGGTGGGAATCGAACACACGCTCATGAAGCAGAGTTGCTACCAAATAAACTAACAGGACAAAATATTGGAATAAACAATAAAATAAATGGCGCATTAAAGTGTTGTATTGCGATCAAGTGAATTGGGACGTCCCCCCTTGCTCTCTTTTTTATAGTCTAAGAGACTTTAATTGTCACATTTATTTTACTTTGTAATTACATAATTGTTTGTTTCATAGGCAATCCTGATCAAAATTTCGATTATATTCGTAAGCTTTGATCAAATATTTCGATGAGATATTAGAGACACATTATAATTATATATTTTAAGTAAGTACTTTTTTTTCTTATGGACGAGGGAAATCGTTTTTTCATGTTCTAAGATTAAACACTTTTCAGATCCAAATGTAAAAAAAATATATGTAAGTAAATTAGAAGTTGACAGTAGTAAATTTGTAAATAATAATAATAAATAATAATTTGTTGTAATTAAAATAACCACAAGTCTTAAAATCCTCCTCTCTCTGCAGTAACCACTTGCCGACCCGTGTGTCTCCTCTACACGAGGCTTCCTCAGGACGTAATGACTCTTCGAGCGCTTGGTCGAGACTGAGTAAGATACTAACTACCTTTATCGTAATCTGATAACAAAATAGCGCAAGTTTCATGACTATTGAATATTATTTGTTTAATCTCTGAACTTAATTATAAAGTTAACGCGGACGAAATCGCCAACGTGAGCTAGTTGACATATATTCACTTAATTTGTAAAAAAGATTGTATTCGATTGCACTATGGAGATCAAAGATCATTAACATCATCATCATCATTTCAGCCGTAGGATGTCCACTACTGGACATAGTCCTCCCCCATAGACTTCCACAAAGACCGGTTGCAAGCGGCTCGCATCCAGCGCGTTCCTGCGGTCGTCAAATCAAAGATACAAATGAACAATTACGTGCACTCTTTGCCTACAATAAAGTGATGGATTACACTAGTTGTATACACAGATTTGCCTGCAGAACAATCACTTGACTCCGTTTTAGCTTTTAAGAGGGGACGCGATATCCGTACTGTTAAATTTTGCCGGTGTCAGCTTACTTAATATATTTGTTCGGTATTAATGGCCCGTAAATGGGATATCAATATTGTTTACTGAGATTTATTCAGAAAGAATGGTGGAACATTATATTGTGTTGTATTTTACAGATAAATCTTGTTATAGAACTGGAAACTCGTACAGTGGGCATGATTTGCGACATAGGGTTAAGTTTAGGTCTTTAGATACTCAAAAAGTAAATTGTCTCCAAAAAATAAAAAGACATAATCACCGCTATAAAATTCGCGAGATATTACAATGAAATATCTTGACCAAGGTTGCTATGTAAAAAATAAAAGCGCTCATAGATTGCTAGTTTCCTCACGATGTTTTCCTTCATCGTACAAAGTCAAGCGGCAATACATATAACTTGGAAAAGATAGAGGTGCGAGGGATTTGAACCCAGAACCTCCAATATTTTATTGATAAAAGCAATGTTACAAGTAAATTCCATCAATTCAAAATTCCAAATACGTCATTAAATAAGTTTTTAAACACTGATTACAATACATGTCAATGAATTAAAAAACAAAAATGTCAATTAAAAAAAATTGTTAATACAAAATATATTATGGCAAAATAAAAATGTGAGAGACGGTCTCCTAACTAAGCTACCGAAACTTTACCCTAGGAGGATTTTTATTAGTACCGTTGGGAGTTTTGGCGGGAACGCGGAAAGAGTCGTGTTCCCCGTTTTTTTTATTCCATAACTTCTGTTTTTCGAGTGTTTATGCATAAAAATGGCAACATTACAAGGCAACTTATTTCACTTATAAAACTTGAAAATATCAAAACACTTGACACTGGCAAATGCTCAAAATGCGACGCCAAAATAAATAAAAAAGGTCCGTTGGAAACCCTTCGGGTACCTACTGCGTTACTTACAAAATACTCGCTCTTAATTATATATCCAGATGGCTTCTCTCCTGTCATCCTTCAGGATCTTATACAAATTGACGGACACTCCACTCAAGAAACTGAGGTAGCATTGTACATTACTACAAACTTAACTGAACATTTAAACGAGCGAGCCACCATCGTATTTGATATTCAAAAGTAGCAGTCAGCCATAAAAAATACATTAGTTCTTTTATTTGACCACTTTATAATAATTAGGTAGTATTACATCTCACTTATTCCTCACTAACGTCTCTTAATTACATCCTTATGCATAGGTACAAGCTAAATTAGAGCTTCAGTATTTTGGGGTAGAGTTTGAAATAGATTTTAAAGTTCTCAAGGGTTCAGGACACATAAGACAGCATTGAGATGGTCAGGCTCCCACGATATTTGACATTTCAAGGGCTTTGAAAATATATAAGTACAACTGACTTACTTAGACAGATAGATAGAAACTCTTTATTGTGCACACCAAAAATTTAAAAAAAAGTACAGAAAACAAAAGAATCTTGTGAGTTAGTGCCACAAGTAGCAGCCTTATCACTAAGAGCAATCTCTTCCAGGCAACTAAGAATTTTAACAGTAAAGTATTTATTTATTCTATCAGTTATCTGTCTTCCGTCACACAAACTCTGCTTAGTTTGGGGCCAGAAGGCCAATGTATGTAATAATTATCCTACGATATTTATTTAATAATTATTTGTGATTTTTTTATTAAAATAAGCCTTAAACCTGCTTGCTCGCAGACCGGTATGGTTGACAAGCTAGGTGTTTGATTACAGCTCACCTGATGTTAAGTGACGGTGTGGTCGAAGATCGTAAAGCACCCCTAGCCTGGAATAGAACTGGTTCTCAGGTTAGGCAGCCGGAACAAGCCGTTAGGTGCTTAATTTTAAATTTGAGGGTGGTAGCTAGACAGCCGAGTACTAGAAAATACTCTACCACCATGCTATGATTTCCACACGATGTTTTCCTTCACCGGTAGCTCATACCACCATGCTATGATTTCCTCACGATGTTTTCCTTCACTGGCAGCTCAAGGATTTGAACCCACACCCTTTGGCGAACCGACCACGTTTACCACTGAGCTATCATCGCTACACCACGATACCGGCCGCGCTAATGTCTCCCAAGCTTAAAGCCTTTATCGAAGGATAAACTCATAAATATCGTTTGCAATCGGCTTTAGCGGTCATTCTAAAACATCCGTTCACTTACTAAATATCTAGCACATCTAAGTTTACATGTCAGAACACTAGTTACTCGACGATCGATCAAAATATTTAAGCCTGAACAAATTTGTTATGCATTAGTTTGATTGATTGATTGACTGATGGTTCGCTTGTTGGTTTAGGTCGACGGACTGAAGGTGGGGGGTCGTAGTACGGGGAAAAGCCATAATTAAATTATATCTAATTATTAACTGGTCTAAATACGGAGTTCTGGCAACACTCAGTCTGCCTTTTACTCTACCACACACACGACTGAGTAAGGGATTACGCGGAACGCAGAAAGGAGCTTCTTGGATTCTTGTACTTATCGTAATGGGTATCTTCAACAGCCCTATAATTTCGCTAGCTGCAGTACCTTTCAAACCAGAACGCAGTTATGTTTAACATTACTTGGTGGTAGATCTCCTTAGCAGGAGGTCGTCTAGGTGGGTACCACCGCAGTGCCAGATATTCTGCCGCTAAGCAGTAGTGCGTAAACATAACTGTGAAGGGTACTGCAGTGACATTACTGGGCTGTTGAGACTACCCATCGAGTCTCAAAGTAATGAGCGCCAAAGCAGCGATGTGGAGTAATCCCCAGCACAATTGCTGAGCACTGACCTTTTTTTTCCTAGTTGATGCACCAGCCACTGCAGCGATAACCCGCTTATTATCTTGTGAAATTTGTTGTCTTTTTGTTAATATGTATCTTTTTATTTGTGTGTTTTGTTTGTAATTATCTGTTGTTGTGTCTAGTGTATTGTTGGGAAAAAAATAAATGTTTTTCTTTCTTTCTTTCTTTCGATGCCCTGCACTTTGTTTTGATACTCAAAGTTCTGTGAATCGTTGCAATGGTCATGGCCAGGCGTTATCTCTTACCGTCAGGAGAGCGTCTCGTTCGTCTCATTACATTTACATAAATAAATAAAAATTGCACACTACTCCTTGGTGGCAGAATACCTGGTACTGCGGCGGTACCTACCTAGACGATCTACAGCTAAGGAGATCTACAACCAAGTAAAACACTTTTTTTGGGACTTCTACAACCGTTCGTTCGTTCGTTGAACGGGAAAAAATGTGGAAATCGTCATTGCAACTAAGCGAAGCCGGATCGGGTCGCTAACTTGTTACACAGCTATCCATATACTATTATAAACAGGAAAGATTTGATTGTTTGTTTGTTTGTATTGAGTAGGCGAAACCGCAACCGATTTCAAAAATTCTTTCACCGTTGGGAATCTACACTATCTGGGTGACACAGGCTACTTTTTATCCCTGTATTCCCACGGGAACGGGAACTACGCGGGTGAAACCGCGAAGCGTCCGCTAGTACCATTATAAAAAAGAAAGATTTGTTGGTTTGTTTGTATTGAATATGCTCCATAATTACTGGACCGATTTCAAAAATTCTTTTACCGGTGGGAATCTTCACTATTTCTGGGGGTGACATAGGCTACTTTCTATCCTTGTATTCCCATGGGAACGGGAACTAAGCGGGTCAAACCGCGAGGCGTCCGCTAGTAAAATATATATCAGTAGCAATCGCATCAGCCTGTATATGGAAAGTGCTAGTCAGGTGTGACTGGCCCAAGGCGGGACGGAACGGAACAATCGCTCGCTAATGAGTCCGTTCTAATAATTATTATCTGCTCTCTCTGTGGTCGACTTTTCTTTTAGTTAGGGTTGTCACAACTTTTGTGAAAATATTATATACTTATGTCTAAAGAAGACATTGAATAGCGCATGTAAAATTCCCAACCAGCCCTTCTGCGAACCTTATTAAGGTGGTTCGATTTCCATACAAATACATTTTTGCCATTTATGGACAAATGGAGCATCATTTTACAGTGAAATCAAAGCTACTGGCATTTATTTTGTTCTTTATTTGCGGTAAATCACAATTGCTTGAATAAAACAATAGATTATTAGCATAAAACTAAATTTATGAATGATTTATGAATTTTTGATTTTTTAATAAAACAGTAGATTATGTTTTTTTTTTTTTTTATAGTAGATAGGATTGCGTTTGACCGCCATCCCGCCTGATGTTAAGCGAAGATGCGGTCTACGGTGGAGCACGCTCGCCTAGAAGAAACCAATTCACTCGCGACTTGAAGGTACCCAGACTATATTCATTGGGGAACACCCACTCGGGCAGCTGATTCCAATGTCTAGCGGTACGCACGAAAAAGGTGGAATCAAACCGCTTAGTTCGAGCTTTTGGAACATCAACCATGAAGCGGTGACGCTTTTTAAAGCTCCTGGCTGTCCGATAGTAGAATGGGCAAGGTGGAATTAGGTCATGCAGATCTGAAGCGCACTCTCCAAAATGTATCCGGTAGAAAACCGACAAACAAGCAACTTTCCGCCGATGTTCAAGGCTTTGGAGCCTTTTCTGAACAAGCGAATCGTTGCTTATGAGCCTCTTAGCACGTTTCTCAATGGACTCCAACGCCTCAAGCTGGTATTTGGCTGATCCGTCCCAAAAGTGCGAACAATACTCCATGCACGACCGAACTTGTGCTTGGTATAAGGTAAGCAACTGTTCCGGCGTGAAGTACCGTCGCACCTTCGAAAGGATACCCAGCTTATGCTAATAATAATCTACTGTTTTATTCAAGCAATTGTGATTTACCGCAAATAAAGACCAAAATAAATGCCAGTAGCTGTGATTTCACTGTAAAATTATGCTCCATTTGCCCATAAATGGCAAAAAATATTTGTATGGAAATCGAACAAATTGACGTATTGAAATTTATTTATTAAACAAAATTAGAAAAAATCTTAAATTAATACTATTTACAGAATTTATACAAAAAAACTTTCTTTCACGCAAAAACTACTAAACGGATTTGGATGCAATTTGGAGGTAGATTAACACATAGGCTACTTTTTATTCCGAAAATATGTAACGGGTGGTGCAGCTAGTCGTCACATAAATGTTTGTCCTGGTGGGAACCGAACCCACGCAGTACAGCTCTTGAAGCACATATTCTACCAAATGAGCTAAAAGGGTAGTCAAACCACGATCAAGCGTTATTTTTTTATGGTCAACATGGTAGGTTAGCTAGTCAGCCGACTTTTTGGCATTGATTTCCTCACGACGTTTTGATCCACCAGCAGTTCACGCTCATTTTTGGGAAGTTGAAAGAAACCGTCAAATTATCTACTGCAAAGTGATCTAAGTACCTACTCTTAATCATCATATTATTTATAAAACGTTGTAATCAGAATTCATGTGCTTCCAATCACTCGGTAGCCCTACCCCGCAATAATAGGAAATTTGTTTTCCGGTTCGGTGGCGACCAATTACGCGATTAAGGAATTATTTCCACTTTTTTCCCGGCACTGGCAACTCCCACCCCCCCTCTCACCCCCTCGGTCCACGGCAGTCTTGCTCACTCCTGGATAATTCTACAATACAGGAAGTACACAGTAGGTGAGACATAGTTGAAACACTAAATCTTAAAAGTGAAAAGGGTTTTGGAATTTCGAAATGTAATTGTGCTGTCATTAAATTAGTATTGGCAAAATGACAATAAAAATAAACTAAAATATGCGCAATAACGCCAAATAATAAAATATGCATTTTATGCATTTTCATGTACAAACATGCATAGACGATGTCTAGTTATTATTTATCTATAATTATAAAAAAAATGACAAAATTAAGTAAATTAAATTATCAATAATAATGTCAATCAATCAAATATCTTATTAAACTAAAACAACCCGCCCCATCTATAATCACTATTTCCATATATATTTTTTTTGTAAATAAATTAGTTGCCAATTAATAAAATGGTTATGACAGAGATTGTGGGTGTTTGTTGGGGTATTAGTGTGCTACGGCGTAGACTTGCTCGTTGAAACGTCTCTACGACCGACGACGGCGATGAATACCAAAAAACTGGTTAGACAAATTTTCCTTTTTTTTCTTTATTTATCCATACTGTTCGAGTCATCGCAGATTCTTATAGTATGTCTCGGTAATTCGCCAGCGGTTTCCGCCTATTGAATCTCTTCTGATTAGCCTCCTTTCCCGTTTGACGGTGAATGTTCGTCACGTCTCTGTAATTGGTCCGTTGGAGCGCCTCTCTTTTTAAAAGTGTCGGCGAAAATATTTGATCTTCGGTAGGGAGGCTCGGAAATTGGAGCGATTTCTTCAATGTGCTGAAGATTTTCTGAGGATTTGAAAATCGATGCGAAGTTTTGATGAAAAGTTTTTATAACCTATTTTGATTGCTATCGCTTTTGAAGGAAAAATGCTCGTTTTGTTTTTGTTGGATAATCTTCAATGTTAGGATATACTATAATAGGAGGTAGGATTTAGTTTTATTTTCTTGTTTATACTAAATAAGTCACTTTTTTTTAATTTAAAACAATTTTTTTTTATAATTTATATGTATGTAGCGGGTAACACCTAGTGCAGCTAGTTTTTTATTAAATCTGACTTCCATCGTACAAGCTTTGCTTAGTTTGGGGTCAGATGGCTCTCTATGTAATGTCCTGCGATTTTTATTTTGTTAATGGAGCTTCTGTGCACATTCCCCGAAATGTATCCAATACAAAATAGACAGGCATGCGATGATAATACGATGTATTGGAAAGAACCCGACACATTGTGTCTATTCCACTAATACGTTTCAACTGGGAGCACTTCACCAGTAACCCGATTGCACGAGTGTGGTCTAAATGCAGTGCGGCTACCACTTGAGATTCGCTTGCCCAATTCCACGGCACTTCTTTTCAGTACAGGCGCGCACAAAACAAACTGGTAATAAATACGAACACGAAAAAAAACGTCGCTCATATGCTCCGATACAATGTTCTAAACCATTCATATGTGAATATGTGTTTGTGTTTATAGTAATGATAGTGAAATTATGACAAATATAGTCTTACTTCAGTAAGACTATATTTGTCATAATTTGTCATTAATTTGTTGTTTTTTTTTGTAATTAAAATTAATTTGTATTGTAATTTGTCGAGTCTTTTTGATTCCAGGCTGGGTGTGTTTTACCATCTTCGACCACACCTTCACTTCGTATCAGGTGAGCTGTGGTCAAACACCTAGCCTGTCAACAATAAAAAATAAAAATAGTCTTCAACATAATAATATTTGTTTATGTTTGACTAGGGGGCGCCTCACGGTTTCACCCACGTAGCTTCCGTTCTCGTGGGAATATAGGGATAAAAAGCTTATGTCGCCATGGGGATAGTTTAGCTTCCCAACGGTGAAAGAATTTTTGAAATCGGTCCAGTAGTTTTGGAGCCATTTCAATACAAATAAACAAACAATCAAATCTTTCCTCTTTATAATAGTCTAGATATAGATAATAGACAACACTCTATTTGTGATATAAAACAATATACAAACAGAGAAACAATAAACATGAAAACGAAAATTCGATTAATTATTCGAAAACAAAAATTTAATAAACTCATTAATGGACTTTATTTAATAATAATAAACATGTAGCATCATACAAAGCATGCGTAATTGATAAAAAAATGAGACCTGTGGTTATTTTAGTTAGTTCTTTTTTATTTGTTAAGATTGATATAAGTTTTAGATGTTAAGGAATATAACGGATAAATATTCAGTAATTCACGTCAAGTAACTTAACATTCTTGACGTCAAAGTTACATAAATTTTAAATTAAATCCTCATCATCGTTGTAACCAACTTTTAAGGCGAAATGTGTCTCACATTGCACAGGTTCTGAGAGGTTGAAGAAGACGCAGACCGCCGGGCGGCCGGCGTAAGGGGTCTAGCCAGCTTAGCCACCCGTGCGCGCGTGCAGTTACTAGATAGTATTCTATGTAGTGGCAAATGCCGATGCTGATTTATCAAAGTAGGCTGCGTTGGTTGATACCTTTTTTTTATGGCTAGGCGTTTGGCCACTTTCTAATTCCCAATACCCAGTTCCCACTTATAAATTCCCACTTCCCACTTCCCACTTCCCACTCCCTAATGCCCACTGCCCATTGCCCACTTCCCAATTTCCAAGTCCCACTTCCACTGCCCACTGCCCACTTCCCAATGCCCACTTCCCAATTCCCACTTCCCACTTTCCAATTTCCGCTTCCCACTTTCCAATTCCCACTTTCCCATTCCCAATGCCCACTGCCCACTTCCCAATATCTAAGTCCCACTTCCCAAGTCCCAATTCCCAATGCCCACTACCCACTTCCCAATGCCCACTGCCCACTTTCCAATTCCCAATTCCCACTGCCCACTTCCCACTTCCCACTTCCCACTTCCCACTTCCCAAGTCCCAATTCCCACTTCTCAATTCCCAGTGCCCACTTCCCACTTCCCACTTCCCAATTCCCAATGCCCACTGCCCACTTCCCAATTCCCAAGTCCCACTTCCCAAGTTCCTTTTCCCAATGCCCACTGCCCCACTTTCCTATTCCCACTGCTCATTTTCCAATTCCCACTTCCCCCTTTCCAATTCCCAGTGCCCACTGCCCACTTCCCACTTTCCAATTCCCAAGTCCCACTTCCCAAGTCCCACATCCCACTTTTGAATTCCCAATGCCCACTGCCCACTTCCCAAGTCCCACTTCCAAAGATCCTTTTCCCAATGCCCACTGCCCCACTTTCCTATTCTCACTGCCCACTTTCCAATTCCCACTTCCCACTTTCCAATTCCCACTTCCCACTTTCCAATTCCCAAGTCCCACATCCCACTTTCCAATTCCCAATGCCCACTGCCCACTTCCCAATTCCCAAGTCCCACTTCCAAAGATCCTTTTCCCAATGCCCACTGCCCCACTTTCCTATTCCCACTGCCCACTTTCCAATTCCCACTTTCCAATTTCCACTTCCCACTTTCCAATTCCTAATGCCCACTGCCCATTGCCCACTTCCCAATTCCCAAGTCCCACTTCCCAATGCCCACTTTCCACGTTCCAATTCCTAAGCCCCACTTCCCCATGCCCACTTCCGACTTTCCAATTCCCAATGCCCACTGCCCACTGCCCACTTTCCAATTACCAAGTCCCACTTCCCAAGTTCGTTTTCCCAACGCCCACTTCCCAATGCCCACTGCCCCATTTTCCTATTCCCATTTCCCACTTCCCAAAACCCACTTCCCAAGTCCCACTTCCCAATGCCCACTGCTTTCTTCCCACTGCCCACTTCCCACTGCCCACTTTCCAATTCCCACTTCCCACTTTCCAATGCCCACTTCCCAATTCCCAAGTCCCACTTCCCAATGCCCACTGCCCACTTTCCAATTCCCAATTTCACTCAATGATTCCCACTTACGAATAAGAAACACTACGCATTCCCTTTTTCTAAACTCCCACTTCCCACTTACCAATTCCCACTTCCCACTTCCCAATGCCCACTTCCCATTTTCCAATTCCCAATGCCCCCTTCCCAATTCCCAATTCCTACTTCAAATTCCCAATGCCCACTTGCACTTCCCACTTTCCAATTCCCAACTTCCACTTCCCACTTTGCAATTCCCAATTCCTACTTCTTGTGCTGGAGGTTCGAATTAAGTTGTGCACGTCCTCTCTCGACAACGCACTACGGCGGACTGACGGGGATCAGGCGACATGGTAATTTTACTTTGTTTTATTAAAATAACCCTACAATTGTTCAAAAAATTGAGCTCACAGATGGATTTGAATGTTTGTTGGGATTACATACTTTGTTTTTGTAAAAATACCTTTGATAGGAAATGAATGTAGTTGATTCATTCCATCGACGTAAAAGTCAAAACGGGCGTTTTTTAGGAAACTTTACGATTTTTTTCTATCGAGCGAAATTTATTTTATCGTGTTTCGGTGATCACATTCGGATAAAGAATAATTTTGTGAAAATTTATCACACATAACAAAAAAAAGTCAATTAACTGTTTTTAAAGGTCTCGTTTTAAATAAAAGTGAAAACAAATCGCCAAGTTTGAAGCATATTTCACCTTAAGCGGAAATATTGGACTTTTAACTGTGTCCACTAAAAAAAAAGGTCTATTTACGATGATGGCAAGCATTTCAAAATGCCTAGCCGTACATTGTTCAATGCCTAATCATATAATTATATTATTAATTACTCAGAATCAGTGAAATATTACGATTTACGTAATTTTTTCGCGTAGCATGGTCTAAATTTTTTAAATGTAAAAGTAGGTAATGAGACGTACGCATAACGCTCTCCTGATAGTAAATGAAAACGTCTGCCCATGTCCATTGCAGCGATACACAGAACTTTGAGTAATAAAACGAAGACTAGGCCATCGCTGATTTGGCGCTCATTACTTTGAGACATTAGATGGTTAGTCTCAAAAACGCTGTAATTTCACTAGCTGCAGTACCCTTCAAACCGGAACACGGTAATGTTTGCACAATGCTTGACGGCAGAATATCTGGTACTGCGGTGGTAACTACCTAGACGACCTCCTGCTAAGGAGATCTACCACTAAGCATTAAAAATTAGAAACACTTGTGTTACCATCAGTACATTGGCGATTCTTTTGGCAATGGAAGAAGGTAGTCTGCCCGAATACTTATGGACTCCGGACGCACTTATGGGCTCTTTATCGTAAATCATTCGTTGGCCGGTTTAAGTGAATTATTTCTTTATGAGCGATTTAATAAATAATATTTTTTTTAGAATCAATAAAAATATAATGTTAACATTTAATAATACATCATCAAAATGAATATGATAATAAAATGTCAAAAACAGAAATAAATATGTCGATAAAAACATAAAACAAAATCTAAATGAAAAATATTACAATAACAAATTTGAAAAAAATTACAAAATGTCGAAATGTCGTATCCTAAACTCATATTAAAAAAACTACATTTATTCAAACCTTATTACGCAGACATACGATATGTCGTCGCATAGCCGTTTCGTGAGCACCAAAATGACGAGATTTTTAAGGTCGCACTGTTTTTGAGACAAAATAAAAATAATTTTAACTAACTGCCTAAGCTATAATAAAACAAAATGCTGCGATACATTAATAGGCGCCAACACACTTTACCTGTACTCAAAACAAATTAAAAAAATCGTACAAAAAACATTAAATGACAAAGTTTCTGTCACTATAACTCTTACAACTGCACCAATAAGATTGAAAGTGACACAATCTCGATTGCTGTTAAGAAAACCTGGAGTATCCATTTCGCCAGCTCCTGTGCAATGTCAGAGAGATAGGCCAACAGAGATAAAGATAACGAAACATAAATATCAGGTGAAGTGGTACTCGCACAACTTATGGCTCAAGTGTGTGTACTCCTTTTTTCGATTAGTGTTGTAGTCTGGGAAATATCGACATCGATGAATCTATGTTTAAAAAACTGGGCACATTAACCTATACCACAGAATAAGTAGTGATAGAGAGCTAGTGTACCTACAGTTTTGTTATGTCAGGCCAAACTAGACCAGGCCATGTTCAGACTGGCCATACAGGCTTATTATTGATAATTACTATTATTATATGTAGCGATGGTAGATCAGTGGAACACCGTAAAGAAACCATAGCATGGTGGTAAGGTATTTATGTAAGGTATATATGTAATTGAAAGGGAAACAATAAATTGAAATAAAATAAACTAATCTAAAAGGCCGCTATCAATGGAAATAGTCCGAATCATAAAATACGATAAAAAAATAGTTTCATAGTTGCTGGTGTACGTAATGATTACAGTCGGTGCCTTATTGTATGATTACAGATGATTACAGAGTAAGGCACCTGTACGTTAGCTCGCTGCCTATTGCTACTTATTTATCACTTACTTTACCGAGACTTATTTTAGAAATGAAACAATGATCGCGGAACTTATCATGGTTTATTAAATATATTGTTCGCTTAATGTACAATTTCATCACCTTGCACTCACTACTAGTGAACGGAGTAAGATAATCAGGAACGTCGGTTTGTCAGCCGGCTCACTCGCACGTATCGCCGTCTCGCTCACGACCTCCGTTGCGCGGAGCTTGACTGGATAAAGAGCACCTACCCATTTTCCATTTATTTTATCTCCCTAATACGCGTTTTTACAAAATATTAATCTTAACCTATATTTACAAATCTTAATCTAACTTATGGCTCGGCGTCCTCAACATTCTCCCCCCGGTGCAGCTTGCGTAGCCTTCTCTACTACGACGAGCCTGGACGTCGGTCTTCGGAACACGCCGCCCTTCGTACGCACGTCTGCTACGCGTACGCCGCCGTCAGGTCCTGGGAATGTTCGTTCCACGATGCCGATGGGCCACACGTTTCTTGGAGAAGTATGGTCGACGATCAGCGTGATATCGCCCGGCTGGATCTGCTGCTTGCTGCTCGTAGGCTCCCCCCGTGGTACAAGCGTGGGGAGTCGCTGAGCACGCCGCTATCGTTCGAGTTCCAGCCTCGGAGTGTGAAGTCCGCGGCTGTATGCACCGTTCGCAGTTCGTCGATCGTTCGGCGCGCTTTCTCTTCAATTTCGTAGCTGGCCACTAAGTCGTCCATGTAGTGGTCCCGAGTAATCGCCTCGTATGCGAGAGGGTGAGTATCGGCATGCACTCTCGCGTTGTGGTCTCGGACATGGTGGGCCATAAATGGAGAGCTGGCGGCACCGAATATCATGCTCATCATATTGTATTTTCGCGGTGGTTTATTTCTTTCGTTGCCTCGCCACAGGAATTGTTGTGCTGGCTGGTCCTCTGGGCGTATTTTGATTCGCAGGAACATTTTTTGTATGTCAGCCGTCACTGCAATTTTCCCCTCTCGGAATTTGAACAAGATTCCTTGCAGTGACCTCAGTAGATCCGGTCCCTCCAGGAGGTGATCGCTTAGGCTGACCCCTCGGCTGTTCGTTGCTGCATCGAAAACCAGTCGCTGCTTTCCTGGTTTGTTCGGGTTCTGTACCGCGAAGTGTGGTAAAAACCATGTTACTCGGCTTGTGTTCTCGGTACCGTCGCATGGTTCGGCGTATCCTTTCTTGAGCAGATCGTCGATTTGTTTCGCGTATTCATTAGTGAAGTTCGGATCGACGTCCATCTTTCGTTCAATTTGCTGAAGTCGGCGGAGCGCTGCGTCATAACTCGGAGGTAATTTTAGTTCGTCGCTCTTCCAAGGCAGCCCGACTTCGTAGCCTTTAGCTAGTTTTCTTGTCGTTGTCTCGACGATCGTTACAGCTCGCTTGTTATCGTCGCTTATCCGCGGCTTGTGTGCGACTCCAAGGGCCTCGATACTGAAGTGATGTTCGACCAGGTCATGTAGACGTTCGTCCCGTCGCTCGTTTGCATCTACATTAAGTTCGGGAATGTAGATGTGCAGCACGCTGTCCTGGGTCTTAATCACGCTGCGAGGCATCGTGCCGTGTATAACCCAGCCCAATTGTGTCCTCCAGGCGGCTGGCTGGTTCGGTCTGCCAACTCTCAACTCTTGAGACACGATGTATTCCCAGTGGTCCGCTCCTACTCCGGGTCCCGGGTCCGGGTCGGTTCCGGGTCGTATTGCCTCATAGCATACTTCGTCCTTCGGTAGGTCTCGAAGGTGCTCTTGCTCCAGTAATGCGCTCGGGATTGATTGCTGGAGCAGCTTCATATTTTTCATGGTGCGTGCCCGAAGTTTGTGTAGCACGTTGTCTCCGCTTCTCAGTTGGACGGTGACTAGCTTGCTGCTGTCTTCTTGCTTCGACATGCCGACTCCTTGCATGCGAAGCGGTAGTGAGTGGCCCTTTGCACCAATGTTTTTCGCCAGTTCTTCGTCGATGAGGGTGATGGTCGCTCCCTCATCCAGAAGCGCGTGTGTGCGGATCTCCCCGTATTACTTGTAGGCCGAAATTCTTTCTTTGCTGCGCTAGTAGATGTGGTGCTCGGCGCGTAACTGTACTGTAAAGCGCGGTCTGCTTCTCGCATAAGAAAGCGAGACAGTACAGTTATTTCCGGGTCCGCCGTACCTTCATGTTCACTCGCGTAGTCGCACCACCGTGCTCTTATGTGTGGGCTCAGCTCTTCTAAGACCTCTCTGGCGAGCATGGGATTGAAAATGTACCCACTGTGGTCGATGCTCTTAAGTACGCAGACAATATTCTGAATTTTCACGGCGAAGCGTGCGTGCTTCACCTTTCAAACTGCTTCGTAATCGTTGCATCGTTGCAGGTTCTCTGCCGGTGTAAATGTCAACCATTCGTTCGGTGAGCCGGAGAATGCTTGTAGTTCGGGACATCTCGATCTTGGTCTTCTCCATAGCTTCGGTAAATGCTTCGATGTTATTGTTTCTCGGTCGGGCGGGTGTAGGCGATCTTCCACGAGTGTCGAACCGTAGGTGTCGTTCTTCCCTGGTTCCGCTCTTCGGAACTCCTCGCTCCTCCCCCCGTGTATCGAGAGTGTTCGTCCGGAGCCAGGCGTCAACCCTCTGTAGGTGTTCCGTCGTCGTTTCCTCCCGAGGGCTTTCCTGGTCATCCTGGATAGCGGATAGTTCGGCAGCCAGCTTTTTTCGGATCAAGTAGGCTTCGATCTGAAGCTCCTTTTTCTTCAGGGCAGCTAGCCGCTCCTCCGCCTCGAGCTCTAGTAGCAGAGCTCGAGTAGCGCTTGTCGTCGAGCGCTGTGAGCGTACTGAACGGGCCGGGGATCTTGTGCGTGTTCGGTCCTCGGGGTTCAGTACCGTAGAGGGACCGGCGCGGGGCGCCTCGGTCAACCTCCGAATAGTCTCACCGCTTGCCTGTCGCATACTAGGCGACGCAGGCGGATCCAACGAGACCCTTCTCAAGCGTTCCCGCTCGATTTCCAAACGGTTGCGTTCGGCTACGTCGAGGTCCAATTCGCGACGGTCCATGTCGCGACGGTCTTGTTCCGCGGCGTCCGCTTGGCTTCGTGTCACGACCATCTTCGTTTCTTGGTCGGGTCGGGTTCTTGATCAATCCGGTGCTCGAAGGTCCAACAACACTGTTGGGGATAGAGTGGACTGTATATATAATTCAAAGGCTCTTGATGGGTTCTTCTTCTTGTTTATTATTCCGGATCTGAGAGTGGTTCTCGCTGAATATTGCTACTACGCCGGATCGCGGCGTTTATATACTAATTTTCACGGGAGATGGATAGGTGCTCTCATTGGCCGACAATCATACGCGACCTTCTCCGCGCAATCAGAGAGCGAGCCGCGCTGTCTCGCTCGCACGTATCGCAGTCTCGCTCACGACCTCCGTTGCGCGGAGCTTGACTGCCCATTTTCCATTTATTTTATCTCCCTAATACGCGTTTTTACAAAATATTAATCTTAACCCATATTTACAAATCTTAATCTAACTTATGGCTCGGCGTCCTCAACAATTTACATATTTTTATTTATAATTCATGTGCCTAAATGTTATCGATAACAGAAGGTACATCACAAAAAGGGCTCGGCAGCAAGTGGGTAACCCATTGATGTTATCAGCTGCCCCTGCTTGTCCGTTGAGAAAGTATCATCTTGTACAGTTTTGTTACAATATGTTAATATGTTTTGTTAATTATTAAACTTTGTTTTTGTTATAAAAAATAGTTTTTTCCAATCGCAAACTTCTAATTTACCATACCATCGTTTTGGGAACTATTCCCATTGATAGCGGCCTTTCAGATTAGTTATCATTATTAGTTTTATTTTAAATTTTGCTCGTTTTATTTACTTTGATTTATTCTACTTTGAAATTCGACTATACCATCAAAAAAAAGAACTTACATCATGAAATCTAAGTCGATTTTTTTTAATTGTTCAAAATTTTATCATTGTAAATGTATTATTGTTTAATGTATTAGTATTTTATGGTTGACAGGCTTGATGTTTGAGCACAGCTAACCTGATGTGTAAAGGTGTGGTCGAAGATGGCAAAGCACACCTAACCTCAAACCTGGTTATTAATATTTCATTGTTTATATTTTTATTTAAATAAGTTTTATATGTTTAAGTTTTTATTTTAGTTTTTTTTTAAATCTGACTAGGCACGTTATTATCATTGTAGTGGTACTCAGAACTTATCAGTACTACAACTTGGGTGTCTTCAAATTTAGAGTAAACAGGTTTTTTCCTGGGTAAGCGTGCTTACCTCTTAGACTACATCCTTGAAAAATTGCAGTCTTCAAACTGGAACACAATAATGTTTACACACTACTACTTGACGGCAGAATATCTAATACTGCGGTGGTACCTACCTAGAACACCTTTTACTCAGGAGATCAACCACCAAGTATTAAGTAGGTACTATTAACCTAGTATTCATTAATTGATTGATTCAGGCGTTACTTTGCGGAAGTTCATTTTGAATGTTCAAGGTTTATATCTAGTTTATTTCCGCTTAACAGTCGTTCCAGTTCCAACAGTGATGAGGACTTAAATTAAACTAATTTTACACTGCTTATTAATTAAAAACCTAATCTTACTTAAAATCTAGAACTCATAAACTTAGAAATATAATTAATTTGACAAAAATTAAATTAAAACTACAAAAAATCTAATTAAAATAATCAAAAATCCTCCTCTCTGCAGTAACCACTTTGTCGACACGTGTTTCACCTCTACACGAGGCATACTCAGGACGTGTTGACTCTTCGAGCGCTTGGTCGAGACTGAGTGATCGTCCTCGACAACGGCTATTTGGTCCCGCCCCTACCACCCGCGCATGCGCACTGAAGCATCGCAGTAATGGCGATGTGACGCATGTTTGGTCATTAAGCAATGACTCATCTGTATTTCCATGTTTCCAAATTTCCAATAGTTCTAGTACGCTCATACGTAATCCTTTTTCACATTTATGTAGGATCTCAAAAGTATTGTTGTTCTGAAGTGTATGTCCAGTGTCTAATAGATGTTTTGCGAAGTGAGATTTTTCTGGATGATTATTCCGGTACGCGGACAAGTGTTATTTGTATCGTGTCTCAAAGTTTCGTCCAGTTTACCCTACATATACACCATTACATTCGTCACAACTTAACTTATACACTCCCGATTTCTTCCCATCGCTTATGGTATCCTTCCCATTACATAGTTTATGCATATTGTGATTAGTCCGAAAAGCTACGTTTACATTGTTCCTTTTCAAAATCCTTGCCATTTTTTCTGACGTCGGGCCCAAGTATGTTAAACTTCCCACATATCGGTTTATTCTATCTGACGGGCTCGGGTATAACATTGACCGTACTTGGTGTTGTTGTTTTTTCCTGATTAAACTATCCACCATTCGCGTACTGTATCCATTCCAAGTTGCTAACTGATAAATTATCTTTAGCTCTTTTTGATAGCTTGCCGGCGATAGTGGAACTAATGTTAGCCTATTTATTAAACTTCTAAAAGCTGCCAATTTATGTTGCATGGGATGGGTGGACGTACTCTGAATTGTTAAATCAGTATGCGTGGGTTTCCGATAAATTTCAAATTCTAGTTTATTTTGTTTCCTTGTTATTGTTAGGTCCAAAAAGTTCAGCGACTGATTCTCTTCCATCTCTAGTTTGAACTTTATCTTTGGGTGGATACCGTTAACTTTGTTCATAAACCTGTCTAATTGTCGTTGAGTCCCTGTCCAGCAAATAATTATGTCATCCACGTATCGGTAATAATACTGGATATTTGCTTCTTTTGCTAAATTTTTTTGTTTCAAAATCGTCCATGAAGAAATCTGCCATCAAGGGGCTCAACGGTGATCCCATTGCCAGTCCTTCCTTTTGCTTATAAAATTGATAATTGAATTGAAAATAATTTTGCTTCATACAAATTCTTGTTAGCGTCATGAGATCCTCAACCTCTCCTGGGTGTAAACGTTGTTTTTCGATATTATCCTTTAGAATTTTCAAGGACTCCTCACATGGCACATTAGTATTAATTATTTATATCTTTTAATATAATCATGATAAATAGATTCATCAAATCAAAATTCAAAAGAATTCTTCCAAGGTATCAAGATGCTATGAAAATATACGTATTTAGAACAACTCAGAGTATTATCGATTTTGAAACGGCCGTAAACGTTTTGCAAGCAAAAAGCATGTAAAAATATGCGATAAGAACCTATAGAAATCTAATAGATCGAGATTTATTGCTGCACAAGTGTTTTGTATACCATTTATTAGATTTGAAGTGTGTTTTCATATAAATTGCGATTGGCTATTCGTTCATTGCGCAAGAGGCGATCGCTTGAGTGGTTGATCGATTTGTCTAGACTCCAATTTAGACTGTAGTGCATTTTGGGTTGTTTGAATATAGTTATTGAATGTTTAGTGATAAGATTTGATAGCCCTGTTGGTTCATTGGTAGAATGTCTGCTCCAAGAGCTGAAGGGCGTGGGTTCGATTCCCACCCAGGTTAAACATTTTGTGGTATAAACAAATGTTTGTTCTGTGTCTGGGTGTTCTGTTTTATTATAAGTATGTAAAATGTATTTACAAAAAAAAAGTATTTAAGTATTTTGTCAGTTTATGTGGCTTCCATAGACAATACAAACAAACAAAACAAAGTCCAGGGCATTGCCGCTATAGCGCTCATTATTTACTTTGAGACATTCGATGGATTCGATTCCAATAATCATGTAGTTTTATTTATTATCTGTGAACCATCATAATTGTAAGAAGAAATGAAATTATTTCCGTGGTTTCCTACCTTACAGTACCTTAAGATTACTCAAACATCTGGCTACGTTTGCAATGGTTATAAGTCTTACCATCACTAGAGCCTCTTGTATATCTCTACTTGCTATGTACCCATGAAAAAAAATCTACTTTAGAATACAGTTCATAAAATAAAAAATCTCTAAAAGCCCCGTTTACATTACACCACTCGCCCAATTTCACCGCTCATTCCAGTCGGACTGGCACTAAAACAATAAATATATTGCTCCGCTCGTCAACGTCAGCTCAGTTTACAGGTTGTCAGCGGAATGACTGGAATGATTTTTAATTGCCCACAAAAGATTCAAACAAAGCACGGAACAAACTAGACAAATAAATTGAAGATATTTAAACGCATAAGGTAAACATGTGAAATGTGTTACGTTGGATGCGTTACGTAAATTTTTGTTTGATTTGTTTAGATTTTTTTTTTTTTAGAGTTTTGTTCATGGAATGTGTCTAGCCAGTCTCTATTGATAAACCTATGTCATTACATATCTGCCTATGCTTAATACTTTAATAATAATCAGTCAAAAGTATGATAAAAAACATTATCCGTTTCTTCCCACCAGGATCACTGTTCCATTTTCCATGTTTTTTCTATAGTTTACACAGCAAATTAATATGCTAGAGCATCTGCTGCAAAAGCTTTCGTAAAAGTTTTGATACCAAAATGTACAATATTTACAGCAGACATTTGTCATGCATTTTGGTATCGAAAATTCGACGAAATTCTTTTCGCAAATTGTCATACTATCACTGAACCACTTGTAGCAAGTAAGTACGTATGTATATAGTTGAAAGCCCTGTTGGTAGTATATCTGTTTTAAGAGCTGTAGGGCGTGGGTTCGTTTCCCACCCAGAACAAACATTTTGTGGTATAAACAAATGTTGGTTTAATGTTTGGGTGTTATGTATATATTATTATAATGTATGTATTTACAAAAAAAAAGTATGTAGGTAGTTTGAGAACAGATATGTGTCCTACGACATGATTATATTTCACCTTACACTTCCACGTACCTACCTACCTATAATAGGTACTGTAAGGTACAATACCCAACTATCAGCCCCCCTACCTGAGTATAAACACTTTACAGGTTTTACAGGTTTTTACAGGTTTTTCAGGTTTCAGGATGAATCTTATGTGTCAGAGAATCAGGGGCCTGATTGGTTAGACGGTGGTTTTTTAGTAAAAGTTATTTACATTGAAAGGCAGATCAGCATTTCACTTAGATACACAAACACCTTGTATATGATAATTAAAATTCACTTATCAGTGCAATTTGCAAGGCACCTAGGACTATCGTTATAAAACTATTAGGTTACTCAGTCCCAACTGCCAGTGAATAACGATTAAAATCTGCGATGTGTTATGTCCTGCGAGTAGATTTCTATACTTACGCATTTCCACGAAATCATGGTATGTATTTGGACGTGAATACGTTTTTAAATTCGCTTTCATTGTGGGAAACAATTCTGAAACGATGATAACAACATCGGGGCAAGCAGTTTGGTGTTACAACTTCATATTATCTATCATTTACATCTAAAATTTAATTATAACGATCCATACTTAAACAGCAAAGGAAAAAAGATTTTTTTTATTTAAAAGTAATATAAAGGACCTAGCCTTCTATCTCAGAAATTAAACTATAATAAGGTTTTTACAACTTGGTTTCTTTACTTTTACGATAAGACTAACTACCAATCGAGATGGCCGCGGTGACGAGTATCTGTATCTACTCCCATATCGCTTCGGTGTCAATAACGCATGTCTAGTATTTATAAACGTCAGTGTCGCTCGCAATACAACTGTCAATGTCAACGGTGTGCTTTACCATCTTCGACCACACCGTCACTGAACATCAGGTGAGCTGTGATGGTATTTCTGTGGTATAAACAAATGTTGTTCTGTATTTTATGTAAGTATGTATTTACAAAAAAAAGTATTTAAGTATTCTATCAGTTATCTGACTTCCATAGTACAAGCTTTGCTTAGTTTGGGGTCAGATGGCGCTGTGTGTAATGTCCTACGATATTTATTTATTATTATTATTTTATTATCGGAGTCACAGCTTACAGTGCGTAAATCCGAAATCTACCTTATAATTTTAACGAGCGGTAATCATGTCCAGCCACAGCCCGGCTCTATATAAACACGTTTGTTGTCGTTTAACAACAATAAAAACTTATTGACTCGAACACTTGTTGAAACAACAAACAATGTTGCACGTGTAGGTTAGTTGTAGGGCTGAATGTTGGAGATTTATTGTAAGATGCGAGATTTTAATTTTAAAAATGATCTTATTTTTTGTACCTGGTTTTGGTGAAGTTTTTTTTATCTATATTTTAATTTCACATTTTATTTTGAATTTAGTATTTAATAATATAATTTGTTATTTTATAATTTTGTGACATTAATTGTTTAATTGTTTTTGTGTCCATAAATAATTTGAATTTGAATTATACGAGGTTTTTTATAGTTATACCTAATTATCATACTTATTTATATATGTAAATATTTCGTTTTATTTAAATACATTATTATGATTATTTTTATATACTTACTATACATATATTATGTTTTATTTTTATTTATTTTTCTTATTAGTGTTACATCTCCGGTCTGTTACTTATGTTTTCTACAGTGTTTTTCTTTTCTTGGTTGCCTGGAAGAGATCGCTGTTAGCGATAAGGCCGCCACTTGTGGCACTAGTTCATAAGGTTATTTTGTTCTCTGTACCTTTTTCTGTTTATGGTGTGCACAATAAAGTGTTATATACCTATCTATCATTACAGTTAAAATAAGGTTATAAGTTAATGAATTTGTAAAAATGCTAAACAGAACAGCGGTTAACTCAGAACCGAAAAACATGTCAAGTAATCTTACAAGACAAGAAATTTGGGGAACAACGTTACAAAGTACCTAGTAAATCTGTATTAGCTCAGTTTTCATTCAAAATCATGAGATGCAAAGCCATGCCGCATTGTATTTTTTAATTTTTCTGTTCCGAAATAGCAATTTCTTACTGCCCGTAAATTGGTGGGTATATTTTTACAGCGGAACATAGATAATTATAAATTAACTGCCGACGTCCGCATAAACTGATATGTTACATACTAACTAACGTTTATTCTGTTACATCCCATACAAACTATTGTTAAATCTGCGATAGAACGTTGGAAATCACTGTTTATAATGGTTTTAATTAGACTCTTGCTTTAGCGCAGCTAATTTCGTTCTCAGAAACACCTACAGTGTTTTCTTCTAATGATAAATGTGTTATGGTGATTTTTGAAAGGTAACGCAAATCTTGGGCGGCTTGTATAGGTACCTACTACTGAGAAAAAATTATGCAGATAAAGTACGCCAGTGGCAGAATGACACATTTCTGAAGTATAGTAGGCTGTAAAATTTTTGCCACCCTATTTTTACAATCCAATAATTGGTTTAAAATTCCACAACAATTAGTTGATGGGTATTTTTTCTAAAGTTAGCACATGTTCAACAAAAAGGTCAGCACATACAATTAAACCGTTCGAAACAAAGAACATTTGAAACAAAATATTTTTTTCTTTGCAATATTTTTTATTCAGTTATTCACCGTTTGTTGAGCCTGACGCCTGTGTCCTTTACACGATGCAATTCTAGTCGGAAAAATATTGAACATGTCAAATAGATCGCATTATAAATTATCATTAGTAAAGGCTTGCGACTGTCCATAAATTTTCTTAAAACTGTACAATATTAAATAGGCACTCGAATAAAGCATGAATGGATAAATATCCTAGTTGAAAGATCATTCGGCTTTCAATATGGAAGCCCTCGGTTCGAATCCCACTGTCTTTTCTAAGTTATGTACGTATTGCCACTGACTTCAAACGGTGAAGCAAAAGATCAGAACATCGCGAGGAAATCTACATGTCTGAGAGTTCATAAAAAGTTATCGACGATTTTATTCTATGAAGTCTACCAACCCGCACTTGACTAGCGTGGTGGTCTATGGCTTTATCCTTCTCACAATAATACAAATACAAAATATACAATTTTTTTTTATTAATAGCACCAGAGTTACAGGTCATTCTTCTATTCATATTTAAAAATATCAAAATCATAACATATGTCAATACAATGAAAATGTCAATGAAATAATATGTCACATATAAAATAATTATGTTAATATGATTAAATGTCGATAAAAACAAATATATTATAATTACTTACTAGTAATTCAATAATCCCTTATTTTTAAATAATCGTCAAAGTCATAAAACAAGGTTTTTTTTTAATGTAAAAAGTAATTAGACGAACGAGACGCTCTCCTGATGGTAAGAGATAACGCCTGTCCATAACCAACGCAGCGATACACAGAACTTTAAGTAACAAAACAAAGTCCAGGGCATCACTGCTTTGGCGCTCATTACTTTGATAGAGTTAGTCTCAACAGCCCAGTAATTTCGCTAGCTGCAGTGCCCTTCAAACCGGAACACAGTACTGCTTACACACTACTGCTTAACGGCAGAATAACTGGTACTGCGGTGGTACCTACCTAGACGACCTCCTGCTAAGGAAATCTACCACCAAGGTCTCTTGAAGCCAAGATCTTAGTTTAGTTCTGAAGCACTCGATGGAAGGTGCATCCTGAATGGAAGTGGGTACGCGATTGTAAACAAGACAAAATAAGAACAGGGCCGCATCCAGCAATGGGACAGTTTTTAAAAACAAGGCTAATTCGAATAAATATCATAACTGTGCGGTAGATAATAATGGATTATTATCTACCGCACAGTTAATATCTTTCCGTCGACATTGTGTACACAAATGTATATACGAGTACGTTTCAGTAGCGTAAACTTTTCATGTGTTTCCCCTACCTGTTTATGGTCGGAAGTACAATGCTGCGTTTGGGCGGAGATAGGGAACGGTCGAGTGGCGGGGATAGCTGCGGGCAGCGTTATGGTATTAAAATTACGAATATGTTGCGACAAAACAAATCATGTGGGTCAAAAATTATTAGTCAACTTATATTATTAAATTATGTAAGAAAAAAAATGGTTACTAATTCACGTTCGCTTCAGTTTGTGCCCACCATTGACACATTTTTTATACATTTTGGTATCGAAAATTCGACAGAAGTTGTTTTGCAAATGTAAAGTCTTTCATAATATTTACGACATTGAAATTAACGTAGTACCTACAAAACTATTTTTTTTAGCTTCACTCTTTATAAATTAAGAATAGAGTGTGTGATAGTATCTGTCATTACAAAATACAAAACTTGAGTCGTCGCCAATAGTATAATCAAAACAATATTTTTGTTATTATTTCATAGCTATTAGTCGCTATATCTCACGTATATCGCACAGATAAGGAAAATGACTTAATTTAATAATAAATAAAATTTAACTTAGCTTAAATCTCAGTGGCAAAGGATGAAACCAACACAGTTTTTTTTAAATCTTATTTTATCTTCCTATAAAATATTAAACGTACTTTATGTATTGTTGAAAGTAATACTCAAAGACCTAAAGCACATTGTAAAATTAAAATTAGAGTATAACTGAGATTGTGTTAGTTCTAAATGTGTTAAACCATCTATAGAAAATATACAGTATTCAATATATTTTTTTAGCTATTCCTCGTAGTTTTCCGTGATGAAAAAGTAACATATCTGTTTTCTCATTTGAATCCATCCAGTCGTTTAAGCGTAAAAAGAGACAAATGTAAATATATAGGTACAAACTACAAAGCCTTTTATACTAGTAATTGGCTTTTGATAGAAACAAACTTTTACATTTAATAACTGACAGACTACTAAACCTCGATATTCATCATCATCATCATCATTATCAGCCTATATTAGTCCACTGCTGGACATAGGCCTCTCCCAAGACACGCCACTCAGCCCGATCTTCGGCTTTTCGCATCCATCCACCGTGAGCTGTCCTACGTATATCGTCACTCCATCGAGTCTCAGGGTGTCCTACGCTACGCTTGCCAATACGCGGTCTCCACTCTAGAACACGTCTACCCCAGCAGTTATCGGTTCTGCGACAGATATGTCCAGCCCATTGCCACTTCAGCTCGAAACTGTCTCGCAGCAAACGCAGCACGGCACCCTTTCAACCAGTCTCAGTAGTCTATGTTATTTTTGTCTAACCGCGCACGTGCAAGAATTGTCTTACATTACATGCAAGTCATCTAGCTTGAAACCTTATCGCAATAACGTCTTTCAGAAAATTTCAAGTGATTGGTAGCCGTTATTACTGTGACAGAGTTATAAACAGTGGAGCGAGGTAAATGCGGCTAAATTCGTCGTATGCTTTGTGAACGCTAATTGATTTTTAAACGTTCTAAGTAAGCTTTTGTGATTGAGCCGTTTCCTTCGTTCGTATTTTGAAATTTTGTTTGAGTATTAGAAAACGTATTTGCGAGGTTTTATTACACTTTCTTGTTATCTTACGTTGCGATATTCCACTATTTCGGAGTGTAGACCACATGGAGTAAAAAGATATCATTCTGGTTTTTTTTTTTTATGCCCCAGGTGGCAATCAAGCTGACGGGTTGCCTGATGTTAAGCAATCACCGTCGCCTATAGATATCTGCAATACCAGGGGTACTACAAATACGTTGCCGACCTTTTAAGATTCTATTAACATGCCTTACAATTAATTATTATTTTATAAGTTAAAAGTAAAAATAACACATTATTTGTGATGTAATTTTGATATATGATTTATTTTTTTAGCTAACATGATTTAATTTTAACATTGTTGGACTCTAATTAAAATAGTATTTTAATGTTTGTACGAGCACAGCGCCATCACTTACATATGTTATACCCATATACGCAATAAATGAATTATGAATTAAATATACTACGTACAGAAAACCTGCAAATATTAGCTACACTTCTTTTTTGGGCAGTTGTGTAAATAGGTTGAAAATATAGACACTAAGCAATAATTATGAAAAGTATTTCAAACCGCATTAAACATATTCAAACTGCTCATTGGGAAGAAATCTAAAATGCTATTAAATTTTCCTCATAACTGCTTTTTTTAACAACATAAAATTTTTAAGTAAATTTACCTGAAAAAATAACTCAGATTCCGTGTCATAAACGCGTAACCAAACACATGGTTTTGGAACATGTACTTTAAAAATTCTGAAGTCTCCATAGAGTGGGGCCACGAAACGTGTATTATCGCGATATTCTCCGCCATTCAACTAATTTAGTCTCCATTTTTATTTACTAAAATACATGACGTTGACTTTTAGATTAAGTTTTTTTGCATAAATTTTGTAAATAGTATTAATTTAAGTTTTTTTTTTATTTTGTGCCATAAAGATTGTAATTATCTAACGTTAAAATAAAAAATCTAATTTATTAAAATTAATCACACATTCAAGGTATTTATAAAAATAAAAACGTAATTCAAAGAATGATTTCAAAGATATTTAAATCAAAGATGTATATAAAACTGTTTTTCGTGATTCGTAGATTACATCATAAAAGTATGCCAATCTTATAGCAAAAGATAGAATAGAATACAACTTAAACATACATACATTATAACATACGTATGTTATATGAAACATAAAAAAGAGATTAAGAATATAACAAAACAAAATAACAAAAATATGGTGTAAAACAGCAGCCTAAAATAATTAACCTACTTCAAAAAAAGGAAAGTTCTAAAATTCAAACTGCATTGTTATTATTCTAGAATTCCAAGAAGTCCGACAAGGATTTGTTTTTTGACTTTTCGACTAATATGAGATAAACTTTATAAATGAAATGGCATGGTGTAACAACTGACACATAAAAGAAACTATCGGGAAACAGCTTTAGATGCAAATCTACTGCCAAGCACCTAACGGTGTGCTCACTTTAGAGCCAGTTCCATTCCAGGCTAGGTGTGCTTACCATTTTCAGCCATACCAGCACTTAACACCGGCTGTGGTCACAAAGCTAGCCTGTAAAAATTAAAAAAAGCATACCTGAGAAAAATTAGGTACATTGATTTACAAATACAAATATTTTTATTGATAACATCAATGTTACCACTTCAAAATTTTAAATATGTCAATAAATGAATTTCAAAACACTGATTACATGTCAACACAAACATGTCACAATAAGGTATGTCAAAATGCAAACATGTCAATATAAAAAAAATTGTCAATACCAACAAAAATTGTCACTAAAATAAAATGACATGACAGAAAAAATCATAATTACTTACCAGTTAAAGTTCACCATTTCAAGATAAGTACTTACCTACTACTTATTATGGGATAACGTTTATCTCCTAGCCATAACGAGTCAAAAACTTACCAGCCACAAAGCTACCCTTTCCAGAGACCAGTAACATAAACATTGTCTTAGTTTTAAAGCGACAAAAACTCTCATAAAATTATTAGTAGAGCTACCAACTAATTTAGTAATGCCGGCTAAATAAAGGAACTAGATAATTTTAACGCGAGGCCATTAATTTTTATTACGAAATTGCGATAGCGGCTCCACCATCGAGCTGCACAGACTAAGTCGCCGTGGATAGGTGTCCACGTCACGTGCATTTCTTCTTGGAAACTAGTTAATTACGTCTTGTAAACTAATAAAATAATAAAAACGTGTTTTAGAATAATAATTACCGCTTTTGAGAATTGGGCAGCCATGGCGTTGGTTAGTGATCTTTACAAGGATACAGATAAGGGGTGTGATCACGAAGAAACGCAAATTTCATTCAACAGTAGCGCCATCTATTAATTTAACGCATAATTATTATGTAGTCGTTAACGTAATGCCAAAACACGCAGAGATAGTGGCGTCATCTAGTCTCCTGTACAACACAAAAAAATATTTCGAAGAGTAAGCAGGTAGAACAATTTATCGTAGTACTATTTTTTGTGTGAGGTATAAGGCTACTCTTGCTGCTACTGCTACTGGTAGAAGTAATAAATAAATACATTAATATCTTAAGACATTTCACACAGCGCCATCAGCCCCCCAAAAGCAGCAAAGCTTGTACTATGAGACTCAAATCCCACTAATATTATAAATATGAAAGTTTGAATAGATTACTAGCTGCGCCCCGCGGTGTTACCCGCTACATGTTACGGGATATAAAGTAGCCTATGTCTTAATTCAGGGTCTCAGCTACCTCCATACCAAATTTCATCCAAATCCGTTCAGTAGTTTTTGCATGAAAGAGTAACAAACAATTATCCATCCAAACTTTCAAATTTATAATATTAGTGGAATTTGAGTCCCATAGTACAAGCTTTGCTGCTTTTGGGGGCTAGATGGCGCTGTGTGAAATGTCTTGCAATCTTTATTTAGGTATTTATTTATTAATTCCACCAGTAGCAGTATGTAATTTTTCTTCTACTTAACACTTAGTATTTAATTTTACTTGCGCACACAAATAGCCCTAGTATAGTTAGAAAAACCTTATCAAAAGTGATATTGCCAATGTACATCAAAAGACAATAAACAGATTAGGCAGTAGCGAGTATCGGACTGACACAAAGACTGCTTCCGCTTTATGTTTGTGTTACATTGCGTTTCACCTCATCCCGCGCATTGTACTAAGAACCTACATTACGTTTCTGTAATTACAGGTTAGGGCTGTTACAGAGAATTCTATTTGGCTTTTAAAATAATCTTATCTTTAATATCTTATTTTTAACTTAATTAATTTTACATAATTATATTAGTGTATTTTTAGTTATCTATTTTATGGCTGCTTGCTGAATTATTGATTATTGAATTACTAGTAAGTAATTATGATCTTTTGTCATGTCATTTTACTATATTGACAATATTTTTTTTGGTATTGACATATTTATAAATTGACATATTTTATATTGACAGTATTTTTATATTGACAATATTTTTTTTATATTGACATGCTTGGATATTGACATACCTTACCTTGACATGTAATCAGTGTTTTAAAACCCATTTAATGACATCTTTAAAATTTTGAAGTGACTTGTAACATTGGTGTTATCAATAAAATATTTGTATTTGTATTTTGTATGTATTAGGATATATTATTATTATTAGAATGTAAATATGTATATTTATGTAATAGTTATGTATTATCCTTTGTGTATCCGCGTTATTGACACACGCCGTGTTTTTCTTCCTCTGATCCTGTCCGCCCTAAGGTTGCCTGGAAGAGATTGCTTTTAGCGATAAGGTCGCCAGTTGTTATACCTCTTAATTGAGTTTATTTCTTCTGTATTGTATTATTTTTTAGTGTGTGCTTTAAAGAGTTAATCAATCAATCTTTTCAGGTTCAAGAATAACTTTACGGATAAACAAACACAAAGAAAAAATGACATACAAATATACACACACAGCGCCATCTGGCCCCAAACTAAGCAGAGCTTGTGTGATGGAACTCAGATAACTGATAGAATACATACCTTTTTTTTGCAAATACATACAGAGCACCCAGACACAGAATAAACATTTGTTTATTCACAAAATGTTTGCCCTGAGTGGGAGTCGAACACACGCCCTACAGCTCTCAATGCAGATACAATACCAATGAGCTAACGGGGCTGTCAAAATGCCTTATAGCTGCGCCCCGCGGTGTTACCCGCTACATGTTTTCGGATTAAAAAGTAGCAGGGTGTCAGCTACCTACATACCAAATGTTATCCAAATCCGTTGTGTAGTTTTTGTGTGAAAGAGTAACAAACATCCATCCATCCAAACTTTCACATTTGTCATATTAGTGGGATACTTTAATACAAAAGATGTTTATTGTCAAAGGGGCAAAATCAGCTTTATGCTGTAAGAATTTAGTTCTTACAGCGCTGGTTTACATTTTGCCCCTACTCTCGAACTCAGGTGTTAGTCGAGTAACTTAGTACAGCGGGTATTTTGTACACAACATTTTGATAATATCATGTGCCCTACCACAATGCTATGGTTTCCTCACGATGTTTTCCTTCACCGGCAGCTCAAGCTCATTGTAGGCTACCGCGCTAACTACTGAACTATCATCGCTACTAGATTACGCTATTCTCTAACTCTCAGTACTCTACACAAGAATCAAAGCGCTGGCGTGCTTCCAGAGACATTCAAAGACAACTACATCTGTCTTTTGATCAATTGTTAGCCACTACACAAGCCATAGACTATAAACACGGGCTTGAGATACCGTCGACCTGATTAGAAGAACACTGCGGATTACGAGATCTAAACTAGACTTTATCTATAGGTACTATTATACAGAGGAAAGATTTGTATTTTTGTATATAAAAACTACTGAACCGATTTCAAAAATTCTTTCACCGTTGGGAAGCTACACTATTCCCGGGTGATATAGGCAACTTTTTATCCCTGTATACCCACACGGGAACGGGAACTATACGAGTGAAACTGCGAGGCGTCTGCAAGCACTCGTATACAACTGGAACAGATATAAAAATAAAACCAGTCAAGTGCGAGTTTGCACACTGAGAGTTTCGTATGATCTTTCAACCTAATGTTTCAATAAAAACGTTATGCAATATATTTGATTATATCTACAAGTATCGTAGTACCCTTTCGTCATATTATACGTGCCAAAACGCTGGTCTCTATTTCGCATAAAGATTAATAATGGAAGCATAGAAATTGTGCCTAATGTTTCGTACTTTTATTTTCAGTAAGCATCTTCAATAACATTGTCGCATAATTATAGTCAGAATAGTTAAAAATTAACACGGACTTAAAAAAAAACTTTTTGTTTCAGCCTCGTACAGCTTTATCCAGTCATCGGTAACCAGACACGACATTCTAATTGCAGATGGCGTTCTACTGAAAACATAATTTATTTTAGCGTAAATATCGACGAAATGAGCCCGTGATAGCTTTTACTGTTAATGTGTAGGAGTAGGTATAATGACGTCATTGTACGACTACTTTCCTTGTATTCCTTCACTTTTTCCGTTGACTGGTATTTTGGTAAGGCCCGATGCACACCGAAGTGATATCAACGCCAGTACTTTATAGCAATCTATCCTTAATAACTGAATTTTACTTCCTTCTTTTTTTTACACGACTGCCCAAGAAAGGAGTGTAATGTTTTCAGGGTTCATGTATGGCTGAAAAGATTTAGACGTATGAGGTATCGCTAGATTACATACTTATAACATCCCGAGTGACACTAGCTATTCTTTACCCACGACGGAACGGAGACGGTCTATGCGTTTGGGGTGAGTGGATGTTTGTTTGAAATATAATAGCTTATATTACCAACTTTTAATTTTTGTAGCGATGATAGCTCAGTGGTTAGCGCGGTAGGTTCGCATGCCGAAGGGCGTGGATTCAAACCCCAACAATGAGCTTAAGCTGCCGGTGAAGGAAAACATCGTGAGGAAACCATAGCATGGTGGTAGGGTACTTTCTAGTACTCAGCTGGCTAGCTACCACCCTCAAGTTGAAAATCTGCCGCCAAGCATCTAACGCTGTGTTCCGGCAGCCTCACTTGAGAGCCAGTTCCATTCCAGGCTAGGTGTGCTTTACCATCTTCGACCACACCTTCACTTAACATCAGGTGAGCTGTGGTCAAAACAACAAGCCTGTCAACCATAAAAAAAAAACTTAGGTACTTACCTACCTTAGATTAGTATATCACATAATTTTCATCCATAAAATGCGAGTGAAATTGCGGTGTAGAGTTAGAAATAACTACACAAGATGGCTAAAGCATATCCCTCTTCGCCTATCTTTCCTGTTCAGTGTCTGTAAAGCTATACTGATATTTATACCTATACCTATATTATATACTATACCTCCCGAAGTGTGCATGACATGATATATATTTTCTTCACATAATGTGGTGAGTGGTTTCGATGGGCATCGTACCTAATCCGTATCTTTTCCGGTTCACTGCCACTCGAAAAATCGAGAATGTTGTTTTCAAAACAAACCAGTAAATTATAAATTTATTTTCACACATTTATATGAAATTTAACGAGCATGAATTCCGTTTGGTTAATGTTAAGTTTCGTATTAAATTTTGATGGGATTCAAGAGGAAATTTAATGGTAAATGAGAATCAATGCGCAGTGATCGCCAACACACAAATTTGAAATTTTCTTTATTTCTCTGCTTACAATAACTTTTCTCGGCGCTTTGAGTTTTATTGTTTTCCTCTCAAAACCGATTTATATGAATAATTTAAGACGCACTCACGAAATTGTATGAGACTTTTGAGACCACTTTTAGAATGCCATAATAAAGGTTTGTACAAGTTTCCAGCTTATTATCTCTCATTTCCAGGTTGACCCTTTTTTGTTTATGTGACTACTATAAATAAATAGGGCATTACACACAGCGCCATCTGCCCCCAAACTAAGCAAAGCTTGTACTATGGAAGTCAGATAACTGATAGAATACTTAAGTATTTTTTTTTGTAAATACGTAGGTAGGTACTTATTATAAATACAGAACACCCAGACAGAACAAACATTTGTTTATATCACAAAATGTTTATCCTGAGTGGGAATCGAGCCCACGCACTTCAGCTCTTGGAGCAGACATACTGCCAATGAACCAACAGGGCTGTCAAGTTTCCAGCGTATTATCTCTCATTTCCAGGTTGACCCTTTTTTGGCTATGTGACTACTTACTATAAATGCAAAGGTATGTTCCGTTTTTATTTAAAAAAGCTAGCCCGGTTAGCTATGCCTTTATTTTTTTTTAGTTGGGTAAGACTTAACTTGGTACCTATCTACAATTCTACATCTGTTTAAATCAACAGCCTGGCTGGTCGCGCTCGCCGCTCATTATATGACTCTCAGTGGAAAAGTGCGCGGGCGCTCGCTGCCGCCGGAGTCTGCGCTTCGTCTGTTTGTTTGGCAGGTGCGCCTGGGTGGCCTTCCCAGAACTCTTTGAACGAACACCAAGTACCCAGGTACACCCAACACACGAGTTAAGAAAAGAAGCACAGACGCATATCGACTTGAAAGATTTTTTGATTGGATTTGACGCTGCTCGTTGTGCGTTCTGCCAGTGTCAATTAAGCAGCACATTTTTAAGTGTCTAAAGTAGGTAAATCTTAGTCACAGTCAAAGTCGAAGGGGTTTTTTAAGAAGAACATGAATATGCATTTTCTATGCAAGCGTGCGCCATCTTCGGCCATATCGTCACTTTCCACCAGGTGAGATTATAGCCAAACATGCGTTTGGTCTAGTCCGATGTAAAAAAAAGACAATAAATTGTGACTTTACTAGAAACTACTACGACGCTTTGAAAACAACACAAAGTTTGATAGAGAGTACCTAGTAGTAGTTTAATAGTTTGATATTGTATCATTTTGGGCAACTTCCCAGAAGAGGTTAACTAGTAAAAATCCCTCTAACTAAAACACACAAATCAGATTGGAGTAAAAGATCTCTAATTTGTCCACTTTAATGTTGTTTTAAATTATAATTATTTATTGACCTTATAACGTGGGTTCGATTCCCAACCAGGACAAAACATTTTGTGGTGTAATCAAATTTTTGTTCTGTGCCTGGGTGTTCTGTATCTCTGTAGACTCCGATGTCCGTCCGTCTGTCACCATGCAGGCTGTATCTCATGAACCGTGATAGTTAGACAGTTGAAATTTTCACAGACTCTGATGAAGTATTTCTGTTGCCGCTATAACATAATACTTATAAGTATTTACAAATAAAAAGTATTTAAGTATTCTATGGGAGCCCCCTTAAATGTTTATTTTATTCTGTTTTTTAGTATTTTTGTTATAGCGGCAACAGAAATACTACTTCATCAGAATCTGTGACAATTTCAACTGTCTAACTATCACGGTTCATGAGATACAGCCTGGTGACAGACGGAGAGACAGACAGACGGACGGACAGCGGAGTCTTAGTAATATGGTACCGTTTTATCCTTTGGGTACGGAACCCTAAAAAGGATCATTCACCTACAGCCTACAGGTTAGGTTAAGATGAACATCCGCAAAATAAAGACAGAATTAATCGGTTAAAATCGCTCTATTTTCTTCAAGAACCGTAAATAAGTCCATTGACATTATTCTCCTAGTAAAACGTGCGTCTATTTGTATTGATGAATTTATCTATGTTTATGTGCAGTAACAATGCGATATAACGCAGGCTCCAACTCTATAAAACGGCAGTGGGGTCACCATGGTGTTAGGATTCTCGAGGAATATCGATCTACGAATTTGCATGAGTTGCCCACGTAGGTACTAGTATGTAAACTAAGAAAAATATATGGAAATGGGCAAGCGCCTCTGGCGACAGTAAAAGGAAACTGCTTGTTTCTACTCACAACGTAAATAGACATCTATCAAACCTTCCGTAAAAAATATATGTATGTTACAGTGAAAATTGAATAAAGGTCTGTTGCGTAGTTTCGAAAAGTTTAATTTGTAGAGTAAAAGCGCCAATTATGGACTAGGTCTGTAATATGGACTACCGGCGTTTCTCAAAGAACGTCCATTGTATCGAGCCGTTGGTCAGCGCACGCTAAGCTTCATCACTCCTGCAGCTCGCTAATCGTTTGCAGGCCAGCAGAGAGCCCGCACATATTCACGAGAGCCATTTTTCGTTTTTTATCACCGTGCGATGTAATTTCTTAGGTAACTTCGTAAGCTCATAATTTTCACAAATATTACTCTTTATGAAAATGGATTAAACTAGGGGAAAGGTAAGTAATTTTAAAGTTATTCATATTAAGTTGCAATAGTTTTTATAATTTCCTGAACAACAATATTAACCTAGAAATGTAAGAGTATTATAATATGGACCACCGGCATGTTTTAAATATGGACTAGTGGTCCATATTACAAACAGTCACATAATTTATTAAATGTTAATGTTTTAGTATGGCATCTACAACCAAAGAAAAGACAAACATGGGACAAAATGCAATGGCAAAAGTTGAAAGTAAGTTGCATTTACGAGAAAAGCAAATGAACTTTTTAAAGCATCCAAAACATCCCTGAAATATCATATAGAACATATTTGTCGCCAAAGGTGTTGCAGCCTATACCACGTTTAAAGGAGACTGTCGGCAACAGAGGGAGAAAAGACACTAGGCCTACAATTTACTACTAGTAGGTATGTAAACTAAGCAAAATATATGGAAATAGGGAAGCACCCCTGGCGACAGTAAAAGGAAACTGCTTGTTTCTACTCACAACGTAAATAGACATCTATCAAACCTTCCGTAAAAAAATATATGTAAGTTACAGTGAAAATTGTATAAAAGTCCGTTGCGTAGTTTCGAAAAGTTTAATTTGTACCTACTGGCTAAGTAAAAGAAATACTTATTATACAAAACAATGAATATCTCTACCTACTTGTACAAAACTTTAATGAGGTTGTATCGTATATGTATACAAACCTTCCGTAAAAATATATCCTGTCCGTCCTAAGGTTGCCTGAAAGAGAGTGCTTTTAGTGATAAGGTCGCCAGTTGTTACACCTAGTAAATAAATTTATTTTTTCTGTATTGTATTATTTGGTGTGTGCAATAAAAAATTAATCAATCAATCACACATACGGATCCGGGTCGGGTCGCTATGTTATGAATAAAACACCAAATTTTTTTTCATAAACTCTCAAAAAAACACAAATTTAAGAAAATTAACAATTCGACACGATTTTTCCGCATTCCCGTCGAAATCTTAAGATGAAAAAGACATGGAGGTGTGGTCACCCCACACCCTCATTTAATGCCGAAACATTCGACAGTACCTAACAATGGTCGGGATTTACGTATTTATTTAAGTGGTATTACTGGCCACCTACAACCTGCTATACGCAGACCACACATAAAACTGGGTTTGATTATACGCTTTGTTATTTTTGTAAGTGTCGGTTTCGAGGCTTTTTTAAATTGATATAAAATCTTTAAACTATCTTTTCTATTCATAGATATTACTTTCTAGGCCAAAAAAATGTTTTATTTTATACGAGTAAGTTTGTGTTTGATCGAAGATGCGGTCTAGGATGGAGAACGTGATTCACTCGCGACTTGAAGGCAAAGAAAAATGACCTGTAACTTTGGTGTTATTAATAAATGATTTGTATTTGTATTTGTATTTGGCACCCAGATTGTATGTATCCGGGTAGGTAGTACCATTGAGTAGTTATTCGTATGATAAATAAGGAATGAAAACGATCAATGATTCGCGCATTATTAATTAAAGATTTTATTATATTTAATGAAACGTAAGTAGGTATCTAGTATCTAATGATAAAAATCATTGTACCTAGCTATTTAATTATTTTAATCTCATTTTGAAAGAAAAAGGGCACAAAGTTGAATATTTAACGTAGATATTATAAGAAATAGGTAGGTAGGTATATTTTTCATTGCATTTATTCATAATAATAATTCGTGTCTGGTACATCGTTCCTTTTCTGTCTTACTTTCCTTGTTACTTAGCGTACACTGCCATCTGTATTTCTAGTTAAAAAACTATTACACAAGTAGAAAGTATTTAGTTCTGCTACTCAACAATAGATGGCATTCGGTCAACATAAAAAAAAATGGAAAAATCGACTCCACGAAGGAAGAAGAATGTAAAATATTGAGTGAAATATATTGTTGTAATTTTCAGTACGCAAAAAAAATACTATTAATATAGCAAAATACAAGCAATTTTTGCATACATAATTTTTACTGATAGATTTTTTTCCACAGTCAACGTAAAAAAAGTTAAACTTCAAATCAACTTCCAAAATGACGTTTGCTGACACTTGCGCATTGTTATCATCGTCTAGAATTTATTTAACGATTTTTCGGCAAACAAAATTTCTGTGTATTAGTGCTGCTAAATTTCACATGGAAAACCGAGATGAAACGAAGTCAACCATGGAACTTGTCAACATACCGCCCCTGGTGTCGACTTACCGACAGGCGCTCCGTACCTTCGATGTCAAACTAAAAGATGATCTGGACGCCAACTTGAGTAAGCTAAAATCAATGATGGACAAGTTAAACGCCAAGGACTTTGGTTTCGACAAAAGCCTAGAAGACCCCGCGACTTGGGAAGTGCCCCAAAAAGCTCCATGCACTTATATCGAAGTCTTCCAAAACAACCGCGTGAACATGAGTATTTTCGTGCTGAAACCTGGTTTTAGAATGCCCCTGCACGATCATCCACACATGCACGGCCTGCTCAAAGTAATATCCGGTGCGGTAAGAATCAGAAGCTTCACAGAATATCCTTTAAAAGAAGTAGTTAATATGATAGACTTCGCAACACGAGCGAAACACGAAGCTGCGCGGATCGCTAAAGGCTTACATCATAAAAGGAAATTGTTTGCCAAAGTATCTAATAATCGCATTTGCAGAGAGAACGCAGAAACTTGCATACTGACTCCAACTATATCCAACTATCATGAAATAGAAGCTTTAGATATGCCGGCAGCATTCTTTGACATTCTATCACCTCCTTATGACACACTCATCAAAGAAGTCGGCCCTAGGAGATGTAGGTATTATGTTGTAACACAAGAAATTAGCACCAATCTGGTAGAACTACAAGAAACTGAAGTGCCAACATGCTTTTACTGTGATACATCCCCTTACTTAGGACCGAAACTTGGCTAGTTTCAAATTCTTGTTCCATTTAGGTTTTTCAATTGCGGTTTGAAAATTCAACTATTGAATTTAATTCTTTAGTCATTTTTAAATCAGACATCGATGTCACTTTTGTGATATGTAAGTAAAATAGTTCTAAAGGTGTTTTGTGCCTTTCTGCAGATATATTTGAGGGTATTAAAGTAGTTACCATTGAATATAGCTGTATAGACATCAAACTGATGTACCTATAGAATGTTCAAACATTAAATTTTAATTAGGTAGATTAAATTTCCATTATTATTATCAGGAATTATTTGGTTAGGACTGATATGCCAATGATATATAACTGCATATTTATTGTCCGTCATCATGATTACCTGGCATACAAATGCATGTGTGCCTAATTTTTGAAATATTGTGATTTACACTTGCCATATTTAGCTAAATGTGGCAACCTCACAATATGTGGATTTGTGCGCCTAACCCTTCCATGCTCTTGCAATGTATGAAATATTGTGCTGCAAAAGTTTTTGCAGAGGAAAAGGATCGTTTTAATATCTATCTTGGTTTGCAAGAAATTGACAATATTAGTAATGTTGCAGTGTTGTTTGCCAACTAAGTGGACTGCACTTGTTTCCACTTTTTCTATTAAAAGTAACCATAGTAAACTCTGTGTCTGTATGTTTTTCGACCATGTCTTGTCAATATTAAAAAAACTTATAGATATTAGATAAAAGTTCCACTTATTTTTACATTTTAAATTTAATTAAATACTTCAGATTATCCCAGGTATTGAAATATATATCTGTTGTGAATTAATCATCATGTTGTTAATTTATGATACAATTTCTTATTTGGCTTATCTACAATTCTACACTATTCAATCGAGGATCTGCTCTACAGAATTATTCTCTCTGAATGTTTCCAGTATAATGTAACATAAAACAACATTGAAGTAAAACATTAACAATTATGCAGCTGTGTAATATAATAAGTGTTTAACTGATTATGTATTAGGTGAATTAAAAGTATATTAAGACTTTGCATAAGTGTAAATAAAAGATAATTTATTAAATATTGCTCATAAAAATATTCTGTAAGTTTTAACACAAGGTACTTTTGTTTTCTTTTTATTCTAGTTACCTTAGAAATCTATTTGTTATATTCTATGAACTATTAATAAAATTCAGGTATCAATGTGAAAGTACTGATTTTACTCGATGTTAAATTTTACAGAATTTATTTTATAAATACTTACTGTAACTTAGATATTCAATGATCATTGAAAGTTGATACTATTTATGATTACTATCTATAAAAAAGAATTCATCTAAATCATAGTATGTTATATATAAATTCTGATTTCATTTTCCTTCTAAATTTTTCCATCCTAAAGTAATTACTGACAACCCTGTTGACTCATTGGTTGACCCTGTTGACTGTTCATTCAATAATAAAAAAACTATAGATGCTGTCAAAGCTTGGGAATAGTTATATAAATAATAAATAAATATCGTAGGACTACACACAGCGCCATCTGGCCCCAAACTAAGCAGAGCTTGTGTGATGGAAGTCAGATAACTGATAGAATACATAAATACTTTTTTTTTTGTAAATACATACAGAACATCCAGACACAGAACAAACACTTGTTTATTCACAAAATGTTTGCCCTGAGTGGGAATTGAACCCACGCCCTACAGCTCTTAAGGCAGATATACTACCAATGAGCCAACCGGGCTGTCAAGTCTTAATTATACCTGATAGTACCAAACTATATTCCCTGAATTAAATGAAGTTTTAATATGACTGAATTTCAATCGATCCAAGTACTTGTATTTTATTGTATAAACAGAGTGTAGAAGTTTAGAATCGTTCATTCATAATATTATTATTTGGTTATGAAAATACTTCAAGATGTATTGTCCATTATTCTACTAGCTAAAGCTAGATAGATAGTTTATCATGAGAATATGTTACTTCTCTCTTATTTTAATTAAACTGGTTTGTAATTTATAGTTATGTAAGTAATTATATTGCCATATACTTAAATAATTATTAATAGCAATGATGCTGAAAGAAATTTGAAACAAACAATACAGTCTCATGTAAGTTCTGCTTGATATGGTATTTTTTTAATATTGTCGAGTTTGTTTCATTCATTGTTTTTATTTACATTATATAAATGAAATGTGTCTGTTAATAAAGTTGTATGTTGAATATAGGAAATCAGAATGAACATTCCACATAATATGGCTATATTACAAATAATTTTATGAATCCATTAAAAATAATCGCTCCATCTGAATTTTTAATTTCAATCATACTCATATGAAACAGTGTTTTTTATTAATGCTAAATAACTCATCAGTGGTTACGGCGCTCGGTTCACACGCCGAAGGGCGTGGGTTCAAACCCCAATGAGTTAAGAGCTGCCGGTGAAGGAAACCATAGCACGGTGGTAGGGTACTTTCTAGTAGGTACTCGGCTGGATAGCTACCACCCTCAAGCAGAAAATTTGCTGCCAAGCATCTAACGGTCTGTTCCGTCAGCCACCGTTGAGAGCCGATGAGAGTAGATAAATCAAACAGGTTTTTTTTTTCAATAGCTAAACCGCTTTACCATGAAAACGAGCAGAATTGTCATGACGTCACGTCGTGTGAAACAATCTTATCTGTATAGGTAAGCAGGTAGCAGTTGTTCATCAGTAATGGCGTGTCGTCATATCCTATGAATAAATGCGTAATTGTGTAAATAAATATTATCTTTACCTAATATAATATAGTTTTACTTTTTGTTACCTACATTCCATGATCATCGGTTTCATTCCTAGTGCCACAAGCCTAATGGCTACCACATCCTCCCAGTAGGTCAGTAAAATACGTTGCATTACCTACTGTGTTCCAGTTTGAAGGGTACCTACTTATTGCAGCTTGCGAAATTACAGTGCTGTTGAGACTAACCATCTGTCTCAAAATAATGAGCGCTAAAGCAGCGATGGCCTGGACTGGACTTTGTATTGTTACTCAAAATTCTGTGTATCGCTGCAATGGTCAAAGACAGGCGTCATCTCTTACCATGAGGAGAGCGTCCCGTTCTTATCGTTAGGTACTTTTATATAAAAAACATGAAACAAGAAATAAAAAAGGTATTGTTGGTAAATAATGATTTATTGACATAATAACATTAGCATAAAATTAACTAATAAAACGTCCACACAACGATTGCACACATAGCTAAATAACTATTAAAACGATAAACGATTGTTTGTCAATATTGAAAATAGAGATGTCTTTTCGTTTTAAAAAAATATAGCTTAAGGCTGTTATGAGCACCAGACTCCTTAGATATTATTACAATCAATACATGAGATTAGATCCTAAACTGGCAACATCACATTCTATAACTTGGAACTTACAAAATTATCAATTCCAAGCTCGCATCAAAAGCTGTGATCAAACTAAGCATTTACATAAGATTTCAACTGAACTCAAAAGTAACAAATCCGAAGAACTCCTTGGCAAGTTGTTTTTATGTAAATGTAATGAGGCGGACGAAACGCTCTCCCGATGGTAAGAGATAACGTCTGGTTATGACCATTGCAGCGGTATTTAGAACAATCACATTGTAGGTACCTAGTTATCTTTTTAGCAGAGGTCGTCTAAGTAGAATCAGATATTTTGCCCCGCTGTAATGAAATTACAAGGCTAATAACACTCATCATCAATGAATGTCTAAAAAAAAAACTTAGTCCAAAGCATCGTAAAGCCCTGGAATTTATTTTCTTTCTGAGTACTGCATCAATGGTCATGGGCAAGCGTTATCTTTTAACATTACTAGTGTCTCGTTTGTCTCATTACTTACTACCAATGAACACTGTATCACTCACTATCATGTGTTTTTAACGATCGAAATCGCTAGCGATAGCGTAAAAGATTGCCATGGTAAATGTGTACAGCATATCACTTACGGAACTAAAATCGGTAGTATGAGTTCAATATGTGAAAACCCTATCGAAATCTAATCGCTAGCGACTCTGTCGGTACTCGAAAGAGAACGTATTTAATTCGGATTGTTGTGGCGTGTTACGGCGTTAGTATCTAAGTAGTAATTTCTTCGAGCGTTCGCAGGAATAATCTTTAAAACACTCGTACATTTTCTTCGGTTACTTTTAAAGGGTAAAATGTATAAACATCGACGAAGACAAGTGAATGCATAGATTTATCACCGGCATAACGTTGTTTTCTTGAAGAGCCATATATATTCGTGCGTTTACTATCTTTTTTACTTTTCTTCGTTCTTAGTAAGAACTACTGATGTGTGGAACTTCCTTACTTGAACTTGAACGTCGTCTTTCCAACCAAGTACTAGGCGCTGTTAAAAAACAACGTGATTTTAGATGTGATCGTTGTCAAACCTATGCCTAGTAAGTTATGTAGATAACGTTCTAATGTTTAAGAATTATTTAAATTAATATATCAATAAATTTCCACATTAAAAGTAAATTAAAAAAGCATTATGTTACAGTATGAACCTATATAAGTGCTAAGTAGATCCTAGCGATAGTTGAACAAAGCGAGAGGTGACTGGTCATATGATGTAAAGGCCGCGAGTCACATACCTACCGGTAAAATAAAGTTGCAATTCACTTTCTAGTTTATGCCATGTGCAAATAACAAACCAAGGACGATACATTTGCACGTAAACTTGCATGCAATTTGCTTGCTCGCATGTCATGTGTTTGTTTGTTTGACTCGCAAAGTCATTAATGACTACATTATTACCAATAAAAAAAACAAAACTCCACACGCGTCCTTTTTCTACGTCAGGTTAATAATGAAATCAATAAAAAAAAATAATGAAATAATGTCATACATTATTAATTCAGTCAGTAAGTTAGCATCGCTATATTCACGATACAGCGTGGAAATTGATCTGATACCCAGACTACACCAACACAGCGTGAGTATTGAGTAATCCCGTTTACGAAAACCAAAAACGAGTCAAAGTCCTGTTTTCACAGTGAAACTCCCCAAACTAAAACGTCTATTGAATACCTCTCCCGCACCGTTCCACTATCGTAAATGTCTACTTAATTAGGTAAATGCTAGATCTGTAAAATTTACTTTGTTTATACTACTACCAAAAAAAATGACAGCTTAACGTGATAACTACTACGGACCTCACAAGAAGAAAAATATAATAATTTAGCTTCCTTTTATAACTGATTAAATTACTTTTGGGAAGTTTTACTCATTGTATATTGGTGTTACATATCTGTATTCCAACTTTAAGTAATTTTTGTTACAATTCCACGTGATCGCGTTCTGAGAATATTAATACGATAGTGGATATAAATCACTGATACTTATAATAATAATTTGTTTAATTGAACCCTCATCGTTATTGTAACAGACAAGCGAAAATACACTAAAGATGTACGACCAAATTTTTTTTTTTTATGGTTGATAGGCCAGGTGTTTGATCACATCACATTTGCTCGCTTCAAGTTAAGGTGGTTCGATTTCCATACCAATAAATGTTTGCCATTTATGGACAAATGGAACATAATTTTACACTAAAATCATAGCTACTGGCATTTATTTTGGTCTTTATTTGCGGTAAATCACAATTGCTTGAAGAAAACAATAGATTATTAGCATAAAATCAAATTTATGATTTTTGAATAAAACAGTAGATTATGCTAACAATCTACTGTTTTATGTATTTGTATGGAAATCGAACCACCTTAAGTGACGGTGTGGTCGAAGATGGCAAACAGTTGTTGTTCAGTCGTTGCTTAATAAAGTTGAACAAAACCGCAGAGCTGTCATATATGATTTAAAAAATGTCTAATTGTGGCCGAGAAATTTCAACCGCACGAATATATAGGGATCTCAACTCTAAACACAAATATTCCTTCAAGTTTTGTGAAATTCTACACGTAGGCACCATTATCTGATGGCAACACATCACACAACGATAAGATAACATTTCGCAAACAAATCAATACTCCCTTATCTAATAGATGTACGTAGGTATGATATATTTGTTTACAATTTCACAGCTCAAGAAATAATTAACAAAACACTTGTCCAGTATTCTCTTCTTCCATGAAATTAGAGAAAACAATCGACGTTCAAAATCAATCAATGGTTTCTTAAGTATTATCTTTTTTTATTCGGAATTTGACAAATATTATAAGTACATACGCATGTATATAAGCCGAAAAGGTCATTGTACTCATCTTTATTTAATTTAATGTAAAAAAGTAATGAGACGAACGAGTCGCTCTCCTGATGGTAAGAGATAACGCTTGTCCACGACCATTGCAGCGATACACAGAGACTTTGAGTAACAAAACAAATTCCAGGGCATCACTGCTTTGGCGCTCATTACTTTGAGACTTTCGATGTCTCAACAGCCCTGTAATTTCACTAGCTGCAGTATCCTTCGAACCGGAACACAGTAATGTTTACACACTACTACTTAGCGGCAGAATAACTGGTACTGCGGTGGTAACTACCTAGACGACCTCCTGCTAAGGAGATCTACCACCAAGTATTATTATATTATAGTAGTTAGTATTATAATATTATTTATATAACTTCTAGTATGGGCACGAGTTGAAATCGTAAAATGAGCTGTTCTGTACGATATATATTATGTATGTTAACCCTTATTTAAACATACGGAATATTTGATATTTTTGGCGATTTCAAAACTGTGATCTTTTGTAAAAGTTGTTCTGTGTAGGTAACTGTAACTAGCCCTTTTCGACTTATTACTACACTCCAGACTTACAACCTGGTTTACCTTTCCATTATAGTGCTTTAATTTAAAACCAATTCTTTATAAAATAAATGCAGAAGGTATGTTTGGAGTAATTTATATCACAACTCTCTTCAGTTACAAATTAAACGTCATATCATTAAACTACGGCTAAATAATCTCAAATTAAACAACCAAAAGATTTTTTTTTAAATTCTATACTAAACAGGTTAACTTAAAAAAAAGTTGGTTGGATTTATTATATTAAAATACATATTAATACGTTATCCAGTTGAATTCACAGACACTTGTGTTTTTTCTTTTAAACCATATTAAGCGTTTAAACCGCACCTTTTCGTTTTAATTCTCAATCATTCAGATTTTAATTTTGCCATTTATATCCATCTCGAAACTTTTCCTTGTATCTTACTCATATTACCTAAAAAAATTATAGATTATAAGTAATTATTTAATTAATTCTACTGGTATTAGGGCAGTGTAAGTGACTAAAGGCAAATAAAACATATGAAAAGTATAAAAAAAAACTAAAGATATTTAGAATTATGGATGAAAATCTTGAATAAAATTTACGAAAATGTCAAAACACACATCATAAGTCACATTTTAAAAATATAAATACGATAATTTAATTTCAATTATAACATCATATCATCATACAATATTTAGTCTAAATACACAGAATACAGAATATACCTTTTCTTTTTTTGACCACTTTCGGTATGGTCGTTTTCAACGCAGATTCCGAAATCCATAGTTTTAAATATCTTCGCAAAAATCCTAACTAATGTTAACTACTTTTGTGAAATTGGACTCTACTTACCAAAATTTATTTTTACGGTTTCATGATTTGTTTTTTTTTAATACTAAGTACGTCTATTTCAATGACTCAATATTTGAGCAGATAAAAAAAAGTATGTACCTGTAGTGTAATTCAATTATCGATAGAGTTGATTGAGAGATACATTTTAGATACATATTAATAAATAAAATTATTGTAATAATATTAATGTGTTACAAATTATTATCAAATATATAAACTAGAAATAATAGGACAATAATAAAATTTACAATGGTTCAAGTTTGGAATTTTTCACCTTCCGAAAAACGAAAACGAAATGGGCGGGGAGGGGTCCCGCCCCTTGTCACACAATGTCACATTTCGTCGACCTCCTCCCTACCACTTAACGTGTGACGTAATTTATGGATGTTATATGTATGTAATTCAACATTATTAATTTGTATATGGTTTGTGTTTACATACTTCTGATTTATAAAGTTCATGTTGTATACATACACATCTGTATAGGAATGTAATTTAGATTAAATTATTTATTTTTGTTATTTACATAACCCTGATGTAAAAATTGTATTCAGTTTTGTAAATAATACACATTGTTAAACAAAATTCACTTCAAACAACTCTAGTTCCCCAATTTCCACAACTCTGCGGATAAATTAATTACACTGTAGTGTTAACAAGAGAGCACCAGCGAAATGTTACAAGGTAAAAAAAAATTTAATTGTTAAAAAAAAACTTAGTTACCAATAAAGGACTAGCAAAGACGTTGTACTAACTCTTAAAATTGGTCATATTATGTGCGAAATTAAAAATGTGCTATTAAGGTGGCTCCATTTCCATACAAATATTTTTTCCCCATTTATGGACAAATGGAGCATAATTTTACAGTGAAGTCACAACTACTGGCATTTATTTTGGCCTTTACTTGCGGTAAATCACAATTGCTTGAATAAAACTGTAGATTTATTAGCATAATCTACTGTTTTATTAAAAAATCATAAATTCATAAATCATTTATAAATTTGATTTTATGCTAATAATCTATTGTTTTATTCAAGCAATTGTGATTTACCGCAAATAAATATCAAAGTAAATGCCAGTAGCAGTGATTTCACTGTAAAATTATGCTCCATTTGTCCATGAATGGCAAAAATTTATTTGTATGGAAATCGAACCACCTTAACACGGTAAATTCTTAATAATAATTTCGAAGCATTTTGTTTTGTGTTACGTTGGGAGCCATACAAGTTGCAATTGTTTTTATACAGATATATTAATTTTGTTTACTTCGGGTACATCGATCAAATAAACAGAATTTCGTAGCATCTGCCAGCTGCGTCTTACCTGAAACCCCGTTCAAAAGCGTCAGTGAAGCAATTTGAATTCAGAAAACTTATTGCACTGCTATCTTCTTTTTCTTTGATTTTGGCGTCGCATTTTGTGCATTTGCCAGCGTCAAGTGTTTTGACATGTTCCATAAGTTAAATACAAATCAAAGTCCAGTCTTGGTGAAATCCAGTCATGCTTTAGTAAAGTAGTGGCGACTTTACTTTTTTCTTTTTGTTGGTATATTCGACTGAAATTTTTTTGGCTTTTCTATTATCGTTATCGCTGATAGCTATACGAATGTCATTTTGTTTTTTTGATCCCTAATTCTTTGAGACATAAAATCCCTTGCTTAAAACGCGTATAGCGTTCTTTATGTTTATTTCGACGGTTCATAATTATTGCCTTGTTGTCTAAATTAGACATTAAACGAGTATGCAAAACGAATTGGGCCACGTTCCATAAACGCGGCTATGTTATGTGCTCATAAGGAATAGGGTCCAAGCGTAAACATTTGGAATTAGGGTCGGTTTCCTTGAATTTTTACCCACGACGGAACGGAGACGGTATATGCGTTTGGGGTGAGAGGATGTTTGTTTGTGCAAATCCATAACTACTCGTCCGATTTTGATGTAGTTTTCAGTTATGGGTTCGGGTTTGATAGGTGCGTGTTCTTAGATAGGTGTTACGGTGACAACTCACCAGGGGGCGCTGCAGCAAACATTGTTTGTGCAAATGCATGTTGCCATTTTTCTCCAAAACTACTAGTTTGTTTTTTCGCACGCATAATCAAATACTGACCGATTAGGAGTTAGGTCAAAAATGAGTTACGTATAGACGCAGGCTTCTTTTAATGCCATCTATGATATGAATTTGGAAAAACATCAAAATTGCGTCAAATGGACCACTTTTACACAATATCGGTCTTTTTCATTTTTATGTGTTTCTCACACAGTCTTTGTTCAAACACCGACTGATGTCAGTTTGTGTCGGACGCTGTTCATGTGAAGTTGCTGTTGTTTAATTGAACCTAGACCGAATCCGAGTTGAGTGTATTTTCTACAAAAATAAATAGTAAGTTTTATAAGTTGATTTACTAATATAAACAGACTAAAAACATATTGAGTCCTTGAAAATTAGTTTAAACAAGACAGGCTTATAGTTGAATATGCCACCAATAATAAAGTTTATTTGCTTTAGTTTTAAAAGTAGACAGACTTAACTCAAGAAGTTAATTTTAAAACATAAAAAAATATTTATTATTATTTAATTTGAACAAAGTAAATAACACATAACTATTGATAAGTTTATAGACTACACGAAAAAAAATTAATATATTTATTTACCTAATTAATTTTTATTCTATTTAAAAAAAGCCGACGAGGTCGTGATTGCACGGAGGTTTTTCGTGATTTCCCAAAAACTGACTTTTTTGAGTTAAGTCAGTATTTGATTATGCGTGCGTTTTGTTTGAATAGTTTAACGTGTATGGCGCATGTAACCTATTTCTTTGATCGATGAATAGAACAAGATTTCGTAAATCTTTATCTGTAGAGGATACTATATCTTGTATAGCATGAAATGTAGTTTCGTTAATCAAATAAAACTTTCTGTTCACGTACTACATTAGAAACTTTCACTAACAACAATAACAAGAATTTTGTCATAATTAATAAAATATACATATGTACCTCGAAGCCTAGAAGGCATTTTAAATTATTGACATTTTATGCCCAAATTTGAAAGAAACACTTTAGCTAATTTGGATAAGAATACTGTTATATATCTTTTATCTATTACACAAATCTCTACATAGTATAAAACAAAGTCACTTCCCGCCGTATGTACGCTTAGATCTTTTAAACTACGCAACGGATTTTAATGCGGTTTCCATCAATAGACAGAGTGATTTAAGGGTAAGGTTTATATGTATAATACATGCGTATGCACCACATTAGTATCTACATTGCACCCGTGCGAAGCCGGGGCGGGTCGCTAGTTACATGTAGAGGGCAACAATTGCCGTTCAGGTAAAGGAATAATCAAAATACCAATTAGCATTTAACCACATCACTGGGCTAATAAATAATAAAATTAAATAAATAATAATAAATGCTTTGCCTCGCGATTATAGCAAAATCTTGATTATTTGGTATTTTTAGAGTTAATTAGAAAGAAACACACTGATTTAAGTTTCGCATTTATCATACTAATATTATAAAGGTGAAAGTTTGTAAGTGTGTTTGTATGTTTGTTACGTCTCCACGCTCAAACGGCTGGACCGATTTTGATGAAATTTGGTATGGAGGTAGCCAACACCTTGGATTAACACATATGCTACTTTTTATCCCGAAATAATGTATCGGGTAACACCGCGAGGCGCAGCTTGTAATACATATTACTGTAATAAAACCCATACGCATCTAATTTAGATTCCAGTTATCAAAATATTTCTTAGCATCACAGTTTGTATGCTATAAAATAATCATTGGCTGAAAGACATTTTTTTAACCCTGAGAAAAAAGGGTTACAAGCTTCGTGTGTACATTAAGCAGAAAGGGGGTCAATGTACTCATAATTATAAACAACTTTTGTGTTTAATTTTGGACCAACGGATTGTTTCGCAATATCAGATTTGATGGGTATGTAAAAGTTATTCATTATGATGAGTGCAATAACCTCCTTTCGGGTTTGTATTACCGATAGACGTAACCCCGTACGTACATGTAATATTCTGTTTAAAAAAAACATTGGTTTTCACCATCACCCGACAGCAAATACATTATGGTTGACTGTGTTGTTACTATGGTGCTTATTGCTGGCTCCCGTGCAGTGACGTGGTCTAGGTTGGCAGCAGGCATTAGTCTAGGCCGGTTGCGGTGGATCGCCGACTCCTCCCGCAAGTTCAAACACGGCTAGCGCCACTTCAGCCGCTAGTTTATCTGCCGACTGGAAAAATAAGATTATTGAGTCGACTTTTCAATTTGAATGTTTTATCCAAGGGTTGCGCGGAACGGCAGTACTACGCCAAAAGGTCGTTCGCAAACTTTTGCATTGTAATCAGATAGATATTATGCATATCAGAATTTAACAAACTCATAAGCTAGTGTGCCACAAGTGGCAGCCTTAACGCTAAAAGTGATCTCTTTCAAGCAATCAGGAATGGACAATAGATATTTTTTAAATGATTTCATAATCCATTTATTGCGTATAAGCGCCATATTCTGCTTTGCGGCATGCAAAATTTAATATTAACATTAACAAAATTAAACATTACAAAATAAAAAAAGACGTGTGGCACTCGGGGACTGCCGCGGTAAAGCATTAAAAGTTCTGCTATTCATCGATAGATGGCAAAACTAAAAAGTATCACCGCTGTGCCGCTGGGAGTGGGGGGCGTTAGGTTATTTTCGTTACGGAATTTCTGGATTCGGTCTCCACGCTCAAGGCCCGCGATAGAAGCTATGCAATAGCTTAATACCTACAGTCAGTGATTCGTCAAATCAAAAGTAAAAATAAAACAAAAATGTCAAGCAATAAAACACAATTAAATTAAATACAATTTCGTCCGAGCATAAAAAAAAATTCAGTTGTGCCCACTGTAAAAGAAGTTCATAATGTTCTAGGTGTTCTTTACCATCTTCGACCACACTTTCACTTAACATCAAGTGAGCTGTGGTCAAACACCTAGCCTGTCAAACAAAAAAATATATTTAGAACCTCCTCCTTTTGAGTCTGTTAAAAATGAAACCTAACCTAACATTTTTACATAAATTAATACATTTATTTTATATTAATACCTCTCTGGTGTCAGCTTCAGCGTAAACTCTAACCACGTCTTCGGTGCCCGAGGGCCGCACGAAGGACCGCCCGCGTTTGTATTGCGATACGAGGGACTCGATGCGGGTCTGCAGGCCTTCGGGCGAAGTGCACTGGCGTTCCGCGTCAGTCGTAGAGATGGCGTTGCGGTCCTGGAAACAACAAATTCAAAAAATATAGAACTGTTTTAACGGAAACTAGCTGCGTCCCGCGGTGTTACCCGCTACATTTTTTGGTATTTTTTTTTATGGTTAAGTTAAACCACAGCTCTCCTGATGTTAAGTGACGGTGTGGTCGAAGATGGCAAAGCACACCTAGCCTGGAATGGAACTATATGGCATGAAAAGTAGCCCATGTTTCAATCCAGGGCGGCTACCTCAATACCAAATTTCATCAAAATTTGGTCCAGCCGTTTTAGTATATTTTTTTTACTGTGGCATAATTTTATTTTAAAAAGTCTATAAAATTACCAATTTTCATCAAAAATATCAACACGAATTAATGTGGTAAGACATGACTTTTCGTGTTGTCTCCAAAACTCCATCGAAGCTTATAGTAAAGTCGTCACTACTTTACATGACTGGATTTGACTGACACGGACTGGACTTTGATTACTTTTTAACTTATGTAACTTGATAATATCAAAACACTTGACACTGGCAAATGCACAAAATGCGACGCCAAAATCAAAGAAGAAAAATTAGAGCATCCAAATGTCAACGTCAATCCGTTACGTAACGTACGTCTGATCCGTAACTTGAGTTTTGGCGGGAACGCGGGAAGAGTCGTGTCGCTCCGTTGTATTTTTTTCCAAAACTAGTGTTTATGCATAAAAATGGTGGTGCTTTATTCATAAAGTGCCGAATTACAAGCGCGAGTGTGGGAAAATGATATAATGTGGTGAAACATGACTTTTCGTGTTGCTTCCAAAACTCCGGCAGCCTCACTTGAGAGCCAGTTCCATTCCAGGCTAGGTGTGCTTTACCATCTTCGACCACACCTTCACTTAACATCAGGTGAGCTGAGGTCAAACAACTAGCCTGTCAACCGTAAAAAAAAAAAACTCCATCGAAGCTTTATAGTAAAGTCGCCACTACTTTACTAAAGCATGACTGGACTTGACTGACACGGACTGGACTTGACCAATACTAGACTTCGACTGTAATTATAGATGTAAGACATGAATAATCGCAGTAACTGAAGACGAGGCAGTATGGCTTTACAGCTTTAGCCTGCCCGATGGGGTAAATTAACAAAAAAAATAATTATCCGTAACTTTTTTTTTTTTTTTTAATGATTGACAGGCTAGGTGTTTGACCACAGCTCACCTGATGTTAAGTGAAGATGTGGTCGAAGATGGTAAAGCACACCTAGCCTGGAATGGAACTGGCTCTCAAGTGAGGCTGCCGGAACACACCGTTAGATGCTTGGCGGCAGGTTTTCAACTTGAGGGTGGTAGCTAGCCAGCCGAGTACTAGAAAGTACCCTACCACCATGCTATGGTTTCCTCACGATGTTTTCCTTCACCGGCAGCTCAAGCTCATTGTCGGGGTTTGAACCCACGCCCTTCGGCATGCGAATCTACCGCGCTAACCACTGAGCTATCATCGCTACAAAAAACTTTGGTAGCTCTACTCACCTGCACAGTGACCTTCAGCTGTCGACACGGCAAGTCTTCATACAACGCCAGCCACTGCTGCGCTGAGATGCCGCGCGCCATTAACACAGTTTCCACAAGGAACAGGTCGGATATAGCGTCGCCGACGGTCTCGTTTGTCATGTCGATGAAGTTGAGCAGCAGCTGGGCCGCTTTGCGCTGTTCCGGCTCTCTGAAAGAAGAGAAATGATACACGATAGATTGTTGTCACTGGTGTTTGTGTCGATTGTTTATGTGTAATTTATTAATTCAGGCGTTACCTTGCGGAAGTTCATTTTGAGTATTCAAGGTATTTAAGAATAAAAATACCTTTAACATATTTTTTTTTTTTATAGCTGACAGGCTTGGTTTTTGACCATAGCTCACCTGATGTTAAGTGACGGTGTGGTCGATGATAGTAAAGCACACCTAGCCTGGAATGGAACTGGCTCTCAAGTGAGGCTGCCAGAACACACCGTTAGATGCTTGGCGGCAGATTTTCAACTTGAGGGTGGTAGCTAGCCAGCCGCGAACCAGAAAGCCAGAACCGACCGCGCTAACCACTGAGCTATCATCGCTACAAATAAAGTATGTATAAAGTAATGAGACGAACGAGGCGCTCTCCTGATGGTAAGAGATAACGCCTGTCCATGACTATTGCAGCGATAAACAGAACGTTGAGTAGCAAAGCAAAGTCCGGGGTATCGCTGCTTTGGCGCTCATTAGGTACTTTGAGATTTTAGATTGTTAGTCTCAACATCCCAGTAATTTCGCTAGCTGCAGTACCCATCGAACGGGAACACAGTAATGTTTACACACTACTGCTTAGCGGCAGTATATCTGGTACTGCGGTGGTACCAGACGACCTCCTGCTAAGGAGATCTAGCACCACCAAGTGAAAATGAACCCATTGTCTCCGAACTAGGGATAACTGTTTCGGGAACCAATGGCTTCTCCCGATATCTTGATCAATTACAAAATGCCAAAGGCAGACTAAAAATCTAAACAATTATATGAAAATTAATTTGCCGGCGCTTAGCTTTTATGTTGATATAGTTTAGCGACATCTTGAGTAATTTTGGTGGAATAGAGGTGGAATGGCACCACTTTTGACGTAACACTGTAGCGATGATAGCTCAGTGGTTAGCGCGGTAGGTTCGCATGCCGAAACGCGTGGGTTCAAACCCCAACAATGAGCTTGAGCTGCCGGTGAAGGAAAACATCGTGAGGAAACCATAGTATGGTGGTAGGGTACTTTAGTACTCGGCTGGCTAGCTACCACCCTCGAGTTGAAAATCTGCCGCCAAGCATCTAACGGTGTGTTCTGGCAGTCTCACTTGAGAGCCAGTTCCATTCCAGGCTAGGTGTGATTTACCATCTTCGACCACACCTTCACTTAACATCAGGTAAGCTGTGGTCAAACACCTAGCCTGTCAAACATTAAAAAAAGAAAGAAAAAAAACACTGGTTCCGTGCACTGTTTGTTAGTCGTGTTTTGACACCAACCAATGAGAGAAGGTTGAAATTGCGGATGTCGGCCGGTAGAGGCGCTGTGGGAAGCGAGCCGGCCGTGCGTTGAATGTTGAGGTGGAGATATATCATTGATTCTTTGAGGAGAGATTGAGATGGACGGTAGCAGAAAGCGAAGCAAAGCGGGACGTCTTGTCCCCTAGCTAGGTAATACTGTTCTAATCATTGTTAAACTAAAATCGTTGTGAAGTGCTGATTAAACTTTGTATAAGAGAACTGAATAAAGAAACTGAAGAGACGCTCTCCTGATGGTAAGAGATAACGCCTGTCCATGACCATTGCAGCGATACACAGAACTTTGAGTAACAAAACAAAGTCCGGGGTATCGCTGCTTTGGTGCTCATTACTTTCGAGACTTTAAATATCTCACCCTTCCTCTGCTATCTTGCTGATGGCGTGCTTGGCGCGTTGGCTGTAGACGACGGTCCCGTGACCGTTCGCCTCGAAGTATACTCCGATGTCGTACGACAGCGCCGCGTGGTGGAGATGCTTCACACCAGTCTTCACGCACGCCACCGGAACTTTCTAGAACACACTTTCTTTTGTAGCTATCATAATAATAATAATTTTCATTTGATGTAGAGATTTACTACAATAACTTGGCCCGCCCCTCCAAATTACTGTTTTAATGTGTGTTGTAACATCCTTAAAGAAAGAGTTTCTATGTAGTTGTAATTATTAATCATCTGCAGTAGCACCAGATTTGTTTGTCAACTTAGCATAACTAGTTGACCGCGGAAGACAACGCACGTGTCATTTTCATAGAGTACGTCAGTGCAGCGCCATACTAATAATAAAGAGCGATAAGGTGGTTCGATTTCCATACAAATACATTTTTGCCATTTATGGACAAATGGAGCATAATTTTACAGTGAAATCACAGCTACTGGCATTTATTTTGGTCTTTATTTGCGGTAAATCACAATTGATTTAATAAAACAGTAGATTATTAGCATAATCTACTGCATAATCTATTGCGATTTACCGCAAATAAAGACCAAAATACATGCTGTGCTTTCACTGTAAAATTATGCTCCATTTGTCCATAAATGGCAAAAATGTATTTGTATGGAAATCGAACCACCTTAATGAACACCACTAGTCAAGACACAAATCCATGGATTTGCTATCTCGACTAGGTGTTTGACGGCAGTACCAGTACGCTCACATGCGTGGTGGTGCGTTGTAAATACTTTCAAATGTTTTGAATTTTGGAGAAAATACTAAAAAACAGAATCAAATAAATACATAAGGGGGCTCCCATACAACAAACGTGATTTTTTTTTGCCGTTTTTATAGATAATGGATAAGTACGGAACCCTTCGTGCGCGAGTCCGACTAGCACTTGGCCGGTTTTGAATGTAATTCCTTATTACGTGAGACGATTTTTGACAGTTCTGAAAAGATTTCTTATTGTATTGTAAAAAGTAGTTACCAGGGTATCAGTGATGTACGCAGTGGAGGCGCCATTAGCGTATGCAGTCTGAACGAGCCCTAACGCGAGGCCCGTGACTTCGCTCGCGCGGAGCAAATCCGTGATGTACGAAGCCAGTAGCGTCGCTATACGATCACCGTCCAGTAGCTGCATCTGTTCTCTGAAAAGATGAACACGATAATCTTGAATTTTTTTATACAAGGTTATAAGTTTAGGTTGTATTCAGCCGAAAAGGGGGCATTCGTAGGACTATAAACACAGCGCCATTTGGCCCCAAACTAAGCAGAGCTTGTGTGATGGAAGTCAGATAACTGATAGAATACATAAATACTTTTTTTTTTGTAAATACATACAGAACACCCAGACACAGAACAAACATTTGTTTATTCACAAAATGTTTGCCCTGAGTGGGAATCGAACCCACGCCCTACAGCTCTCAAGGCAGATATACTACCAATGAACCAACGGGGCTGTCAAAATATTATTATAACTTTTTTTTATTTTTTATAATTATACATTGTAATAAAAAATATACAATTGGTTTTTTTATAATTGAGAGTAAAGAAAAATGACATTACGTTGGCACATATTTATAAAATGTTATCGAGCGCCTGTTACCAACATTAAAGGTGAATAAAAAATTACTCGGATACTCAAAGCAAATCGGAGAACGCTGGCTTTTAATCTAGGGGGGGAAGATAGCCTAAAATGAAATGTTCATACTTTTGTAATGACTTTATTTATTAAATTTTAAATCTTATTGGGCAATTTCGTTAGTTCCAAATATATTTATCTCTAGGTTAAATTTAGTTAGCTAAAAGTTACGGTCTTTTTTTCCCGTCATTTTTGCACTATAATTTTAGAACAAAAACATCAAGTTTAAATTTTTTAATGGAAGAAAAAGTGTTGGCTTAGCTGTAGTCCCGAGAAGTGAAGTCAGGAACCAGTTGATAAGAACTAATCCAAGTAGATCTTTCTTCTAATGAGAATCCAAGTTGATCACATGTTAAGGGATCATGGTATGTTGAAATAAACTCCAAGGAAAATTCCAGGAAATTAAGTTGTGAAAATTAAATTGTAATTTCAAAGAAAGAAAAGAAAATAAAGAAAGCGAAAAGAAAAGAAAAGCGTGGAAACACTGAAAATAAACAAAATTGCTTACATTAGTAAACGTCGTCACAGCACAAATTTCAACGAAGTTTTATTTTAATGTGAAAAACAAGATACATACCGCTTTCTTTGTTAGGTACTATCGCATCATGTTCAAAGTAATATATCTTTAAAATCTGTAGACAAAACAAGAAAAATGAACAACACGTCCATGTGGAGGCATTCAAAATTTGATTTTTAGCAAAAATATTGCATGGATTGAATACTTACTGAAAATTAATCCATTTTAAAGCAAAAATATGTTTTTAGGGCCTTACTAGGGCAAGGATCCCTATCGATGAAAAATCTTGACAAATATTTTATTCTCACATAGTGTTTCGTGGTAAAGATGGACGGAAAGTGAGTCAAAAAAGTATTCCCGGTAACCAGCGTCAAATCTTGACAGACGTCAAGCATTGTCAATGTCATTTGAAACTCGAGAAATAAAAAAAATATTTTTTGGCATCACAACTTAATTATTCGGCCAAAAATGTTGCAAAATTGTATTGTATTTAAAAAACTGTGACGTTCCAAACGAAACGTTACAATACATACTTTCTCAAAAAAAAATAAAAGAAAGATACTTTCTTTTATTTTTGAGATGAAACCCAAAAATAGTTAAAAGACCAAAATAACTACTAAGAAATAAAGTCAGAGACAAAACTCAAAACCAAAATTACTAAACAGTAATGTTTACTTACAAAAATACCCAAAACCTTAAATTGTTTTGATAAAACAAAACTTAGAAAACAAATGTACTGAGAACAGTTAGGTCATATCGCCACTGTCTTCAACTAAGACAACTACTACTTAACTCAAATCTAAGGTTAGAAAACGAATCTATAGAGAACAGTTGGGCCACATTGCCACTGTCTTCAACTAAGACAACTACTTCTTAACTCAATCTAAAGGTTATAATCTTAAACAAATCCAACGGTAATACTCATTCTTAAAGCTTACTCAATATATACTGAAGTACAGTTAGGCAACAGCCACTGACTTATTGACTACAAACAATTAACTCACTTAAAGTGATTTAAATTCGCCCTTATAAAGCGTATGAACAAAAGTTCAAAGTTTAAGTTCTTTCCAAAACTGAAAATGTATTCTCTCAAAAGTGAAGAATAATAACCTTGTATAGTGATCGGCTCAACCCTACCGACTTTCCGAGCGCTATCAAGTTAAACAAATGTTTTGTTGTAAAACAACTACTAAATTGTATTTTGTGACCGGCCTAACACCACCGATTTTCCGAACACAAAAACAAACAAATAAGTTATGGAACAAAGTTGTCCATATCCTTATGTAAAAGAATAGGTAAAATCCTAAAAAGTTTGTTTGAGACAAAATGCTCAAAATATCGAATCCGAGAGGTAAATCCGGTTAAAGTTGTATGAGATATCTCCTAAATTAGTCACGTCCGAGTTCTTAATCTATACTGAACATAACACAAAACATAAATGTTACACTAAATACAACATATGCAAAAGTATCAAAATGATAATGCAAAAAATAACATACCAATTTGTCAGAAAATTGCAAATGGTTATGTGGAATGCATACCAATTTGAAAAAAAAATCTTAAAAGGTTAACAGAGAAAACTGTTAAATTAACTTTATTGAAAAGTTAAAGCTTTCCAAAAAGTTGAAAAATATACAAAATATACAATAAGATCTTTTGATATTTCAAATAATAGTGATTGTAATATGGCAATAACTATTTTAAACAAATTGTATCAAAATTAACTAAGAAAGTTACCAAAATGTACTAAGTCACATTAGTTTAAATGAATTGAATTGAAGTGAAATGAATTAACCTAAGTAGAACTTTAAAATATTTAGAATTGAAATTTAATAAAATGTTATGAGTTTCCTTTCAAATTCATCTTTCACTAACTGGAATTCTTTCATTCATCATACCTCATTCTTCCCAGTCAACCAGTTATCCCCATACAAAATATCAAAACCAAACTAAACAATTTGTAAACAAGGTTTCAATTTTTTTAATAATTTAACAAAATATAAGATTTTAATATTTAATAATGTCTTTTATATGATACCGCCCTGTGTTTGTTTTATTTATTTCTTTCAGAACGTAAACATTAGGTGAAATTTTTTCTATAATTTCGCATTTAATAAACTTAGGTGCAAGTTTAGCCGAAAAATATGCAGGTGCATTTGATTGAACAAAGCTTCTACGCCATACTACATCGCCAACATCAAAAGAAATGACTTTCCGCCCTTTATTATAATATAAAGCATTACGCTTATAAGCTTTCAAAAGATAAGCTTGAACTTTAACAAAAGTTTCACTAAGTAAATTCAACGATTGAGCGAAAGACTCACGAGTGCCAAACTCAAGTTGATCTAAATTGTCAAGAGAATTACTAAAGCGATGTAAAGATGCATCTATAATTAGTTCTCTCCCGAACATTAAAAAGTTAGGTGTGTATTCTGTAGCAAGATTCACACTACTATTCAAAGCTAATTGAACATTGGGTAAAAACTTTGACCAAGTTCTATGATCATTTTTAACAAAACAAGAAATACATGTTTCAATTGTCTTATTATACCTTTCGATGGGATTATTTTGTGGAGTGTAGAGCGTATTATAAAATATTTTAGTAACATTAAAGCTCTTAAGAAAATCTACAAAATTCTTAGAAATGAATTGACTTCCATTGTCAGCAATTAATATCTTAGGTACACCAAATTTAAGAAAAATCTCTTTTTCTAAAAGTCTGCAAATGATATTAGTTGTAGCATTTATCATGGGAAATATCCAACAATATTTAGTAAAAACGTCTACTATAGCAAGTATATATTTATGACCAGAATAAGCCTTAGGTAAAATTCCAATAATATCTATAGATAACATAACCATAGGTTGATCAACTTTTTTAGGGTTAATCATGTTACCATGACGAGCATTTGTTGAATGTTTATAAGTTTTACAAATATCACAAGATGAAATATATTTTTGAACGTCGCCAAACATTCCTTTCCAATAATAATGTTGTTTTATTCTTCCTAAAGTTTTATGGATTCCTAAATGTCCAGAATTAATATCATCATGATTAGAACGAATTGTATCTAATATATGTTCTTTAGGTATGACAATTTTCCAGTTCAAACGACTGTTTGTATCAAATTTATTTTTGCAATATCTATACAAAGTATTATTTTCAACTCTAAAGTTTTTCATTCTAGAAGGAAATTTCTGACAATTAATAAATATTTTTCTATACCAAGGATCTTCTATCTCTTCATCGGGATTCACAAAATTAATTGGGGAAATGAAAATTGAATTTACATAAATTCTAGACAAAGCGTCTGGAACTAGGTGTAATGAACCTTTTTTATGAATTATATCAAAAGTAAATTGGGAAATGCGCGCAGCCCAACGTGCTAAACGTCCACTAGGATTATTAAGTTTTAAAAGCCACTTCAAGCTAGAATGGTCAGTAATTACTGTAAATTTCATTCCTTCAATATAAGGTCTAAAATGTTCAATTGAATCTAAAACGGCTAATAGTTCACGCTCAGTAGTACTGTAATTGCGTTCACATTTATTAAGTGATCTGGAATAATAAGCAACAGGATGTTGTTCGTTATTTTCATCTTCTTGACATAATGAACTTCCAATTCCTACTCCGCTTGCATCGCAATGTAAAAAGAAAGGTTTTTCAAAATTAGGACACTGTAACACAGGTGCAGTCATTAATGATTGTTTTAAATTATGAAATGCTTGTTCAGCTTCTTCATTCCAAGCAAATATATTCTTAATTTTCTTACTACCAGAAGTTAATTTAGTTAAAGGGGATGCAATATCTGCAAATCTATCAATGAATCTACGGTAATATGAACAAAGTCCAATGAAACTTCTTACTTGTTTCACTGTTTCTGGACGAGGAAAATTCTCAATAGCTTCTAATTTAGTAGGATCAGTATGTAACCCTTTATTATCTACGACATAACCAAGATAACGTAGTCTTTCCTTACAAAATTCACATTTTTTAAGATTAACTGTCAAACCAGCATCTTTAAGTATATTATAGACTTTATATAGGTTTTCTAAATGAGAGTTTAGATCATTATTTATTAAGATAAGATCGTCAAGGTATTTATATAAAACACTATCAAATTCAGGTCCAAACAATTTATCTACTAATCTTTGCAACTCAGCAGGTGCATTTGTTAAACCAAACGGCATTCTAACGAATTCGAACAAACCTTTTCCGGGAATGACAAAAGCAGTCTTCTCTCGCGAAGATTTTTCCAATAATATTTGATTAAAAGCCTTAGAAAGATCAATTGTACTAATGTACTTAGCTCCACGAAGGTTATCTAATATCCTAGAAGGATAAGGTAAAGGATAAGAATCTTTGACGGTCATAGAATTTAAACGTCTCGAATCTAAACACAATCTAGTGCTACCATCTTTTTTATCGACAGCCAAAACAGGAGAACACCAAGGAGACTTAGAAGGTTGTATAATATTTTCTTTTAGTAGAACTTCAACTTCATCATAAAGTTCTTTTTGTTTAGCGGGACTTAAAGGCCAATATCTACATTTAAATGGTTCACCATTAACATTAATTTTATGTTCAACAAGTGTTGTAAGACCTAAACCTTTTTTCTCATAAGAAATATCTTCAAATAAAGCAATAGTTTTATCTAATTTCTTTTTATCAGACGGACTAAGTTCAACTGCAGAAGTAATCGCACAGACTTGAGTTGTATCATCATGAATATACTCAATATTTTTCCATAAATTTTTAGCTAAGTTAAATTCCAACCAAAAGTCGAAGCCTAATATAAATGGTAAATCAAAAGAAGGAATTATCAAAAAGTTAATAACTTTACAAACGTTGTCAATAGTAACAGGTAATCGCATAGCTCCAATAACTTTTCTTGAAGAGCCATCAGCAGTATAAGCTGAGCTATTTTTAGAAACAATAGGAAATCCCAAATTAGTAAAATGCAAATGTTGATTCGCACCCAAAACACAACTACTAGAACCACTATCTAAAAGTCCAGAAAAGTTTTTATTATTAATTGAAAATTTTAAAAAAGGTCGAGTGTCTTTATTTTTAACAAATAAAACAGGAGCAGCCCTATAAATGGTAAAGAAAGATTTTAAGTAATCGAGCCATTCTGAAAACTCTTTCCTACAGGTAATGATATCCGGTTTATAACTTCTTACATTCTTTATCGGGTCACCTAAATTTTTATCAAAAAATTGGGCCCGATGCCTTACACGTTTTTTGAACTAATCTTGTTAACATCTGACAGACAGACATCACAATTTTTTGTAATAACGCCTACCTTATGGCATCTAAAACAAACAGGACCAGGTATTGTGGTACAAGTTTTATAAGTATGGTCGGTTGAATGACACTTCAAACAAGAAAGTTTGTTTTTAACCTCCACTGCATGAACACGTGGTTTGTCAGAACGACGGTTAACCAAAATTTCCAACTCTTTTCCAATATTTATAAACTGGTCGATTGAGTCAATACATTTCCCAAAGAGGAAAGGTGTATATGCAGAAAGCATATTATTTTTAATAATTGTTATCAAAGTATTTTCTGAAATTGGATTCACTAAGCGACTAGACATGTCCATAATTTCAGTAATAAAATCTGGAAGAGATTCCTTAAGTTTTTGTTTGCGCGTGCGCATATCACATTCAAGGTGATAATCAAATTCTGGTTTATCGAAACGATTCAATAAAGCAAGCTTAAGTGTTGACCAAGATGAAATCTTTGCACGAACACTCCGAAACCATTTCACAGCAACGCCGGAAAGTAAATCAGAAAAAGAACCAACTAAAAAGCTTTCATCAAAATTTTTAAATAGGAAATATTCCTCAACTTGAGTAATAAATTCTCTAACACAAGTACTTCCATCAAAAGTGATTTTACTCCTCTTTAAATCAGGTAGTTTATGAGTTGATGGTAAATGTTTTTTCAATTGTTCATTAAGTTGAACATTCATTGTATTAAAAGAAGGTAATACAGTAGTAGCATGAGTACTATTGCAAGCTATGTGCTCAGGTAAGAAAGAACCAATATCCTCACTAACATTTTGCCTACTAGATTCAGTATTAGATGGTTTAGGAATAACACTCGCTGAAATTTCTGCAAACTCAGACAACGGTGGAAACTGAACTTCTTTATCATTCATCATGAAAAGAATACAAAACAATAGCAATAACCAAACAAAAGTTTTCTCAAAGGAAAGTCAAAGCGAAGTCAAAATTGAAAAATATTCAATTGAATTGCAAGCAAAGTCAAGGGAAATTACTAAAGAAGTTATCTCTTTAAAAGAATAATGTTGTAAGCAAATCCGAATGAAAATAGTAAAGCCATTTGTTTTAAAAGAAATAATGTTTTAAGCAAAGTTATTTGTTTAAACTCAATAGTTAAGTGAATTATTTGTTTTATCAATGAAAATTACTGTAGATATAGTGCAACAATGACTCACAATTATAGTTTTAAACACTAAGTAAATGTCTAGTTAATTACTCCCAATATTCTTATGATACATCACTTTTACCGTTACAAACTTATACAAACACTGCTATTACACTCAAATCCAGTTCTAAAAGTAAGACCTATAAAAACATTGTATGTTATTTAGCTTTGCTAAAATAAAGAAAAGTTTGCAAAAAGAACAAATATAAAGTAATGTAATGTTTCTAAAATGCTGAAAACATGTACACAAAAATATTGTCTTGTGACAAAATATCAAAATAACAAAATGTGCAAAAATGACAAGTAAAGTACCCAATTTCAAGTCCCTTTCGCCGGCGCCAATTGTAATAAAAAATATACAATTGGTTTTTTTATAATTGAGAGTAAAGAAAAATGACATTACGTTGGCACATATTTATAAAATGTTATCGAGCGCCTGTTACCAACATTAAAGGTGAATAAAAAATTACTCGGATACTCAAAGCAAATCGGAGAACGCTGGCTTTTAATCTAGGGGGGGAAGATAGCCTAAAATGAAATGTTCATACTTTTGTAATGACTTTATTTATTAAATTTTAAATCTTATTGGGCAATTTCGTTAGTTCCAAATATATTTATCTCTAGGTTAAATTTAGTTAGCTAAAAGTTACGGTCTTTTTTTCCCGTCATTTTTGCACTATAATTTTAGAACAAAAACATCAAGTTTAAATTTTTTAATGGAAGAAAAAGTGTTGGCTTAGCTGTAGTCCCGAGAAGTGAAGTCAGGAACCAGTTGATAAGAACTAATCCAAGTAGATCTTTCTTCTAATGAGAATCCAAGTTGATCACATGTTAAGGGATCATGGTATGTTGAAATAAACTCCAAGGAAAATTCCAGGAAATTAAGTTGTGAAAATTAAATTGTAATTTCAAAGAAAGAAAAGAAAATAAAGAAAGCGAAAAGAAAAGAAAAGCGTGGAAACACTGAAAATAAACAAAATTGCTTACATTAGTAAACGTCGTCACAGCACAAATTTCAACGAAGTTTTATTTTAATGTGAAAAACAAGATACATACCGCTTTCTTTGTTAGGTACTATCGCATCATGTTCAAAGTAATATATCTTTAAAATCTGTAGACAAAACAAGAAAAATGAACAACACGTCCATGTGGAGGCATTCAAAATTTGATTTTTAGCAAAAATATTGCATGGATTGAATACTTACTGAAAATTAATCCATTTTAAAGCAAAAATATGTTTTTAGGGCCTTACTAGGGCAAGGATCCCTATCGATGAAAAATCTTGACAAATATTTTATTCTCACATAGTGTTTCGTGGTAAAGATGGACGGAAAGTGAGTCAAAAAAGTATTCCCGGTAACCAGCGTCAAATCTTGACAGACGTCAAGCATTGTCAATGTCATTTGAAACTCGAGAAATAAAAAAAATATTTTTTGGCATCACAACTTAATTATTCGGCCAAAAATGTTGCAAAATTGTATTGTATTTAAAAAACTGTGACGTTCCAAACGAAACGTTACAACATTACAAAAAGAGGAGACAGACTATAACTAAACTACACTACTACTACTACTATATGAAGTTATTATTATAACTTCATATAGAGTTGTTTTTTTTTAATTTTTGTTTTTATTCTATTTGTTCCAGGACTGGTGTGACGTGTGTGTCACGTTGAGTTCGAGACATCCTGTACAAATACACCGTACTAGAAGATTTAATTATCAGTACTTACTTGTCATCAACAAAGTAGTAGACAATCCTATCACCATCTCCGTCCAACGAGGCGACGCGCTGGAAAGGGGTCAGCGGGACTCCCACGGGGGGCTTCTGCGACACCTTCACGAAATCAGCGCCGCACTGTAACAAAAAATACGATGTTATTTTGGCACCTCAGGTGCTTTCACTTTATTGGATACTTTAAAAAATATACGGGTCGCATCGTGCGCTTAGCTTCTTTTTGAAGTCGGTTAAAAAGAAACATAGCAGACCTAAATAGTTGTGTTTGAACTACCCGCATTTCCTCGAATCTCAAAAGTAGGTGGTATCACAACTGCTTGAATAAAACAGTAGATTATTTATTAGCATAAAATCAAATTTATGAATTTATATTTTTCGAACAAAACAGTACATTATGCTAATAATCAACTCTTTTATTGAAGAGATTGTGATTTTCCGCAAATAAAGACCAAAATAAATGCCAGTAGCTGTGATTTCACTGTAAAATTATGCTCCATTTGTCTATAAATGGAAAAAATTATTTGTATGGAAATCGAACCACCTTAAGTCATAAAATTAAAATTTATACAGTGTCAAGTAGGAAAATTAATAATTAAAATATGAAAAAATTATTATGAAAATTAAAATGTCAATGAAATCTTAAAAGTATCTTACTGCCATAATATGTTTTCTTTAATTTCCTTCATTGGCAGGAATTTGAACTCACTCACATATTTTTAAGTGCTTGACGGCAAAATTGGTTGTATTAAAATGTTTTCCTTCACCAGCGGCTCAAGTTCACTGTTGGTGTTTGAATCCACGCCCTCTGACGTGTGATCCGACCTAACCTAACCACTGAGCTATCACCGCTACAGAACATCCAGCCTGCAACTCACGTTCAAGTTGAGTTTCCCGCCATTCCCGCCGAGGTTGTACAGCTGGAGGTCGAGCTCCCCGTCCAATGTTTTCTTGATGATGTTGAGTTTTTTCCCGCCGACGCCGTTCGCGCCGTCCACGTACAAAGTCGTGCTGTATTCGCCGCTTATCGTCAGCTTCTGACGGATGTTCTTGAACGCGCCAACTATTTTCTCGTAGTAACCTGGATGATTTGTAAGATGTCAGTTGATAGACCAGAAATAAAACAGCCTTTTGAGCTAGTAAAAAAAAGTGAGACAAAGACAGTTCTTTTATTTTTTTCCTTTTGGTGTCGCACTTTGTACATTTGCCAGTGTTAAGCGTTTATATTTTCAAGTATTTCAGAAAAATCAAGTCTCAGTCACAGTCAAAGACATGGCCATCATGGCATGTCATGTCATTTCTTCTGTTTTATTTTATTTTTAGTGAGTACAATAAAGAGCTAATTAATCAATCAATCAAAGTAAGTCTTGGTAGTCTGGTCATGCCCTAGTAAGTAATAGTGGAATCAACATGAAAAGTCATGTGTCACATTATATTACTTTTCCATACTCCCAAACAGTTGGCACTTTTTTTTTGGGAACGACAGTACCTTTCCGCGTTCCCACCAAAACTTTCAAAAACACCATATATCTATTATTGATTTCTACAATCAAAAAAAAAAAATGCAATGAAGTAACTGGTTTTCTTTTACGATTTCAGGCTTTCCCCTAAGTAAAACTAGTTCATTATAACGAGTACAATAATAACCCCTTTTCGGTAGTACACCCCAAGCTTATACCCCTGTATATTAATCTATATCTTGTGATCATACCTTCCTCAGTAGGAGTTCCATACGAGTTATCGTTGCGGCACTTCACGCAGTAATGTAGGATAGGAGTTGTCACTATCCCGAATTCTTTGGGCGTGCCCTTCAGTGCCATCACGCCGTGTACAGCGGCTGCAGCCAGTCGGGGGCTTGTGTACCTAAAATATAAAAAAAAAACATGATAAGTGGGCGTATAACGTTTTATAACAGTTACTGTGTTTGCCGGTGGGTTGGCTTATCGCTAGCTAAGAACCACCGGGCAAGATCGTCCTACTATTCGTTAGGGAAGGTGGAATACAGACACTAGTTATAAGGTAAGGCAAGGTAACCGCCCGGGACCTCGCTCTTGCAGGGGTCTCACGTCCTCGTAGTAAAAAGTCTTTGCCATATATGTATGTGTATCTCGCGCCTCGCACATAACAAACCCCCCACTGAACGCAAGGTTTCATTATTAGTGCAAGCAAGTTACAGTCACTCGAGCACATGAACTATTTTTTTAGTAAAAGGGCCTCACAATGATCTGTCGCCCCGGGCCGCGCAACAGCTAAGGCCGCCACTGGTTAAACTCTACTGATATATTTCGTTAGGCACGTTACAGTTTACACGGTGCGTCTGTAGGAGGATGACTGAAGAGGCGAGGAAGCTGCGGGACTATGTTAACTCCGGCTCATCCAAAACCGAGATTAATTTCCTTCCTTCATTACTCTTTTAACCTTGTTGCTGTTCGGTACACTTTATAAGTAAGTACTAGATTTAAAAAAAATCTAAAAGCTATGTGACGAACGGGGCGCTTTCCCGATGGTAAGAGTTTACTTGGTGGTACATCTCCTTAGCAGGAGGTCGTCTAGGTAGGTACCACCGCAGTACCAGTTATTCTGCCGCTAAGCAGTAGCGTGTAAACATTACTGTGTTCCGGTTTGAAGGGTACTGCAGCTAGCGAAATTACTGCGCTGTTGAGACTAACCATCTAATGTCTCAAAGTAATATTAGACTGTTAGTTTCAGGTTTCAACAGCCCAGTCATTACTAAGAGTTAGTAGTAACTAGTAAATATTGGGTAGATACCACCATAACATGGCAGTAACATATTATTATGTCATTAAGCAGTAGTGTTCCGGTTACATCACGCCGAATTTTTATTTTCTTTATCTCTACTTTGCGATTATAATGATTTTTTTTTTCGAAAAAAAATAATATTTACCTACTAGAGTATTTTTACGTAATTGGAATTAATAATTACACTCGATATTTATTGAATTTTATGTCTATTTATTTTGTTAAATTTTGATGACAAACGATGTCAAGTTTACTCACTTTTTATTTTTTAATCAACTGCAAAGTTTTTAAATTTGTAAAAAAACTAGAGATAGGATTTCTAAATTAATTCGGATATGGGGGTCTTAATGTATCAGTTCATTTTGGAAAAGAGGCGTCTTTTGCCCCCTAAAATAATCTGGGCATCCCAGCCTTAGACTATATTTATCACACTTTTAAAAGCGACACCAGTCGACGCTACTTTGGAAATACTTGAGGCGTGTTACAATAGTATATGATGTTACAATTATTTTCTTCTAATGGATATACATGTTATGTTACCTAGTATCCATTCCAATGAAAACGCTGACTTTTAGCGCCATATCGGCGTTAACTTCTTTGATCACTTGCTCCGTTGTAGATTCTAAGTCATTGTCACTGCAAACAAAAAAAAAAGCGTTGAATACATGATTTTTGATGACACATTTTGTAGCGATGTTAGCTCAGTGGATAATGCGGTCGGTTCGCATGCTGTAGGATGTGGGTTTTTATTTATTTATAATTATACGCTCCACAGACACGGGGGTCCGTGAGCTTTGTCAACTTTAATAAAAAAAAAATTACAATTATACAATACGAAAAGAAGAAAGTTACGTTAGTCAAATTAATTGGAAAGGACGTGGGACAATACAATGAGCTGGGGTTTGAACCCCAACAATGAGCTTATAAGGAAGACATACCAGGTTCCCTCGCGATGTTTACCTTTATCAGCAGCTCAGGCACATTGTCGGTGTTTGCCTTCGTATTGTGGACCGACCGCGCTAACCACTGAGCTGTCATCGCTTAGATTGAACAATATAAAACTTACTGTTTGATATTTACAATGCCTATTGTTCAATTTTCTATTATTAGCAAATTCAATCTAATTCGATTGTAGCACAGTTTGAGGTCGGCATTAGCATCGAAAATCACGCGGATGTATTCCTTACGAAAACTCTAATTGTTTGCCTAAAATGTAGGAAGGAATTCAAAGTGAATTTAACATGAAAACAATCGATACATTGCAGTGTGGTTCTTTTTATGGTTGACAGGCTAGGTGTTTGACCACAGCTCACTGATGTTAAGTGACAGTGTCGTCGAAGATGGTAAAGCACACCTAGCTTGGAATGGAACTGAATTGTATTGTTTATTAGTCGTACTGCTATATCAATTATATTAAAAATACGGTTAAAAAAAGCATTTTTTAGCTATGATAGCTCAGAGGTAGTGTGGTAGGTTTACACGCCGAAGGGCATGGGTTCAAACCCCAACAATGAGCTTAAGCTGCCGGTGTAGGTAAAAATCGTGAGGAAACCAAAGCATGGCGTTAGAGTACTTTCTACTAATCGGCTGACTAGCTACCACTCACAAGTTGAAAATCTGCCGCCTATCACCTAACGGTGTGTTCCGGCAGCCTCAATTTAAGAGTTAGTTCCTTTCCTGGCTGGATGTGCTGTACCATCCTCGACCATACTGGCATCAGGTGAACTGTGGTCAAACACCTAGCTCGACAATCATAACAAAACTGCGATAGGAACCACTATTCTACGGACTGATTTCTACTGTCATGCGAGACTATATGGCGCCACTAACTGTGTGTTCTGCGCTTATTTTTGAGAATTTTCGTTACTTCTAAATTATAAAATAAGCAGAGCAGCGCGGCGGCCTTGTCACACTTATGATGCGTTACATCGCTTTATTTCTCTCTCTCTCTCATACCTGACGTTAGCCATTCTGGTTGCAATCTCCTCCCAGCTTTCGTCGAGCATTTCACCGTCAGGGTCGATGAGCTTCACTCCATTATCAGGCTCCAGGTTATGAGATGCAGTTATCATGATGCCGATTGTACGTCCTGTTAGTAAAAAAACGGTTTTAACACTTTCATTGCCACCACTATCTTCGAGTACCTAGTTCCCAGCGATGCCGCCCTAAGTAAAACGTGAGCACGCCAGGTGTGCTCTCGGCACTGCAAGATAAAATTACATGGGCACGCTAGGCGTGTTTACTGGCACTGTATAAAGGTGAAATTATAAAAATCCGTATCTCGGCTTCAGATAAAAAATATGCCCAAATTAAAAAAAAATCAAGAGCACGCCTGGTGTGTCGGCGGCACTGAATGTGTTAAATATGACGGTGATATCCTATAGAGGGGCTCAGACTCAGCATTGAGTCAATTGTACGCAATACAGTTGACTCAAACTCATTTTTGTGTATGTAACTGAAAAATCGCTACAACTTAGCAACTTGTCAGCGGTAAGCGCGTATAACAGACGATTTTTTAAATATCGACTTAAGAATTTAAATTTAATAATAAATAAGTTTTTCTCTTTATTTTGAAGTCGTATTTTGCGTGTCTGTTTGTTTGTTCGTGCGCCTGCCTAACATTTGAGTGTCGGAACATCCTGTCTGTCAACAATTTTAATCGAATGGGTTTAATATACAGCATGACTGGTGCGACACCTACGATACTGAAGGAGAGTACTCGATTCTCGTTATAATTCAAGAGCTCGTTCTTAAGAGCTGTGGGGCGTGGGTTCGATTCCCACCCAGGACAAGCATTTTGTAATATAAAACAAATGTTTGTTCTGTGTCTGGGTGTACTGTATGTATTATAAGTATGTATTTACAAAAAAAAAGTATTTAAGTATTATATCAGTTATCTGACTCCCATAGTACAAGCTTTGCTTAGTTTGGGGTCAGATGGCGCTGTGTGTAATGTCCTACGATATTTATTTATTTATTTAATTATGTAATAAAATTAAGTACTTCATTTTTGACCCCAATTTCCCTATAAATAAATGAAGCGTGGATACACTCCCGATAACGATGTTTTGATCACTCGACAAGTACGTGTTTGTCCCCCCGTCCTCCGTGCAAGCGTCCTCGCAACGTCCAGCTCATGCGTCCGCACGGTGTCCATGCGTTGCGTAATTAATTACATAACTTTAGGTTAATTTTTCCTCGTAGTCAGTTAAATAATACTGTATGTATTATAAGTATGTATTGACAAAAAAAAACTGCTTCAGTATTCTATCAGTTATCTGACTTCCATAGCACAAGCTTTGCTTAGTTTGGGGTCAGATGGCGCTGTGTGTAATGTCCTACGATATTTATTTATTTTTAATGTTATTTTTTTTCTTCCTATGTGATCGCCAAATATCAAGTCCTCGAGTATCGTAGGTGTCTCACCAGTCACGTTGTATAGGGGCAAAAGGAACATGAGATGTTTTTTTTCTAGGTCATTATTCATTAGCGTAAAGGGCACGCTATCGCTTGTTCAGCATAGACGACTTTGACAGTTACAGGGTTAAATGTCAACAAGATAGCGTTTAAGCAAGATAAAGATTTTTATACGCATTTAGTTTCGGAGTGCAGATACACTAAATAAATTATGAAAAACCATTTCTACTGATTAACTTTTCCATTAAATTGTTAAATCGAATTTAATATCGATATATTTGGATGACGACAGAATGTGTGCTATAAGTAAAAAAATAGATATAAAATGATGTACCTAGTATTTAATCTTAATCAAATTTTAGACAGGGTTTTAAGCTTGGGACACACTAAGCCGAAAGGTAATTATTGACTCATCATTATGAACAGCTTTCACTAATGGCACATCTTTGAAATTAAAAAAAATCAGCTATTTTCTGAAAAAAGTTCATTGACCCCTGACCACATACGGAGATGTATTTTTTGCTATTTCAGAGCCATGCTCATAGGAAAAGTCGTTCACAATGACCCCTTCCGGCCAACACACACTCTAAGCTTACAACCCTGTATATTCTGTAGATGATTAAATGTGTATCTACTATGAGTAAAGAAATAATAACTATAAACATACGCGGATGTGGTACTTGTAGGTATTCTTTATTCTTAGTCTAAGTACCTTTACATAAAAAAACTATAATGACGTATTTCGACCAATGATAGCTCTAAATTTTATTCCATGTGATTGTTATTTTTTATTGTAGTAAAACAAAGTTCAAAGCATCACTGCTTTGGCGTTCATTACTTTGAGACTTTCGATGGTTAGTCTCAACAGCCCAGTACTTTCGCTAGCTGCAGTATCCTTCAAACCGAAACACAATAATGTTTACACACTACTGGTTGGCGGCAGAATATATGATACTGCGGTGGTACCTACGTAGACGACCTCCTGCTAAGAAGATGTACCACCAAGAAATTATTGTTAACACCAAGTTATTGGTTGCTTGTCTGCAAATTATTTTAATGGTTGACAGTCTAGGTGTTTGACTACAGCTCACCTGATGTTAAGTGACGGTGTGGTCGAAGATGGTAAACACACCTAGCCTGGAATGGGACTGGCTCATAATTGAAGCTGCCTCTCAAGTTTATATTTGTATTCGAACTTATAATAATACAAATGTTACATATTCATAATATCTATGAAATGCGCACTTCCAGTCGTTTAAAATTTTCTAAACTCTTCATGCAAATCTTTGGATAAAATCAGATTAGGTTCTCTGAAATTTAGATTGGCGGCCAGCCAAATATTTAAACTAGGTTCTTTATAGTAAATAGAAATGTTTCTTACGATAGTAAAGATAATAAAAGTATATTATAAACTTCAAAGGCGTGTTTAGGTTTTTTTTAAAATGAAGTAAAAATAAGTTTGCTTTTGACCCATATATCATTTTTTAAACTATTTGGCTTGTTTATATATTTTGCTTATAGAACACGGACATAATACTCGCAAATGATTATTTATTTTAGAGTTTTTTTTTTAATTATTTTTTTACGACTTTGTACAATTTACCATTTTTACATCTGGATCGGATGACAGCCAGCAGTCCCATACGGTACACCACATGTTCTAATAGACTGGCCCTGTAACATAAAATATTTACTACGTAATACCTATAATATGGTCCCCTAGTGTTGCCTTATTTCGACTATTGTACATGGATTAAAAGCAATGGAGTCAATACTGTTTCCATATCGAATCAGCGTGTGACTTTTTAGGGTTCCGTACCCAAAGGGTAAAACGGGCCCCTTTTACCAAGACTCCGCTGTCCGTCTGTCACCAGGCTGTATCTCATGAACCGTGATAGTAAGACAGTTAAATTTTCACAAATTATGTACCTATTTCTGTTGCCGCTATAAAAACAAATACTAAAAATCAGTAAAAAATAAATATTTAAGAGAGCTCCCATACAACGCGATTTTTTGCCGTTTTGCGCGAGTCCGACTTGCACTTGGCCGGTTTTTACTTTATCGTTTGACCACAGCTCACCTGATGTTAAGTGACAGTGAGGTCGAAGATGGTAAACACACCTAAGCTTGGAATGGGACTAACTAAGTGAGGCTGCCGGAACACAGCGTTAGATTCTTGGTGGCAGATTTTCAACTTGAGTGTGATATAATGTGGTGAAACATGACTTTTCGTGTTACTTCCAAAACTCCATCGAAGCTTATAGTAAAGTCGCCACTACTTTACTAAGGCATGACTGACTTCGAATAGACTTTGACTGTAACTATAGATGTTAGATGCATTGCAAAAACTGAAGACAAGGCAACTAGACCGCCCTTATACATCATCCATTATATTGTTTTGTTATATTAACATATCTTCTTTTTTTTTTCCTATAAATTTGTATTAATTGTGATCTGTGTTTCTGGTGTATAATAAAGTAATATTCTATTCTATTCTAGATAAAGAAGCCAGACTTGAAGACTGCACACAAACATTGATACTGGCAAAATGCACAGAGTGCAATGCAAAGAAGAATGAGAGAAAAAATGACAAATCAAACAAAATAACTAACTCAACATCGGTTCAGCCGTTTGGGTTACAATACCTCAGATACACGTTATACCTACAACACCGTTGTTTGCGTTAATTTAATTTAAAAAAACCTCGGGATTCATATTTTTCTAACTCTTGTATTTTGTCATAAACACATCAATAAAAGAATTTGTTTTCATGAGAACTCTTTCATTTCATAGTACATATTTGCAATGAAGTCATGGATATAGAGGCATATAAAATATGATAGAGCTTATAATCCCAAAATAGCTCATATCACATTCCAACAAAGCTCAAATTAGAATATTCAATGGAGCGTTACTAATGTTTACATTGTTATCAATTATCGAGCAATCATGCTTGACTGATAACAGCAGTTCTAATTGCCAATATCGGCTTACTGTTGTCTGAACTTAAGTTTATCGATTCTATAGACATGTAGGCACGCTTCGTACCATGCAGTGGCGTAACGATTCGACTGAAATAAAATAAATAGACGACCTAGAGCGCAGTTCTGAAGAATGCTAAATGGGCTCCGGCGCTCAATTATTAAGCTCATATAATTATATAAAAAAATATATCATTCAACGCGAGACCAAATGAGAAGTATTACACGTCTCATTTGTCTCATATCAAACCAGTTTGGTGCTATGGTCTACAACTATGGGGTACAGCAGCAAATTCAAATATTGAAATTCTGCAAAGATTTCAATCTAAAATACTACGTATGATAACGAACGCACCATGGTATATAACAAATGACAGATTGCATCATGACCGTAACATGAAAACTGTTAAGCAAGAAATAAAGGACAAAATTGGTACATATAGGGCAAGAATCGCACACCATCCTAACAAATTTGCAAAGGATCTTATGAACAAACCATCCACGCCACGAAAGCTTAAAAGAAAATACCCTCAGGATCTCTTGTTATAGATAGAGCGAGCTGAAAAGCGGGCTTGCCAATGGCCAAGTACCGCACAAGTCTGAAAACAAATTCCAACCTATTGCTGAATGTCTAAAGGACAGATTGCAATACAAAAAAAAAAAAAAAATTGTTCTCTTTCTTTCATTTTCATTCGAATAACAACTGTCTCTGCTAATTAATTACAATTTTAATTATACATTGGTCATACTGAAGATTAAATTGTTAATTGAATATGTCAGAAATACTTTTCCCATAAAAAAAAACGCAAACTCAGCGATAAGATGCAATCTAAATATATACAACGTAGCTAATCTAAATAGTCTACAACAAAGTCGCTATCAGCGTCTGTCTGTGTCACCACTTATTTCTTCTAAACACCGAAACTGATTTTGATACTGCTTTCACAGTTATTTAGATTTTTTTTTACAAAAAGTTTGTACAGACAATAATAAATATATCCCAATTAAAATTGTGTATATTATAAGTAGAGAAATGTTATGATTTGTAATCAAGTAGCCAAAATATATTCACACCCATGCGACGGGTCCCTTCTATATTATTACAATAGAACATTTATAATCATAATATGATATAAGTATATATACTTGTAAAGAATGTACATTACAATGTAAAGTACCAAAATAGCGGGATTCAAAGCTGAAGGATAATAAACCTGATATTATTTGGGTAACAAACATCATTGAAATTGATCTATAAGTGGTTGGCGGTTTGCCAACATGGATAAAGATGAGAGAGCTACAGATGCTTTGTTTATACAAAGCACAGGTTAGGTCGTGTATGGAGTACTGTTCACACCTGTGGGACGGCTCTGCCAAGTTTCAGCTTGAGGCTCTGGAGTCAGTCGAGAGGCGCGCTAAGAGGTTGATAGGCAATGACACTTTGGTCAAGTCTCGGCTGCAAAGCACGACATGCACGACATGGTTCCCCCTGCCCCTTTTTACTACCGGACGGCCAGACAAACGCGACCGAGGCGACACCCGTACATGGTGGATGTTCCCCATGTGCGCACTAAACGCTTTGAGTCCACATTTTTTATTCGCACAGCGAGGATGTGGAACTCTTTGCCGGAGTCTGTGTTTTCCGAAAGGTACAATATGAGTGTCTTCAAATCAAGAGTAAACAGGTTCCTTCTAGGTAAGCGTGTTCCATCTTAGACCGCATCGATGCTTCACATCAGGCAGGATGTGGTCAAGCCTATTCAATATAAAAAAAAAAAAAAAGATATGTACCTAGACAAAAGTATGAAAATGAAAAATTGACTTCATCCCTCTTTTAATCATAAACTTAAATACATTGGTTGTTTTCATAGAAACATGCTAACTAAAAACTTGCTGTGACTAATTTCTATTTTTTAATTTTTTGTACATACTGTAACGTTATTTTACAAGATGCAATTTTCAGTGATCAATTGATAATTAAAAATTGCATCTTGAGAAAAGTCAGGTTCTGTTTATTAAATCAGATTGGAACATATGAAATATTTAATTAAATCTTTTTTAATTTATTTTAATTTGTATTGTCTCATGTATTTTATTGCCTTTATTTTTTTAAGGTATGCATGTTTTTGTTTTGGCATATAATAAAGGTATAATAAGTGTAGTATACATATATATTTATTATTTATGTAGACAGATTATTCTAACACTTTTTTAAGGTAACAAAGCTCTATTTCTTTTAAAAAAATTGAATTTTCGACATTTGAAGCAGTTTCCAAAACCTTGAGTAACAAAACAAAGCCAAATGACTACTGAGGATTTGATTCTCATGACTTTCATATTATAATGAGAGTTAAGATTTACAAGATATAATTAATTTACCTATAGCAAGTTTTATTTCTGCTACCTAACAAGAGTTGCCAATCTGCCATCTGCTTCTAGTTTATCCATACACAAAGGCTCTCAGTCAAAGTGTATGAAGTATCTGGGTTTATTTGTATAGCCCATTTTATGAAGATTGCAGTAAATATGTATAGTAGGAGACTGTGGTTGAAGATCACAGTAACTGGTTATTGATTAAACAAACTTGCTATGAACTATTTAATCACATTATATTGCAAGAAAATTATTTAGGGGCTCGTAAACATTTAACACTCATAAAAAGACTTTTCTGTCTGATACCTATGATTTTATAAGCGTCTAGAAAGCTCAGTGTTTTGTTAACCAAAATCTGCCATAAAATCTTCATATATCAAAAAAATTTAGGACAGTCCTTAAAAACAATTAGTCCAAACATAGTTTAGTCGGAAAATATCAAATGTTTGATAAGCCAAAATTAGTATTTAAAGAAAAAAAATCTTAAGAACTTTGTAAGACAATATAGATCCATCATAACTATTTTAATAAACAGTCACTAAAAGAAATCTTTAATCTACTAATAATAACTGCTGTGAAAAAACCTTTGTACTCATATAACCTTTCATTACAGCTACAAAAAACACTTTCTCTTTTTTTTAGATATCTAGTTTATCATACAAGAATATATCTGAAGTTCTTACATAGATTAAGAAAGTTATAATTATTTCTCAGGTTTTAAACTTTTTTAATTTATAAATAATTAAAACCGTAATGAAGACCTAATTCTTTAGTCAGCTTCTTCATCATTATGTTTGCAATTATTAGAATAAATGTTCAACTATCACTCTTGATAAATGACCTTTGCAAAGACACTCCACAATTCTGCTAATGTCACATAGAGTAAATGTTAAGTGACAAATTGTGTATTAAAAGAGGAAAACTAATATTTCATAATCTTAATAGGCACAAGTTGTAACATTGTAAACAATTTAGACTAAAATGTTTAATTTATAATAATGATAAGTTTCCAGTGGACATTCTAACAATTTATAGACATTGCCCCCCCAGGAAGACAACACTTTTAGAACAAAAAACATAATGCCACAGCTTGCATTAGCATTAACTAAGTAATTAGACTTTACTGACATTTATAATTACAGCAAGGTCTTTTCCATATCCATTCAGCATTCCAAACATGACAATATGTTAAATAGCTGTCTTGCCATGCAAACGGGCACAGCTATGACTAACCTATAGTTTTACCATATAAATAACACTGTCATTGACCATTTAAGACAGACGATCGAGCGCTTCCCGTTATAAATTCATTATACATAAACGATTGATCATGACTCACAACTGCAATTCATGAGGGAAGTAAACAGTGTTGTGCCTACGTGACAATCTATCTACGCGTAGGAGAAAGGTGCAATATAAAATCATTAGTTTCTTAATAATGACCCAAATAACTAGTCACAATGATAAATAGAGGTGTTTCTGAGAATTTTACTCACTTTGTACGAAATCCAGCGGTCCCATATTGTATGAAAACGTCTGTAGTTTTCGGATGCATTTCTCTGGCGAACGCGTAGACGACTCGTAAGCTACTTGGCGGCATCGTGTTCGGTGAAATTTATTTATAAGGTCGATACAATCACTTGGAATCAACAAACGAGATTTTCTACATTCCCGCTCCGATACGAATTACAATGAATTTAGTTTGACTTGACTTGACGTTTCGATCGGTCGAACTGTCGTTCGCGATCGCTGATCACGCAAAAAAATGACAATGACAACCTTAGGAGTTTTGGCGGGAATGTGGAAAGAGGCGTGTCGACCCATTGTATTTTTTTCCAAAACTTATGTTTTTTGGAGTGTTTATGTATAAAAACAGTGGTTTTGTACTCATAAAGTGCCAAATTACAAACGCAAGTGTGGGAAAGTGATACAATGTGTCAAAACATGACATTTCGTATTGCTTCCAAAACTCCATCAAAGCTTATAAAAAAGTCGCCACTACTTCACTAAGGCATAACTGGGCTTGACTAAACTCAACCAAGAATGGACTTTGACTATAACTATAGATGTTAGACATAACTTGCAAAACCCGAAGACAAGCCACAAGTAAAACACATAAAATGCAGAAACATTGAAACTGGCAGAATATACAGAGTGCAATGTCAAGAAGACAGATTAAAAAAAAACTTGTTTAGTAGTTAAGCTACTGCACGGTAGATCGCGCTTTAACCGATTGATGTTATGGTACTTCTACTCGACAATAGACTGCGTCTGTGAAAAAAAGTTTACGAATACTCCAGATTTTCTTTTCATGTTGTCTTTTTGAAAGTAGGTTTTAAAACAAGAATTATTTTTATTGTAGTTTTAGTTTTTATTATTTTGAGAGAAAAAAGTCACGGATGATGTCGGAAGCCATATTATGCGATTCAACCAGGGTGGGGCTGAGGCTAAGTAGTGGCTCTATTATTAGAGCTTGTGATACTTTTCAGCCAGTTCTATTTTTTTTTTTATTGATACTGCCGTTGCCGCGTATGCTCATTTGCCAGGTAGCTCTGTTATATACAAACATAGATAAACTTCATCGCAGGGACACCCACAGCACATTCGATCGTCGCTGTAATAAAAAGAAAGACCAACTGATAACGCCGTGTACCGGTCGTCAAATCGGAGAGGTCTGTATACATGCTGGGAAGGTATTGCTGGGGCCCGCGTTCTAGGTACAACCGCGTACCCGCTTCCGTCCAGGATGCACCTTCCACCGAGTGCTTCACAACCAAGCCGCTACCGCTAGTCTTTGAAAATGAATTTACTTAAAGATGTACTTGCCTACCAAAAAAAGAAAAGTTAAACCAATTCCTTAATATTTTAAGTAGGTACCTACTTATGTATGTATTTCTTTTCTATCTTTTTAAGGTTCTATGGTAACTCGTAACTAAGAGAAATCCTCCATAAATCAGATTGTAAAGATTGTACATAACTAAAAGTTTCTTAAAGCCACAGGCGGGCACTAATTGTAGATACGAATGAATGGGCCACACACACCCGGATGATAGATGGTCTATTAACACGACCGTCTTAATCCACTTAAGTATTTGTGGAACTGTATGCATTCCTCGTGAAGTCAGCGATGGGAACTGGCACCGTACACATACATAACTAATGAAAAATTAAAAAACATATACATTAGTACACACTAGATTTATAAAAAAAAACTTACATATCTACCCAATAAAACACAGTGGTAGGTAAAGGTGTTTACAAGTTGAGAACTTTACTTGGTAATAGTAGCGTGGGACGCCCAAGCCTCAATGAAGTGACGATATGCGTATGACAGTGGGCAGTGGCTGGAATTTAAATACGGATTCGAAAATGCGGATGAGAGACATGCCTTGAGAGACCTGCAATCATCATCATCATCATCCATCATCACGCGGGTAACACCGCGGGGCGCAGCTAGTAAATCATTTTGAAGGCAAAAGTTTGTGAGTGTGTAAGTGTGTTTGTATGTTACTTCTTCACGCTCAAACGGTTGGACCAATTTTGATGAAATTGGGTGTGGAGGTAGCTGACACCCTGAATTAACACATAGGCTACTTTTTATCCCGAAAAAATGTATGGTAACACAGCGGGGCGCAGCTAGTCATCGCCTATCAGAGAGGTGTGTACTTTCTGTATTGGTATCTTTCTGTACAAATCGGTATTGGTTGAAACTCAAAACAGATTACACTGAGTGTTCTCTATCACAAATCAAACTAAAATAAATCCACAAGCGTAACACAAAAGCAAGCGAATTGATTTCAAAACGCACTAATAGCAAAATTGCTGGCATATGACTAAATAACTTAATGCTCTTTGCCTATCACCAGCATTAGCAGATCTTTGATTCAATATCAATAGCGAACCCCTATCAATTTTCAACACATTTTCTTTTTAATTTGACAAGACATTTTCGACTCTACAGCTTGTATATAGAGTTCTACACGAAGGAAAGTGTTTTCCTCGAGCGTGCTCGATTTAGTAGTCACGGGAGGTCTGGAAATGCTGGTTTTTTATATCAAATGATTCCCATTAACGGGGCCTATTACCGCAATGATATTACCTACAATTTGGTACATATCAACCTGTAATGGGTTTACGTTCGACCATTATACGATGAGCAATTTTTGTGTTTGAAATATGGCTTCTGGGTGGTAGAGATGTTTGTCTAATGAAAAAATGTTATTTATCCATACGTGTATAATAGATTAAACTATCAAGTTGACCGAGTTGAATATTAGATGTGTGTTCCTGTTTGAAGGGTATGTATATACCACCGAATTTCTCAAAGGAAATAATGCCAGAGTGATTGGAGTGCCTTGGAGTTTGTTTTGTTTGAGATGGGTGTTGCTATAATGGTCACACATACTTACTATTTCATGAATAATCAAGTCAAATAATTAGCAATTACTTACTAAGGCACACAAAGAATTAAATCATGACCGAATCCGGTCATGGTCGAATGATAGTATTAGTGCGTATGCCACATGCCGCAAGTAGAATTAAAACTAAATAGGTTCTATAAAGAAAAAAAAACGTTAATACAATCCTCACAATGCTCTGTCGCCTCGGGGTCTCGCAACAGCTAAGGCCGCCGCTGGATGCTAGCATTCTGGTCACCTGAAGCCTCCTCTAAACGTCTAACAGAAATCATTTCTTGCTACTGTAAAAAAAAAACCCCCTGAGATTTACGTAGTTAAATTTCTGCGTACCGCTGCAATGGTCAGTCAATAGACAGCCGTTGTGCCGAGACCGCGTTACCGAAAAAAAAACACTAAATCGCTTTAAAAAAAAAGAAAAAAAATCTAGATACTTTCTATGCAATCATAGATAATTCCTATCATCTAGGAGCTACCTGAATTAAATCTATCACATAAAAATAATTAGTTTGTTTAATAGTAGCATTAAATTTTATTAAATAACAGTTTTTTTTGTATGAAATGTGAATTGAAGTCATTAAACATATTACATAGCGACGAGCTAAATTACTTTTTTGAAGATAGTCTGTTTTTTAGATAGAGGGGCAAACACACAAACCGGCCTTTTTAGAATAAGGTGAAGTAGTTTCATGAAGTTGACATGCTAGTTGTTTGAACTCAGCTCACCTGCTTTAAAGTCATGGTGAGGTCGAAAATGGTCAACCCACCTAGCCTGGAGTGGAACTGATGCTCAAGTGTGGCTGCCTTCGTGAAGCGACTCAAGTTTTCAAGACTTAGCTGTTTTTAAAGTTGACTTGGTAGATGTTTGATCCCAGCTCACCTGGTGTTAAGTGATGGTGAGGTCGAAGATGGTCAACACACCTCGCCTGGAGTGGAAGCTCTCAAGTGAGGTTGCTGGAATACACCGGTGCTTGGCAGCATATTTTCAATTAGAGGACGGTAGCTGGCCAGCCGAATAATCGATACTTATTAAACAATATGGAATAACCATCCTTTATTGCATCATATTTACCTACTAACAGGTGCAGGACTTATAAAATATAACATTTCTATATCTAATACATACGACCCCATTATGGCAAAAAATTAAAACTACCTACAGAACGTTTTATTTCCAAATTAAAATTATTACATTATTAAATTAAATCAAAAATTAAATAGGTACAGATCAAAATTAAAATTGGAATATTTAATTATTTAGCCATTATAAATATGTATTATCGTCATTAAAATATTATTATAATAGAGCCTACCTACCGCCATGCTAGGCGTTTGACCACAGCTCACCTGGTGTTAAGTGAAGGTGTGGTCGAAGATGGCAAAGCACACCTAGCCTGGAATGGAACTGGCTCTCAAGTGAGGCTGGAACACACCGTTAGATGCTTGGCGGCAGATTTTCAACTTGAGGGTGGTAGCTAGCCAGCCGAGTACTAGAAAGTAACCTACCACCATGCTATGGTTTCCTCACGATGTTTTCCTTCACCGGTACCTCAAGCTCATTGTTGGGGTTTGAACCCACGCCCTTCGGCATGCGAATCTACCGCGCTAACCACTGAGCTATCATCGCTACAAAATCTCTTACATTTCAGTCCCGCTATAAATGTCTAAGCTATAACCAGCCTTATTTGAAATATAAAGTCAGGTTTTCATTTCAAAGTAATGCCATTTTATAATCCACTTAATAGTCAAACTGTTGCAGTAAATATAAGATTACTTTACTCAATAGCTCGTTAAATACAATCTTAATTAAATATTCTTTTTATCACATCCGATTTTGAAGAAAACTCTTTTAACTCTACATATCATTTATATTAAGTTAAAAACCGACTTAGCCTAATAAAATTAGTACAAATCCACTATAACTCAATGATAACTCCTTGGTTGCTAATAGAGAGGCTATTAAGATCACCTTTCTGGCTCTATGGGTACCAATAAATGAATAAAAACAATTACTAAACCACCAACTTCATCCATACAGTTCCTAAAAAACGACAGGCGAATTTCTTGGTCCTATTTTTAGTGGTATAAGCATTAAATTAGAATGGCAGCAAAACGTTATATTTTGTTATAACCGCAATAAGAATTTGGGTGTAGAGCACTGTGTGTACAGCATGGAGCGATTTAATCACAAGCGGAAGCGTTTTTTGTTATTACGGGCGTGTGCAAAGAGATTTTTGTACATTTATTGGATATTATTACCGTATTGTAATTCCGATATGAAGCACTGGTGTTTTGTGTTTGTACGTGATAAAGTTAATTTTTTTTTTTTATTAATTTGCCCCTTCGGGCAGGCTACAGCTATAAAGCCATACTGCCTTGTCTTAAGTGTTATTTCTGCTGTATCTTAGCTATAGCTATCGTCAAAGTCGTCTTAGTCAAGTCCAGTTCGTGTCAGTTAAGTTCAGTCATGCTTTAGTAAAGTAGTGGCGACTTTATTATAAAGCTTCGATGGAGTTTTGGAAGCAACACGAAAACTCATGTTTCACCACATTATATAATTTTCCCACACTCGCGCTTGTAATTCGGCACTTTATGAATAAAACACCACCATTTTTATGAACACTCGACAAAACACAAGTTTTGGAAAAAAATACAACGGAGCGACACGACTCTTCCCGCGGTCCCGCCAAAACTCTGATTAAGTTAAGTTTTGTTGTTCTCTTCTTTTTCTTTGGTTTTGGCGTCGCACTTTGTGCATTTGCCAGTGTCAAGTGACCCAATATTTTTAGTTAATTTAAATAAATTATAGTGACACAAAGTAAGACTTAGTCGGGTCCAGACACGCCTTAATAAAGCAATGATGACTACACTACAAGTTTTGATGTGGTTTTGTAACGAACACGAAGTCATAATTCACCATAATTATTATATCACTTGCACACGTTTACTCATGTAAACCGGTACTTTATGATTAACAAACAAACTCGCAAAAACACAAGTTTTTAAAAATAATTTAGTGCTCCAAGATCTATGCTTGGTTATGAAGTAGGTACGCGGTGGAAGGTATGCTTACTTGGTGGGAGATCTTCTTCGCAGTGGGGTCGTCTAGGTAGGTAGTACGAGCAGTAGTGTGTAAACATTACTGTGTTCCGGTTTAAAGGGCACTGTAGCTAGCGAAATTACAGGGCTGTTGAGACTAACCATCGTAAGTCTAAAAGTAATGAGCGTCAGCGTCCACCGCAGCGATGCCATGGACTTTGTTACTCAAAGTTCTGCGTATCGCTGTAATAGTCAGAAGCATGCATTATATCTCTTACCATCAGAAGAGCGTCTTATCCGTATCATTAACTTTACCTACATAAAAAAAATTACCTTCCACGGCATGTGAAACTGCAGACCGATCGATCTACAGTCACGTATCAGTTTCCGTTTCTGGCATGGAGCTACAGTGTTACCAATTAGCCTACCAGTTAGTTTTCAACCCGCTATGTGCCTGCCCGCTCGCTCCCTCACCGTGCACACGGCGTCTGTCGGCGAGATGAAAGCTGGCGGTGCGTTTGTGACGTGCACTCCGACGCAATTAGGGCCTGTAATGAGAGGAGCGACACAGCCACCGCTAATCGGCCGCAGAGCCTCGGTACGGAACAGCTTTATAGTACGACTTACGATTTACTTGGTGAGATGAAAGATGAAATCTTGCGCTACAAACGCTCTTGCGATACATACAAAAGTATAACTAACTTTGTTCGCGTTACAATCAAGTGTCTTATGGCGTCGTATCCCTGGCAGAACACAGGTGTTAGTAGGTACTTATATCTATCAATTTGCAAGATTTACGTGCTACGTAATTGTCACAAATTAATATACCATTGAGAAAAGATTTGTGCCCACTATAGAAAAGGAAAAAGAAAGTTTTATTTTCATTCCTTTATTAGTCTAGTTTAGCAAACATAGTAAACCTACAAGCAAACTGTAAAATGTTACTTCGATACATATCTCGTCTCACAAATATTAAAGTAGGGGTGTAGGACGTAGGTATAGTCACGCATTCAAACTAAAGCAAAAGCAAATAAATTATTAAAGAAATATCGTATCGAAAAATAAGTGATTAGAAACGAAACCGTCTCTTTTGTGCACCAAAAAGAGCCGTAATGTGACATCCATCGATGACAGATGACAATAAGTTACAAAATTACGAAATATCTGCTTTAAACTTTATTAAATCGTTTTCAGCGTTTCCTACTATAGTTATAAGGTTTAAAACTGAACAATTCGACTACAAAATCGGTAAAGTTATGTTAGCATCAGCGTCAAAAGGGTTCTGAAAAGCCACCTAAATACAGCTAAATACAGAGGCGCTAAAAGGTGGTCCCGATTAATATTTTAAATGTATTTGAAACGTTAACTGTTTACTTTATGATAAAGACGTTTGCTGGAAAGTTTTTACCTAATTTTAAGGGTGGACTGTGAAAATTAGCATAGACTTCAAAAGAGGTAACAGGAATAAAGCAGACTGTTTTTTGTTTTCGGTGTGTTTTGTTCATTCGGGGTCCTTATTCGCTATGCCCATATGAACACGTAACACGGCACGTTTCCTTAACTCAGCTGGAATCGGTTAAATTTCGCGCGGAATGACACTTTCTATACAAATTTCAAATTAAGAAACGCAACGAGATGTGTTATGCACTCATTTTGATTGAACTAAGTATCAGATTGTAGGGAAACATCATAAACGCGTACTTATATGGCTAGAAAGTATCAGTGGCCTCAGCGCGCAAATGTTATTATTCCAGGATAATTCGGAATGTAACTTAAATATCTTGAACCGTAACACCGTATAGTAACAACCATACGCGTGGAACCTTAGGCCCCTGCGGGAACTGTACCTATCCCGTGCGGTGGTACGATCGCTCTAGAGGACGAGCGAGCGATAAGCGGTGTTGCGGGCAAACGTATTCACAAGTACACTTCCGTTGTTGACGAGGGTCAATAGAAAACGCACATCCGTCGATGACGAGGGTCAACGGCAGACCGCTCACGCAGTGGTGTCTCATCGCCACGAAGTTCAACACAGATAGTCGTCGTTCATGGGAAAATGAGGGTAGGAATGAAAAGAAGGTAGCGCCTCTGAGGCGCTAACACCTACAAACATACTTACATAATAACTCATTTTTTGCATATTAAGTATAACTACCTGACGTGTACCTCACAGCACAGCAAAAAAATCATTCAGCATTATAAAACTAATGTGATTATGTTCTCAATTCATTGCTAGGTACATTGATTTCACACTTCCCTTTCAATGTTCAAACTACTGCATATTTATTCCCAATTACCCCATATTTAATACAGTCCCAAGGATAGAGGCGTGCATCTGCTGATAGAGTCCCATGTCAATGAATAGAGACGTTAATGCGCAGTACATCGGTCATGGTTAATTAAACAAGCCCATATTGTTCGATAGGGATACCATGGTTTAGATTCTACAAGGAGACATTATATATGTCTATGAGATTGGAGCCAAGAGTTGTGTACCGATCCGGTAGTATCATCGCAACTCGGACACATGCGTATTCATGCGATTTTTAATTGTTTCGTTTTTTTTAAATTGTTTAGTTTTTTTTTTTGTCTGCATTTGGCATTCTGTATAAAAATATCGGGAGAAGCCATTGGTTCCCGAAACACAGTACCTACTATTACTAGTTCGGAGCCAATGGGTTAATTTTTATGTAACTATAAATTGTGCTAAATAAATAATTTGAATTTGAAATTTTGAATTTGAATTTTGAATTTGAATGTTGAATTTGAATTTTGAATTTGAATTTTGAATTTGAATTTTGAATTTGAATTTTGAATTTGAATTTTGAATTTGAATTTTGAATTTGAATTTTGAATTTGAATTTTGAATTTGAATTTTGAATTTGAATTTTGAATTTTTAATGCGGGTACCATAGCTCTAAAGGCGGTACCTAGCGAAATGCAGCTGACAGCGGCTGTCATCAACCACGCACTCGTCCAATGGAAGCGACAGATTGTTTTAAGTTGTGGACAAAAGCGGTTGATTTATAATAGTGTTTCTTCAACATCGCACGCGTACCGGTGCAGAAGATTCAAAGACAATATAAAAGGAGAAAACGTCATCGGAGGTCTGGAGCAGTCCCAGATACGTGAGTGCATGTATATTTTCTACCGCCTCAGTTCAGAATCTCGCATGGGCAAGTATTGAAGCAAGCGCCCTGATAGCTCAAGCAAAGCGCCGAGCAAATACGAAGTCGTGGGTTTGACCCTGGACTCGTACCAATACGTTCTTCAGAATATTAAAGACTTACATACACTTATATTATGTTAGCTGCGCCACACGGTGTTACCCGCTACATGTTTTCGGGATAAAAATCAACATAACATATTAAAAAATAAACATTCAAATCCGTTCAATAGTTTTTGCGTGAAAGAGTAACAAACATCCATCCATCTAAACTTTCACATTTGTTATATTAGTGGAATTTTTTCATTATTATTAAATGCTTAGCGGCAGATTTCCAACTTGAGGGTGGTAGCTAGCCAGCCGAGTACTAGAAAGTACCCTACCACCATGCTATGGCTTGCTCACTATGTTTTTCCTTACCGGCAACTCAAGCTCATTGTTGGGGTTTGTACCCACGCCCTTCGGTGTGCGAACCGACTGCGCTAACCACTGAACTATCATCGCTACAAATCTCCCATTGTCTATTTGTTTAGTGCTACAAGTGGCAGTCGCTACTAGCTATTAAGGTTCTCGTCTGTATTTTACTCAATTTTTTATTTTATTTTTGGTATAAATATACACAATAAAGTTTTTCACTTAGATAGATAACCTAAAAATCTAAAAGACCTCGGCCTGCCAAGAACCTTCATAAACACAGTGCTAGAAAGAGAGCAAAGCAGCATTGGTAGCAGTTCTTAATATAAATAATTATTATAGGACGTTACCTATAATAATTATTTATATAGACCCCAAACTAAGCAAAGCTTGTGCTATGGAAGACAGATAACTGATAGAATACTTAAATACTTTTTTTTGTAAATACATACTTATAATACATACGGTACACCCAGACACAGAACAAACATCGATGTTAGTTATATAAATGTTAGTCCTGAGTGGGAATCGAACCCACGCCCTTCAGCTCTCGAAGCAGACATACTATCAATGAACCAACAGGGCTGTCATATACTTCAGTAGTCTCAATAGTTTGTACTGGCCATACCACAACGCCTTGTTGCCCTATCTCCCTGCATCTGTAGATTACAATGGTTTTGATTAGGCATGTCGGACGATTCCATACATTGTCGCCTGTCGAGGCGAAGCGATGACACTCTGCGATTGATTTTCGTGATTGATGTTCTTTCTATACCTGTACCTGTAAGAGTCATGAATATTGAGTATCTAAGTATAGTGTATAGTGATAGTGTGGCTAGGTGTTTGACCACAGCTCACCTCATGTTAGGTGAAGGTGTGGTCGTAGATGGTAAAGCACACCTAGCCTGGAATGGAGCTGGCTCTCAAGTGAGGCTGCCGGAACACTGCGTTAGATGCTTGGCGGTAGATTTTGAACTTGAGGGTGGTAGCTAGCCAGCGGAGTACTAGACAGTATCCTACCACCGTGCTAAGGTTTCCTCACGATGTTTTCCTTCACCGGCAGCTCAAGCTCATTGTTGTGGTTTGAACTTACGCCCTTCGGCATGCGAACCTACCGCGCTAACCACTGAGCTATCATCGCTACATATTCGTGGAGCAGTGAGTTTAGTTGGCCTAAGGGTCATGAAGTCAGTTTTTCAAAATTGTAAGTATATATTATTTCATTGTTAATTTATACTTGTTGGACAGTAGTGTCATAAAATATACAGTTCGACTTAAAATCTTTCTTCCTTTTCGCCAATTTTATACAATTTTGTTACGCTTTTAGATACTATTACCATCGACATATAAACGTATATTACCCTAATAACGTAGACATTCAGCCAAAAAGGGCTTTATTTATAAACATTACTTAAGGTTTATCCATGCTTAAAGTAGCCTGTGTCATTTCCACGCGTGACATTTCACGTCCGCAAAACACAAAACATTACAAAACATTTTAAGCATTATTTAACTTTAAGCAACGTTTATAAACATCATAATTCAGAGCACTGTAATACCAACATTAAATCCCATCTCGATACGCAGTCCCACAATATTAAGTGCAAACATACCAACATGACTGCACAGTTGGGCAATCTGTAGAACTAAATATTTTCTGCGGGCGACAATATGAAAATGCGACGGTGTGTCCCCCACCAAAAAGTTTTACTAGTAGGTAAGTTGCAGTAGCTGAAATTATGTGAAATTGCAATCTATTACGAGCAAGTGTTTCTGCTCCCATACAACTTACCATAAGGTTTCCTCACTTTACTGTAAGGGGCCGTTCAAGTATTACGTGAGCAGATTTCTTACCATTTTTTACCCCCCCGCCCCCCTTGTCATCAAAAGTAAGCAAAGCACTTACCCCCTCCCCCTATGCTTACGTAAACATTTTTAGTAATAAATGTTTTTTTATATTGTTATTTTTAAAATAGGAAAATTCATGAAAATATTAGGTTTAACTGATACACATAGAGTAAATGACAAAAAAATATAATCAAAAATAAAGAACATAACTAACATAAAGAATATTTTCGGAACACATTAACAGTCTTCAGTCCATGAAACCTGAATCCATGATTCTAAGTTATCGATGACATTGGATTGCTGCTCAGTGTTGTGAGTCTGCTCACTTTCATCCGATTTTGGAATGTCTACGTCACTCTCATCGAGCCATTCAACATCTTGGTGCTCTAAATTTTGAATAATGCACATCAGTTCATTAGCACGACGAGCAGCGACTCTTACAGGTCTAACTTTTCCCTCTGTGGGCGTGTTTACTTTTTTATGGATCTTCTCGATGTGACTTGCTATCTAAGTGGCTCTTGTGGTGATCAGTTTGAGCACGAATGAGCCTAACAGGGACTGTCGATACATGTCTTCGTCCCTCTGTAGAATTCGATTTTCTGGGAATCAAACGAAGATATGTCGCACTGCGACTAATGTCAAATCCTAGTTTACGCAGTTCTTGTGTGAGTTCGTCAAGAGTTTTTACGCTGTGAATAGATTCCGTTCGTCTCCTGTCATCACATGCACTCCCAAATAAAGCTATATCCGCAATTGTTTTCAATAGTAATGGTTGATCGCTTTCAAGTTTAGGATGTCCTACTGAATCCCTCAGAGATAGTCGTCTTTTTATTTCAGGATTTTCCTGACAAATATCTTCTAACTTTCTTTTCATACCATCCCTGTGTTTCTTCTGGGCAACTGCGTTTTGAATCTTCCTGTTTAAAGTATTTTTTGCTGTTTTTAGTTCCTCGCGCAACTTAATGATCTGTTTATCAACTTCAGCGCAATTTGGCATAGTATCTCTGGCAGAATACAAAGCGTTCAGATTTTTTTCGAGTAGAGTAATCTTATTTTTCAAAGCTTCTTGAGAAGGTTTTGCTCTTTGTTTATCTGCATTATTATTATTTTCGCGTTGCTCTTGTGATTCATTGCCGGTTTTAATTTTATCTTCTTTCTGTTTTTCAATGTTAGAAAATGGCTGTATAATTTGTGTTTTTTCTGCAGGTTTACTGGTAGAAGACGTTGCCTAAAAATGAAAAATTTCTAAGAGTTCTGCTGGATATTCTCTTATTAAGCTACATAAATTCACCGTATTTAATAAAACCAGCGTTTAAATATTATTGAAAGCTTTTCCCCACAGAAACCCTTCACATACAGATATTGAAAACACCGTGTATTTTGTGACCAATTGCCGGAGTCGATCTTAAGAAATAAAATATCAATCATTTACCTTTTTACTTTGAGATAGGCCATCATATTTTTTACTCATAAATCGTTTTAATTGTTACAGAACGTAAAGAGAAACTTTGTACTTATATTTACTCACCTTGGAAAAAAAATGAAGCAGATTGGATTTATTTTTAGTCGCCGCTTGCAATTCTTCTTCAATTCTCTTAGATACAATAATATCTAGTTCCTTATCTGACTTTGCTTGTAATTTATAATTTCGCCAAACTTCGTTAACTAACTTTTGTACATTTTGCACTTTCGTCCCAGTATGAGATTTTTTAAAACTTTTGAACAGTTTTTGGTATAACTTGGATTTGTCTATATGATATGACATTCTAATAAGATATTTAAATTTAAATAATTAAAACGTTAAACTTTGGCTAATTGCATCAACATAAACACAAATGATAACTTTCAATGCTTACAATACGTTTAGAATCCAAACAAAACAATACTGATAGATGCGCACTTGCAGCCGGCCGGCACGAGAGTGAATTATTAGACAAGTGAATAGCGCACGGTAATTTCCCTAATGCGCGGTAATTCCCCTAATCAGTTCTCAAAGTGAGTGCCTACGCATATGTATTATTTGCGGGAATCCCCGAAAAAACTTAAATAACTAACGATGACGTAATCATCATCTAGAACCCCCACCCCCTATGTCATCCAAAATAAGCAAAACAGAGACCCCCCCACCCCCCCTTGGTGCTTACGTAATACTTGAACGGCCCCTAATACACTTGAATCTACTTTTGTTTATATCCTGATGCCACGCCACATTTTGATTGCAAATTTCATATAAATATATTTAGTAGCGATCATAGCTCAGTGGTTAATGCGGTCGGTTCACACATAGGTTCGTATATAGGTACAAATTCCGACAATAAGCTTGAGCTACCGTTAAAACCGCTAATACCATAGCATGGTGGTAAGGAACTTTTAGTAGGTGAGTACCTAGGTGCTGGCTAGCTACCACCCTCAAGTTCAAAATCTGGCGCCAAGCATCTTACGGAGTGTTCCGGCAGCCTTACTTGAGAGCCAGTTCCATTCCATTAAAAACTGCTGATGTGTGGAACTCATTGCCAGCGTCTCTGTTTCCATCAAAATAAAATCCGGGGTTGTTCAAGAAGAACGTATTTTCTAGGCAAGCGTGATCTTCAGCCACATCGTCACTTTCCACGAGGTGAGATCGTGGCCAAACGCATGCCTACACTAGTCCGATGTAAAAAAAGCTAGGTATGTTTACCGTCTTCGATCACACCGTCACTTAACATAACAGCTGTGATCAAATATTTAGTCTGTCAGTCACAAAAAAAATAGTAAAGTTGGCACTGAGGCATGACTGGTTTTCACTATTATAGCTTGCTTTATGTTTTTGACTATGACTCAGATTTATTTTATTCGATTTTTCAATGAATACCTACTAGAAAATATCTAAATAGGTACCTACCTACACTGGCAAAATTTCCAAAGTGCGATGAAAAAGAAAACCCTTCATTTATGCGTAATTGCGTAAAAATCCAACCACAAGTTATAAAAAAATGAACGTTTTTTTTTTTGTAACAACAAAAAGGCCACACAAATAGAGATGTGTTATAATGCCCACCTCGGAAATTAAGGCGGTTAGAAAATAGCCTCTAATGTGACGTTGGGCGTTTGCCCCCCGGGACGTTTCCGCTTTTGTTTCCGAGTTACGACTACGGTAACTGGTGGTGTTTGTTTGTGATAGAGATGTTCGTAATCTCACTGATGGCAGCAGATGGTAAGTTGTGAATCAAAATAGTAAAATAATCAACCGTGATACGCTTTTTATGCGCCCGCAAAACCTTGCATAGGGTTAAGCTTGTGGCGTACCTACTAAGCCGAAAGGGCCTTTTCCCTTTGCGTTATGCACAAGTGTTACTATTGATGCAAGTGGGTTCGATTCCCACTCAGGGCAAACATTTTGTGAATAAACAAATGTTTGTTCTGTGTCTGGGTGTTCTGTATTTATTATAAGTATGTATTTACAAAAAAAAAAGTATATATGTATCCTATCAGTTGTCTGACTTCCATCACACAAGCTCTGCTTAGTTTGGGGCCAGATGGCGCTGCGTGTATAGTCCTACGATATTTATTTATTTATTTTATATAATTAACTCTGAATTCGTAAGCAAATAAATCATCTATAGTAGGTATAGAAAAAGTTACATCTTTGTCGAACGTATAAGAATAATAAAAAAACAACAAACATATGTTTGTTCTGTGTTTGGGAGTTCTGTATGTAGGTACTATTAGTATGTGTTTACAAAAAAAAAGTATTTATGTATTCTATCAGTTATCTGACTTCCATCACACAAGCTCTGCTTAGTTTGGGCCCAGATGGCGCTGTGTGTATAGTCCTACGAATAAATATCGTAGGACTTTACACACAGCACCATCTGACCCCAAAAACCTAACTTACCTACCTATACGTATTATTTGAAATTCAAATTCAAATTCAGCTTATTTATTAACATAAAAACGGTTAATCAATTACATTTATTATACAAAATTATGTTAATAATAGTTAATGAGAAAACAAAATTATAACGTTATTTTGTTTTATCATTAATTAATAATAATTAATTCAACATAAAATGTTAAATTCAAACACCACGTCAAATTTAAATAATGTCAAATTAAAATGAATGTCAGATTTAAATACAATATCAAATTTAAATACAATGTCAAATTCAAACATTATTCAATAAGTAGGTACCTACAATTAGTCAAAGGTCAGCCAAAACAGTTTTTTTCACAAATAAGAAGGTATTGTTACAAAATGACGGCGCTGTGTGTAATGTCCTGCGATATTTATTTATTTATTTATTATTTAAATATCTCATCTGTTCTTAGTACCTACCTATATAACCTGTTTTCTATACCTGCATGGTTGTCTATAAGAGATCGCTTTTAGCGATACTTGTACTTTGGATACTTGTGCCATAAGCTTATTTGGTTTCTGTTCTTCCTCCTATTTTTTCTTTTACACACAGCGCCGTCTGACCCCAAACTAAGCAAGCAAGCTAAGCATGATTGTGCTATGGAAGACAGGTAACTGATAGAATACTTAAATAGTTTTTTTTTCGGAAATACATACTTATTTAAACAGAACAAACATTTGTTTATATCACAAAATGCTTGTCCTGGGTGGGAATCGAACCCACGCCCCTCATCTCTCGGAGCAGACATACTGCCAATGAACCAACAGGGCTGTCGAACTTACATTATTTCTGGTACACACAATAAATAATCTCTATCTATCTATCTATATAAATCTCTTAATCTCATTATACTTGTACCATAAAAAAATTGATAAGTCCATGATCCAAAATTCTCAGCCAATCACCGAATGATGTAAGCCCACCCGTGCGCTAGTTATTACTATAAGTTAAGGCAAGCGCAGACGTGTCATAATGACTGCACCCGATCTACCAAATTACAAACTATTGCCTATATTCCTGTTGATGTTGACGCATTCGGCGTCTTGTGGTTTCTGTAAGTACTGGCCGGAACAATATTGTTTGGAAATGGATAATTTGTGGTTGGTTCAATATAGTGGTACTAAACTTTTTAAGGGTTAGTGGTTGGACTTTTGATGTAGAATTTTGTGAGTCATATTTGGAGAGACGTTTTATTTGAGAAAAAAACAATAGAAAAACGTACTGTTGTAATCAAATAAACTTTGTGTGTACCTATTTGTATATCTATTACTTCTTCCTTCTATTCTATGTTTGTTCTATATCTGGTTATGTACTGTAGGTATGTATTAGAAGTATATATTTACAAAAAAAAACTTGAAGTGAAAATCGTATCAAAATTCATTCCTAGTTCAGAAAAACTAGAAAGAAAAACATTTTATTTAACTAAGAGATTAGACATGCTAAATGTATTTTAATAACTACGCTCCATTATCAAAAAATTCACAAGTTTTCGAATATAATAAGTATCTACTTATCTATATACCTAATTACTTACAATAATGATACCTACTAATAAATTAAGAAAAAAATTATCCATGACTATTATAATAATAATTTTTATTTGAGTAAAATTTATACAATGAAGTATTTCTTATAACTTAAAACACTAAGTTAGTTAACTTATTAACAATGAAGTACCTATCTAATACATGATAGGTACTTTTTTCATAAATTCCAGAATAATTTTAATTTTACTTTACTCGTAACCAGCTAGTTAACATGTCAGACTAAAATGTATTAAAAAAAATAGTCACAGTAGTTCTAACGCGGTCTCCTTACCGCGAAAGCTCGTCTATCGTGCCTGCGGGTGCTAGAGGTCCCTAATGACATTGGCGGCCCCATTTCATACATCCACGGCTTTATTTCCGTTATCAATTTGGATGGAATGGTTCGCCACCTTTAAATATAGGGTAGGTTGATGCTAGCTGAATTAACCCTCGTGATTAGAATGCATGCTGTGGTCTGATCATTATTTATTTATTACCGCAAATATGTATGTATGCATATTTATTACTAGCAGTTCGCCCCGGCTTCGCACGGGAAAACAATACTCGATTAACAATATTAATATAGCCTATGTGACTCAGTGATAATGTAGCATTCTAATGATGAAAAAAATATTCGAGATCGGTCCAGTAGTTTCGGAGCCTATTCAATACAAACAAACAAAAAAATCAAATCTTTGCTCTTTATTAGTAGGTATACTAGCGGATACCTCGCGGTTTCACCCGCGTAGTTCCCGTTCCCGTGGGAATACAGGGATAGTTAAGCTTCCCAACGGTGAAAGAATTTTTGAAATCGGTCCAGTAGTTTCGGAGCTTATTCAATACAAACAAACAATCAAATCTTTCCTCTTTATAATAGTATAGATATATAGAAGATTGATAGATAGGTGTAGAAGTGACGTTCAAAAGTGTCAAATTAAAAAAAAAACTACTTATCGTTGACGTTTACTAATTTAATAAATGCCCTCGATGTATACCTACTGGACCTTTTTGCCTCCTGGCTGTCCCTTTTTACCCCCACTATGGGGCAAAAAGGGACAGACGACAAGGTCTAGAAAAGTTGTAGAAACACATATTTCTATTATAATAATTCAACTGAAAATTGAGTCAAACATACTCAGATAACTGTTTGTTTGATTAATGTTATTTTTTTGATATAGTAGAGTCAGTTTTCACAGTATTATTCGAAATAGTCAAATTGGACCTTTAAGCCCTACCCTAAATATCTGTTTTCAGCAGACTTCAAAAAATTTTGTAGACTAAAATTTTTTTTTTGTCGCTATCCTAATGTACCTACCTATGTATGAAAAAAGCAGTTTGTTTCTATTATGTTTACTTTTATGTAGGAATGACGCGCGGCATTTTTTAACGCCTTCTGATTGAGAATCAGTTCAATGAAATTTCGGCAACCTTGTTGGTTCAACCCGTCTGGGTTCCAATCTGAAGATCTTGGGTTCGAATTTTCACGGCACGCACCTTTTTTATCTAAGCTATGCGCGTATTACCGCTGACTTCAAACAGTGAAGGAAAACATCGTGAGGAAACCTGCAAATCCGAGTTATTAAACCTGTTACAAGAGCCTCCCTCGGCGGAAGCCACGTGCGGGGACTACGTTGATATCGCAAATTAATGTAGTAGCTCTTCTGTGCTAACAAATCACTTAGAACGCAAGTCTCAAAATACTTTATGGAATTAAGTCATTTGTATCACAAATTGAGTCAAGTTTAAAAACTTTACATTTACAATGTTAGAAAAAGCTCCGAACTGAGATGTCATTCATTAAAATTGGAGAATTTTTTTCGCACATAATCTGCAGATGTGTTTGAGATAGGCGCCAATTTGTTCAACAAATATACGATCATTATAGGAGCTGGTTCGTTCACAAGAAAATTGGTGCTTAATGACCAAAAAAGTTACTTTGTTAACGAGATTTGAGAGATTCGACCTATGACTCTAATTAGAGATTGGCAATACATATAAAATCTTCTTACTTTTGTTTAACAAGATGTTTTGAAACTGGTTAAAGATACAGCATGTATAGGAAGTTGCTTTTTGTAGTTTTTTAATTAGCTTTGATATCTTTTTGATTTTAGTTAGTCTCTATGACCCAGTAGGTACCCTGATCCTCAACTGATATGAAATTACTTGCCGAAAACACGTGTATCTAGCGTTTATAATGTTACTAGCTTGCGCATGTGACTTCGTCCATATTGACATAAGGATTACGGAATAATGTTCCATAAGAAAGAAAGAAAGAAAGAAAAGGATTTTATTTTGTAGCTTAAAGACATAAAAAAACAAAAACGAACACCCAGATACAATTACAAAATAAGGGATCACCTCAGCATAATACTGGTCATACTAAGTATGACCAGCGCTGGTCTTCCGGTGAGCCCCTGTAGTTGAAAATCAAAGTGTGTATGACACACACATACAGACAAGACACATCTATACCTAACAAATGTAAAGTGGATACGTCCTGTAGTTAGTTTTTTGATAATCCAACAGAAACATTTTCCCGGGATAAAAAGTAAGTACCTATTCTAAATATTAATCCAGGTAATAAACTATCCGTGTGGCAAATTTAATCCAAATCCATGCAGCCGTTTTTGCATGATTAAGTAAGAAACATCCAAATATCAATGCGTCCAAACATACAAATTTTCACATTTAGTAGGATAGTAGGAAAGCTATTTTAGTAGTTTGAAATAAACGCGTGACAGCGTTTTCAAATTTGACATTCAGATATCATCTTCATTTGCGCTGTGCTAACTAAACGCCATGTTACATAGATAAAAAAAGATTTACTTAAACTTACAATTGTAAGTTTTATTTACGAAATATAGACACAAATTGACATAGCTCAGCGTATTAGTAAGCTGAAGTGGCAATGGGCTGGACATATCTGTCACAGAACCGATAACCGCTGGGGTAGACGTGTTCTAGAGTGGAGATCGCGTATTGGCAAACGTAGCGTAGGAGTGACGATATACTGTATGTATTATAAGTATGTATTTACAAAAAAAAAAAATATTTAAGTATTCTATCAGTTATCTGACTCCCATAGTACAAGCTTTGCTTAGTTTGGGGTCAGATGGCGCTGTGTGTAATGTCCTGCGATATTTATTTATTTTATTTATTTACCTACGTAGCTGACAGCTACCTAGACAGCTGGCGGTGGATGGAAGCGAAAAGCCGAAGATCGGGCTGAGTGGCGTGTCTTGGGAGAGGCCTATGTCCAGCAGTGGACTAATATAGGCTGATGATTATGAGACAGAAATATCTAGAACCTAGATAGTCCAAAGTAAAAGCAATGTCGGTGGAGAGGAAATAGGCGTAAGAGAACACCTAGGCATTCCTACTTGCCGTTTCCTTTGTAACTATCAATTCCAACTAAGAGCAAATATAATACCTAACCTATAGCGGATTTCCGTATGAAGATTGCATTCCAGTAACTTTACGTACTTATATCTAAGTAGGTATATGTAAAGTGTAAGTTTGTAGTTAATAATAATGGATACTAGTTTCATAATAGATATGTAATAGCAAGATGGGAGTTTTGCCGGGAACGCGGGAAGAGTCGTGTCGCTCCATTGTATTTTTTTCCAAAACTAGTGTTTTATCGAGTGTTTATGCATAAAAATGGTGGTGTTTTATTCATAAAGTGCTGAATTACAAGCGTGAGTGTGGGAAAATGATATAATGTGGTGAAACATGACTTTTCGTGTTGCTTCCAAAACTCCATTGAAGCTTTATAGTAAAGTCGCCACTACTTTACTAAAGCATGACTGGACTTGACTGACACGGGCTGGACTTGACTAAGACTGGACTTGACTATAACTAGCTACGAGGACACTTATTTAACTTGAAAATATATAAATACTTGACTCTGGCAAATGCTAAAATGCGACGCCAAAACCAAAGAAAAAAAATAGCAAGATGTTCATAGCATGTTGACAGCAAGAACAAAATATTGGAGGATATTTCACACGGCACAATTTTTTTTGGGTGTAAGGCTCGGTGTTTGACTAAAGCTCAGAGATTAATCGCGCACAAATTCCTACAGCGAGCAGGCTTAACCAAGTAACATTTGAATAGCGTTATCGCTAATAAAAAAGCCAGAAATGTACGGGATTGACATAAGCTTTCCACGTTTTTACTTCCAAGATTTTACTTGGTGATAGATCTCCTTAGCAGGAGGTCGTCTCGGTAGGTACCACGGCAGTACCAGTTATTCTGCCGCTAAGCAGTAGTGTGTAAACATTACTGCATGTGTTCCGGTTTGAAGGGTACTGCAGCTAGCGAAATTGCTGGGCTGTTGAGACTAACCATCGAAAGTCCCAAAGTAATGAACGCCAAAGTAGCGATGCCCTGGACTTTGTTTTGTTACTCACAATTCTGTGTATCGCTGCAATGGGCATGGACAGGCGTTATCTCTTACCATCAGGAGAGCGTCATGTCGACAGCATTTGTCAATCTTGTACTTTTCTGGCTTTCATATAAACGTCGTCTAGTAGGTAGGTAGCTACATATTAAATAACACCGATTCGGTAAAAGGTATATTTACTTTTAAAAATCTGCGAAACGAAAGACCATGATTATTATTAAACAGTTAAAAGTAATATAACTTTACGATTAAACACTTCAAAATAAACTTTCCTAGACTGTTCAGACAGCTATAAAAATTCATCACAGAATTATATACAGAACTATTAAATACCTAGCAGGCAGTTACTATTTTAAGTATTTTTAATATAATACTTGGATAAACTCTATTAATAGTCCCTTTCCATAACATACAGTTGCGCAAATGACTCACTGTAACTCAACATTTTCAATTTCGGAACGGATATCGAAATGATTTGCCAATCATTGGGCGGGAAAGCGAACAATATGGCGTCGGTTCCGCTCGTAACGTTTATGGGAAATATAGAATTTAACTTTGAGTATCTAGCCATAGAATTTAATAGTATGGAGTGGAATGGTTTATTGCTGTTTGTTTCAGTTGATTTCTATTTGTTTTTTTAATTGTCTGTTTGTAGATACCTACCTACTTACTTTAGTTGTAGGGCTTACATTTGCTATAAAAATAACGAAATACCTACATACAAACTAACCTAATCTAACCACTAACAAATGGATTGTGTATTATTTAGATCGATTAATGTCTACAGAATAATAACAATTCAAATGCTTAAAACTCAATACCATTATCACATCGAATGGCAGTGCTTTTAAATTGGGCCAAACAAACGACAGCATTTCGGTCACACAGTGCGTCAACCAGACGCTAAGGTATATTTTTTAATACAAGTTAAGCTCAAGATTCTCGCTGTGTTCTGTTCTGATTCTTAGAAAAATGTGTATGAACGCGTCTTATACAAAAGCCCATCCCAACTTTCATGGCACAAGCAATAATACCATTCCGAGCACAGCCTGCAACATTGGTGGTGGAAAAAAGCTGTCGTATCTATGATGTCAGTCAGGATGTCGTACTGACCAATTCAACGCTTCTTAGCTGAGTAAAATGTAAGACGAAAAAGCAGGTTCCGTTTACTTTCCGATGTCCCACTTTCGATACATTTTTCTATTGTTTACGTATATAGTATGTACGTAAACTGGCAAATTAAATATGCTAGCTTCGCTGATCAACAGCAATATATCACACTAACAGCGTAGCGCGTCACAGCATCTTGCACCCAAGCGTACGGTAGTAAGCTTACATCATTGTTGGTAGGGCTTTCAGACTGTGGTGACGTTTTTTTTTAATTAATTTTTGGCTTCACAACTTGCGTTCTGCTAGTGTCAAAATGTAGAAATTTTAAATGATTTCGACTTAAACAAATACGTGTTATTCACAATTAAGTCACACTTAGAGTGATTTACTTAGGTTACTTTACTAGTAGTTTTAAAAGAGTTTTGATAACAACATGTAGATTGTATGGTATTTTTCGCTACATTAATGTTTCATTCGCCCTCATTTGTGGGCGTTATTTAGTTTTTTTTTTTTTTTACATTTCGGATGGGTTTTTTTTACAGTGATTGAGCAGTGAAGAGTCGGTGCTATTGGTGTACTCCTTCCCGGCGTTATTTAGTAGGTATACCTACATCATGAACAAACCCCTACCACACCATTTTAAAATACTTATTTACGTTTGAAAAACACATGTATGTATTACCTAGATAAATAATATAATTATTGAAAACAAATAGGTAAGTACAACTTAGCAACATGATTTTTCGTGTTTCCGCTAAAACTAGAAATAGGTACCTATAGGTATAGGTATGTGCCTATCTAATTTAAGCATTCTCATAGTAAAATAAATGTATACTTAGATATTCTTTAATCCAATAACACTAAGAAGGTCCTGTAATTAATTCCATGAATACCTACCTATTTTATTTATTTAAATAAATTATTCCAAATTTAATTGAAACACGTTAAGCCACGCCCTGCCCCAATATAAACTCTACCAGCTAGTACCCATAAAACTGCTAAGTGTATTTGTGATGTCCTGTAGGTAGGGTTCCGTAGTATATTCGAAATAAATCATCATAAGGCTGAATCCTGAGTGTGTAAACTTCTAAAACTTCAGCACCAAGTGTATAGTAAATGCATACATGTGGGTAAGTAAATTTTTTTTTTTATATTAGCTTCTAAAACTTTGTCAAAGATGCATAGTTGCCCCTATCTACCATGGCTTCCGCACGATGTTTTCCTTTTATCCTTAACTCATTGTTGAGATTTGAACCCGTACCTTCCTACATGTGATCCGATCACAGTAACCACTGAGCTATAATCACTACGAAATACTTTTACTTTTTTAACTTTGGTCAGTGTTGAAAATCAGCGCTGTAGAGTAATCCCCAGCACAATTGCTGAGCGCTGGCCTTTTTTTTCTTGTTAATGCACCAGTCACTGCAGCGATAACCCGCTTACTGTCTTGCCAAATTTGTTGTCTTTATGTTAATCTGTATCTTTTTATTTGTGTGTTTTGTTTGTAAGTACTTATCTGTTGTTGTCTAGTGTTTTCTAAGGAAAAAAATAATGTTTTTCTTTCTTTCTTAACATAAATAAAACGTTATTTTAATGCGAAACCCCCTGAAAAGCGCAAGTTTTGTAAAACAATACAATGCGACTAAAATTATACGCCTTCTCTTTCGAAACTGTACACGCGTTAGTTTAATACGGAACCCTAAAAACTAAACTCAACATCAAATTAGATTATTTTCTTATTATTACCTACAATTCAGTCGGCAACTTATTTTGTAGCGGTGACCAAACGAGGCCACTAAACCTTTTCTTTTAGTTTCGCTCACAAATTACAATAGTGGCTCCCCCATAGATGCAAATAGGTTGTATTGCCTTTCAGAGCGGGGCTTACGGAGCGTGAAGGCAAACAGCCAACATGGCGGTTAGTGTAACCGATTTTAGGTAAACATTACTTTTTTAATTAGTTTCCATTATGAGGGTAGCAAACTTATGATGGCGTACCTGTCTAACGTAAGTAGAACGAGGTTTTGGTATCTACTATTTTGTAAAACGAAAAAAAGTAGGTAGATACAATGTTCTTATAAAAATAGATTATAATTTATTAGGTAGGTACTAAACACCATTTGTTACTTTTTAATGGAATCAAAAAAGAAGGAGGTTCTCAATTTGACTGTATTTTTTTATGTTTGTTACGCGATAATTCCGCCAAATATGAATCGATTTTGATGATTCTTTTTTTGTTTGGTAGACCATACTTCGGAGGTGGTCTCATATGAATTTTTCGATAAAATTTATTTGAATCCTTATCACTGCGGAAAAAAAACTAAATGAACCTCCGCAAAGTATTAACGCCTGAATCAATCAACTTACAATTTTTGTTGTCTTTGTAGGAGGGTAAGTCCTAGGGGTAGGTAGGTACCTACTTACCTAAATAGTATTGTTAAAATAATTCACTAGATAAAACCCAACCAGATTGGATAGGGCCTTCATTTTACATTGCAGGGCCTTTGGATATTTACCACTACGACACTGGACTCGCGTTAGGTAGATATAGGTATACCAGCGGACCTAACTCTCTTACCATCAGGAGATCGCCTCGTTTGTCATGAAACTTTTGCTTTGAAACTCTGTAAGATTTTCTGTTCTCTAGGTACATTTTGGAACCGCTAACTTTTCTTTCATAATTCCAGGATCATAACGGTTAATGTTGACAGATAGATTCCATTGAATAAGTAGGTTACGCACCTAAGTAGGTAGGTAGATATAGGTTACCTACTCTTCAATCTATTTTTGAAAATTAATTTTACAAATAGTTAAACTAAGCAGGTATATCTACCTATACCTAGGTAGATTAGGTTGTTTTTATAAATTTGTACAACCTACCTAGTAATTTTATTATAGGTATTTTTACATTTGTTATTTATAACGTAGTTTTTTAAATAGGTAACATATTTTCAAATTATCTTGATGATTTTGAAATATTTAGTTGCCTGCTTACTAAATATGTCTAGGTATAGGTAGGTGTTACCTACTTAGTAGGTATCTAATACGTATCTTGAAACTAATCGTATAGGTAGGTAGGTAGGTAGGTACCTACCTTACTTACTTATTTAGTTGAGATTGTAACTTAAGCCAAATAAGTAGGTACCTACCTACCTATTGTTTTCCTACCTATAAAAGTAAGCTGAAAGGTTTACCTACACCTTGTACCTAAGTCTTTTATTTAGTTGTTGCTTGTTTAACGTTGAGTACCTACCTACCTAGATATTAGGTAGGTAGCATACCTACCTACTTGCTATCAATAGGTAAGGAAAAACAATTTTATAACTGATATAGATCTACCAATTATTTGTCTTACCTATTCCTGCACAGAATCTGGCATTTCCAACACAAACGGCGAATGATTCACGCTGTCATGCTGAGTAGTTAAAAGCTAGTTTCAAGTATGAATCAAAAATTAATTGACGAACTATACCTAAACGCAGGAAAGTGGCAATTTCTCCAGTGACAAACGTCGGCCTCATCGATGCTAAATAATGGAGCACGTAGTTAGACTCGCGTCTTCATCCCGGTAATTAACCACCCTCCCCCCTCCCACCACAGCGGCCGCCCTGCTTCGTCCCCCGCGGCGAGCTAAATTAATCACACCACGAATCTCGCCCCCAATCCAGGGCCGGATTAAAAAGTTTTATTGGAGACCCGAGTGTGACAGCCCGACGCGCCTAGCGTTCCTTTCTCCGCCAATCAAAACGCAGCAGAAATAAACGTCAACGCTCCTATTGGTCGAAGCTTAATGGGCCACGCCCACCTTCACCGCCCGCACCAGGGCTGCCACCCGCCACGTCAGTTGACCGAGGCGCGTCGACCCGTCAGCCGTATCCCGTGTCTGTCGTGCTATCTTGTGAGATAAATAAAAACAAATTCGAATTTCGGTGACTGTTTTGTGATGGATCTGTGAAATGGAGGAGGAGTCGATGTCAGGGCACAGTTGTTCCGAAGACGATATCAGCGTGGGGCGGCCGTCACCGGCACCGTCGCGGTCACCGTCGCCTCACGACTACTTCAGACCTTTGAAAAGATTGAAAATGGCTTCGGAACCAGCGGAAGAGAGGCGTGGGGACGGAGTGAAGAGTTTCTCGATATTGGACATTTTATCTCACAGTCCGCGGACGCCGCCGCGCATTGTTCGTCCGTGGGACGCGTCCGGTTTTGAACGACTGCAGCGGCTGCAGCGGTTGGCCGGCGCTGCGTTGTTGGACGGAGAGAGATGGAGGCTGGCTGCTTTGGGGCTGCTGCGGCCACGAGAGCTGGCTCCAGCGGAGTGCTGCGATTCAGCGTCAGAGAGATCCTCGTCGGCGTCAGATTGCTGCTCGGAGCCGCGTCGAGCGCCGCAGGGGTCCAATGCTCCTCACACGCCGCTGGATGCTCTGTTCCATATGACGAGCAAAACTTTTGAGGCGAATAATGCTGACAATGGAGGTGAGTTAGAAATAGCATTTTGATTTGGTAGATTTTGTGTTATTTTATTGAAGAAAGTTTCATGAAAATAAAGTACCTGGTACCTAAGTACGATTTATTAGTTGATAAGGTACCAAAATCTTGGGTTGTTTGGTACATCTGGTAGGTACCTACCTACTATTTTTGAAGTAGGTACGTATGGGTGTATACTCACTTTGAGTAAATAAATGTCTTCAGATGAGAAATTATAAAATACCTACCTAAGTAAACGATGATTCAGAAAGTTATCGTGCTGGACTTAAGGTACCAAACCTTAGAAAACAAAATACTTAACTTTATACAGAAACAGATTAACCATGATAATAAATTTGTTTTTCAGTAGTTAATCTAATCAAAAGTTATTTCAGCAATTTCGAACATTGCAATACAAATTTCTTAATACTTAGGTACTTCCCTGTTAAATAAAATTGTGATATAATGTGAATCAATAACAACATTAATGAAAGCTCCTAATTAAAGTTTTATCCGTCTTAATTATAAGCTTTTACAAGTCTAACAATGTAGCTCATAGCCTCGGCTGGAATGAGATCTTGGCAAAGGTCACCTTGCACCATCTTATTTTCTTAGTTAATTAATTAGGCATTTATTTTATTATGCATAATTATCAGGTCCTCCATAAGTTTATTCATGTCATATAAAATGAATTACCTCGGCCAAGTAAAATTATAATACATTACGTTTTGCCACTTAATACCTAATTAAAATATATGTCTGTTAAATTATTTATATACCTAACAAATTGAATGTTTTTAAATTATATGTTAGGTATTTTATTGAGTTTAAGGTTTTCAGTTCAAAATTACTTAACCTAGCCCTATAGAAGTAAGTAGGTATGTATGTACCAATAGGTACCGCTTTTTACGTAAAAGTAATGAGACGCACTTCTGATCGTAAGAGATACCTAATGCCTTTCCATGACCATTGTAGCGATAGATACACAGAACTTTGATTAACAGAACAAAACTGGCATCGCTGCTTTGGTGCTCACTACTTTGAGACTGGATGGAATTTCGCTAGCTGCAATACTCTTCAAACCAGAACTGAGTAATTTATTTACTACTGCTTGGCCGCAGAATATCTGGTACTGCTGTGATAGGTACTACTTAGACGACCTCTACCTACCTAGGTCCATGTTATATTTTATCCTAAATGACCCGTTATATAAGTTAAGGGCCAATTCGTTTGTAGGTAAATAAAGAATTAGGGATCGTTTATTGATTCAGGCGTTACTTTGCAGTAGTTTATCTTACCTAGGTATATACAAAATGCAATTTAACGATACAATTTTGACTAAAAAAACTACGAGGTACCTACCTACTATAAATATATTTTATATTTTTTTTATGGTTGACAGGCTAAGTGTTTGACCACAGCTCACCTGATATTAAGTGACGATGTGGTCGTAGATGGTAAACACCTAGCCTGGAATGGAACTAGTATTAATTAAACAATTTAAAATTTCAAACTCCAATTTTTATTTTACAGTCTGTAGATACATATTAATTTATACCTATTAGGCATCTGTATGTAATATTTCATGCGCATTTTACAGGTGATTTTTTTTCTGTTAATTATGTACTTACATAATATAAAAATAAATTACTGTGGTGACTATACTACCTACATGCTTCCACGGAATTTTTCGAAGCAACAAGAAAAGTGCCTACTTACTTTATGACAAAGTAAACTTTCGATTAAACACAAGTTTTGCTAAATAATTTTCCTTGGTTCTTATCCATGGTAGGTATATTTATTTTGTTATCGCTTTAAATTTATTTATTACCTAAGTAGATAGAAATACTTTTATTGTGAGTGGCGTCCGATAGTATTTAGTAGGTACCTCTTTACCTGCATACCATTTTTATATGAAACTGGTCTCCGCAAAACAGGGAATCCTATAGTGCTGACCAGAGATTTGAACAAAAAAAATAATAATGAATTTCGTAATGTCCTACCATATTTTAGTTAGTAGGTACCTATAGTATAAATAGTAAATAAGTTTATACCTATAGTATTTACAAAAAACTTAGTCTAAAAAACCGTCAGAGGAGGGATATATGGCCAGAATGCTGGCAACATTGACACGCTGGGTGGCAATGCTTAGCTTTTGACCAAAGTAGATACCACCTATAGTTATGTGTGGTATTTGTTTGAAATAATAAAGTATTATAATAGGTCAGTGACATGGCCTTCCCGCCACACCTTTACCTAGATAGGTACTTCCTTGAAAAAAATCATGTAGATATCCCTTTGTATTACATGTCTATACGTCATAAATCCCATTATTATTCGAAAGTTAGCCAATTATCAGTAAATTTGCTAACCAAATACAGCGTCAAATTATCTAAATCAAACACAGCCATAATCATTTAATAGTTTCTTCAGTCATTAAGCATATTTTTCTGTTTATTTAAATTGACAAGTTGTAAAATTCCGACCGGTTATGGTCAAGTAATTATGCTTTAAACGTTTGTGATTAATCACGTAAATTGATATTTTAAACATTATTGTATAAATATTATTACATATTTTCAATTATTTTTTTAGCTTTATTCGGGTAATTAAAAATTTTAGCGGTTTCATGAGAATTTTGATATTAGAATGCATCATGCCGTTTCACTAGCAACTGAGACAAAGTTTTCTAAAAAATATTTATGTTTTATAATTACTGTGATTATAATTATCCTAATAGGATTGTTCGCGAAGTGTTAGTGTTTAATTTTAGTCACTTAATTCAATTTTAAATTTCAAAACAGTTTTGCTATTCTACAATATAATACATAAACATATATTTTGTAATGTAATATGTAATTATAGTTGTCGATAAATGTAATAAACATTTCGTTGTATAAAAATGTGGATGGTACCTAAATCAAATGATGATTATTTGATCATTGAGGGAGAAGAACGGAAGAATGTAGTAACAAACATACCTACTAACACACGACACAAACTTTCGCCTGTTTAATATTACCTAATCAGCCGAGTAACTATTACTAGACAATACCCTACCACCATGCTGGTCTCCTCACGTTGTTTTCTTTCACCGGCAGCTCAAGATCCTTCGGCGTGTGAACCGACCGCACTAACCACTGAGCGATCATCGCTACAAAACAAAGTCTAAATTTTATTGTGTGAAAAAGATTTAAACATTCTCCATTCTCTAGCTAACAACGAAAAGTACAAAAAGTATGATAAAATAAAAATAAATACTGCATTGGCATAATATGACAATTTTTATTGTGGATACGTACCTACCTATAGTAAATAGTTTTTGTCACCGTAGTGTAATTGATAGCTACCGATACAAACCAAAATAGTTTGCGGTACCTACTACATTATTGAAACACCAGTTTAAATTGTAGTAAAAAAAAACAAATAGCACATCTACCTAGTTTAAGTGTAGCAAGTTTAAACCATATACGGATAATTGGAGACCTAAGTAACTCAACATCGGTAGGATAGGTAAGTAAAAACATTTTTTTTACTATTTAACTATTTTTTATGGATGACAGGCTAGGTGTTTTGACCACAACTCGCCTGATGCAAAGTGACGGTGAGGTCGAAAATGGTAAACACACCTAGCCTGGAATGGAACTGGCTATTATCGGTGTTGGCGACAGATTTTAATTTAAGGGTAGCTAACCAGCCGAGTAGGTACTAGTACTCTACCACCATGCTATGGTTCCCTCACAAAGTTTTCTTTCACCGGCACCTCGAGCTCATTGCCCTTCGGCGTGTGATGCCACCGCGCTAACCACTGAGCTATCATAGCTACGAAACAAATCCCAAATGTTAGTGTGGTAGATTTAGAAATATCTACTCTATCTTAGCTAACAAAGAAAAGTAAAAAAGATGTTCTGTAACCAAAAATACACAATGCATCCGATGAAGTCGTCACCACTTATCGATATCGACAATCGATATTCGATGTGCGTCGAAATAGTCGATTATTTTCCGATGATTGCTGAGCGGCACAATAATTGAACACTCCGACGGACGATCGGCGCCTTCGCCTGTTATTATCTGTGTGCGGTTATGAAAAAAGAAAAAAACAATTTGTCGTTGGTGTTACTAAATGTCAGTTGAAATGATAATTTAATTTGATTAGATGTCAATTATTATAAGTACCTAGACAGTAAGTATTTGTTATTATGCAATCAAAATAATTATGTAAGGCAAAGTAATATTAGTATTTTTTTGAAAAAGTTGTAATTAGGTTTACTAAGTATAAGAAATTAACTGGTATTTAATCCTACTTAGTCTACATTTTGTAAGTAGCTACTTTGATGTAAAAAGCATACAAAGGCGATACAATTAAGTAACTTACGTTAAGGAACTTTAACCTTTTTTGTTGCAAATACATTTTAAATTGACCTCCATTATCCACACTTAACGAACGGCATTGATACAGATTAACCACTTAATATTATAACAAAATCGATCAATGAGCTTTTAAAAGCCCCACAAGTTACAAACAGTCATTCAACGGCCCCTTTTCAAAAAAAGCTCACTGTAACGTCATTTGCAAAAACTCCATTGTAATAGGCACAAAAGAAGACAATATCACACTTCGAATACTGAAAAAAAATACAGAAAAAAAGAATGGAATCCTAATTTGAAATTTAAATAGACGTTAGAAAGGCGGGAACTGTCTATGGTCCATATGTTATGAGATTAAGTTGTATAGTGAGACCATTTTATCCGAAGAATTGGCTAAATGAGAGAACTAAATTTTTCGAGTGTGATGGTCAGGTTCCTATAAAGAATACGACAGTGGCTCCCAGGTTCAACTTTTCAAATGTTGGTCGCTTTGTAAGCGCCTAGTGGTCATTTGTCATTGCGGGCGCGGGAAAACAAGGTTGATTGAGGAAGTCATTTCTTGTATTTCTGAACGGAAATAATGTTTTTTACATCCCCTTCAGAGCCGCGGGACATTAGAAGGTTTATATGATTGTGATTATAATGACCCATTATTTAAATTTATCATAGATGTGTGTAGTTATTGTGAATTTCATTAAAAACAATGTACTTATTTTTATTTCGCCGTGTATTGGTAAAGTGAGCCCTTGAATTAGTGATGGCAAGCGTAAAAAATACTTCTTTATATTCTTTATCAATTACATTTAGTAAAAATTAAGGAAATTACGTGTAGTCGAGTAGGTAGGTACCTGCTTGTCTACTTAAATCGAGTAATTAGTATACCTACATAATAATTATCTAGTATCTATACCCAAATACTTATGATAAAAATGGAAATGAGAGCTTAAATCTAAAAGATTTTGAAGAGTTACAGGAAAAAACTGGACCAAATTAAGAGTAGGTACGTTACTACCTATTATATGGGACAATTAATGATTGATTTTTTATCTAATATGAAATAAGCTAAAAATCTAATAAAAAAAACTGTTTTTGAATCGAAATTGGCATAAAGCCAAAAGAAGGTTGTCAAATTGTAAAGTTAAAAAAAAAACTTAACAGATTAAAATCATTGACTTTACCACCTCTCTGAATATAAATACATACATACCAAAGCAATTTTATTTATCAGGGCTAGGCGTTTGACAACCGCTCTCCTGGTGTTAAGTTACGGTATGGTCAAAGATGGTAACCCCTACCCCTATAGACTGGAAGAAAAAGCGAATGAAGCTATAATTTTTATTAAAAAAAATTGCCTACGCTCGGTCATTCCAGGTTAAGTGTGTGTGTGTTACCATAAAGGTAAGGATAAAGATAAATATAAATTTGTTTAACAGAAAGTGTTAGGCGGGAGTTTTGGCGGGAACGCGGGAAGAATCGTGTCGCCCCGTTGTATTTTTTCCGAAACTAATGTTTTATCGAGTGTTTATGCTTAAAAATGGTAGTGTTCTATTCATAAAGTGCAGAATCACAAGCGCTAGTGTGGGAAAGTGATATAATGTGGTGAAACATGACTTTTCGTGTTGCTTCTAAAACTCCATCGAAGCTTTATAGTAAAGTCACCACTACTTTACTAAAGCATGAGTGGACTTGACTGACACGGACTGTACTTGACCAAGACTGGACTTTGACTATAACTTTAGCTACGAGGACACTTATTTAACTTTTGAAACTTGAAAATACACTGGCAAATGCTAAAAGGCGACGCCAAAACCAAAGAAAAAAAAAGTGTTAGGCACATATAATAGGTACAAAGAATAGAAAACAGTACATATGGAAGTGTTGGACATAACAACTTGTAATTCAGTGTATACACTGGTTATCATTGGACCCCAAACTAAGCACAAGGCTTGTATCTTGGGGACCGAGTGCGTTTTACAATAATTTTCTGGGACAACATTATATTTTAGTTTGCTCAAAAAAAATTCAGTTTGACTTTCTTTGACTACACCGCTACTTAACATTAGGTGAGCTGTGGTCAAACACCTAACACTCGTTCGAAAAAAATCAGAAATTTATATAAGAGTTGATATGTAGGTAAGTAATACAGCATTACCACCTTAATTCCCGACGCTCATCTTCACTTGCAGCCACCCAAAGCATTATTATATTTTATTATCCCACAAATTATTGCACCATACAACCTCCTGTGGGGTCTGCAAAGGTGTCAGTCCCGACACATTTATATTACCTTCTATTATGAAAAAACGACCAAAAAAAGATTAAAAAACCGGCAAAGGGCGCACCCGACCAGCTATTAAGTCGCGTACCCCTACAAACTTAAAATTGCAGTCGGCAAAACGAATCAACTGCAGTTTTTCACGATGTAATATAAGTTCCTATAAGAAAACTAACATAGTGGCTCCTTCTCTTAACTATAGAGAAAAGTTGGTTTTATAGGAATGGTTTTAAAATCGCTGACTAATAGATTATAGAATATTGGAATCGATGGGGTGCAATCTATTTGGTTTGAATCGATTGTAAAATTAATTATTTGTACCGAGCCAAGTTGAAAGCAGGAAGTTTAAGGGTCTGAAATCGATTATGGATATCCGATACAGCTTTGCAATAATAGATTTGAGCCTAGGTAGCACGCATTTGTTATTTTAATCCTTCCTACAATCGATAGATTTTATTTTTATATTTATAATAGATAGGCTTGCGTTTGACCGCCATCACGCCTGATGTTAAAAGACGATGCGGTCTACGATGGAGCACGTTTGCCTTGAAGAAACCGATTCACTCGCGACTTGAAGGTATAGACTGTATTCATAAGGAACACCCACTCGGGCAGCAGATTCCAATGTCTAGCGGGACGTATGAAGAAGGTGGAATCAAACCGCTTAGTTCAAGCTTTTGGAATATCAACCGTGAAGCAGTGTCGCTTTTTAGAGGTCCTGGCTGTCCGATAGTAGAATGGGCAGGGCGGAATTAGGTCATGCAGATCTGAAGCGCACTCCCCTAAAAGTATGCTAATGTACTTGTAAGTACAAAAAATTTAGTGAAATCTGAGGTTAAAATAGGACATAGTTATGCGTAAAGTAGCATTGGTATGACCCTTTAAATTTTCCTTTTAATTCAAAGTAATTTAGTATTCGTTTTAGATAATAATAGACAACTTTTTTTATTTATGACAAAAAACAACAAAAAAAAATTTTTTATGGTTGACAGGCTAGGTGTTTGAGATGTTAATTGAAGGTGTGGTCGAAGATGGTAAAGCACACCTAGCCTGGAATGGAAACAAAAAAACCTTTATGGCACAAACCGGCCTCAACTCGGCATAATGCCGACTGTACACTGAACACAGCCGGCGCTGGTCTTGGCTGTTGTGGCCGCCAAAAGTAACGTGAAATCATCTTCTGTTGGTAAAAAGAAAATTAGTTGCCTAACTGTATTGCCGAATTAAATCATAAAGAATATAAACACAATTTCACTTCGAAAGCGTTTTACAAGCTTGTTCACGGAATCCTCATTTTTATGAAACGTAAATCAAAATATGACTATCAAAAATTTTTATTATATGTAATTGAAATAAGGTGTTGATATTTCAACATACTCGAATATATACCCACTCAATTGATTTGAGGCATTTCCGTCCCTATTCTATGTCATCGTTCAACCTTATCTCACCATTTGTGCCAGAATCATTACCGCTTATAACTTGTATATCAAACTAATAAAAAGATCACTTCAAAACGGCAAACGTCTGCTTCATCTCGAACAAATTAACACTAATTTAACCTTCTACAATTCACAGAAACCCATTATTTGTCCTCTCAGTCTTTTAAAAGCATTAGAAAAGGACAGGTGCATGTGATTATTGTTAATTTAATTATATTGCAAGGCTTATCTCCATCTGTGAGATTAAAGGGTGTGATTATAGTGCATTCTATAAAATGAGGTGCAATCTGTTTTAACTCTCCATTTATTAAAAATTCTTAAGGTTTAGCTGAAAATAAAATATAACAGTGTATTTTTAATCAATCACGTGTGTATGTTACAATAATGCAGGATAATGTAATAAAATACAATAAGTAAGTACTATTATAAAGCAGTGCCAATTATAATTATAATATAATAAGAATTAATTGTATGGTTGTTGAAGTGCTACAAATTTTCTAGTACCTAATTGTTTCTTTATTATATCATTTTTTGCAATTAAAATGTACAGTTTATTGTTGAGTTTTTTGGGTAAATGTTTATTCGTGATGAACTAGAATCACAATTTGATAACTGCCACTAGATTATTGAATCGTTTGTATGGTTTTCGCAAAATCATGTAACCGACTTTCGAACATTTAAGTGGCATTGTTTAAAAATTTTCAGATTTTTAGTTATACATATATAGCAAATGCATTACCTTTACAGATTTTCTTATCCCACAATAGTGGTTGTAAAATGACAAATGAACAAAAACCATTTGTGTGAAGAAAAGTTGTAGTATCAAAATGTTGCACCCTCGTCTAGCGCGCAAGCAAATATTAAAACCTTCGGCAGCGGGTCATTATTTAATAACCCGGCATTTGGACACCCCGAGAGCAGAATTATAGGTGCCTGTTTTTGTAAATAAACCGCCGGCCCTTTGAGGGAGGGAGCACTGTTATTTTTGACTAAATTGACGCGGCTCGGTGAATATAGCCGCGGGGCTTGTGCCATAGTCGTCGACTATGAAATAGCACATTTCGGTCGCGCATTCTTTGAGCGCGTACACTGTTATTGCGGTTTTCATACTGAGGTTAGGTACTTATTAATTTTCTGGAATTACGCAGTACGTTAACGACAAAATAAAGACAAAAAATTGTTAAAATACAATTTGTGTAGGTATTTGACGGGTACGGGAAAATGTTATATCGTCATTATTTACCATTGTATTTTTTTTAGTTAATCATTGAATGTCTTGAGCGCCAAAGTAGCGACACCCTAGACTTTGTTTTGTTACTCAAAGTTCTGTGTACTGCTGCAATGGTCATGGGCAGGCGTTATCTCTTCATTTCAGTAATTACTTTTACATAAAAGAGAAAAGGATTATTTTTGGTAGGTCTTTAGGACTTGTTTTTTCGAGTGTTCATTTATTTTATACGTTGCAGACTCAAATATACTCAAAGGTATATTAGTGTATTAAATTGACGAAGATTTATAAGAGACGACTTATCAGATTATTGGTTAAGGAGCGATGAATTCATTACATATTATTATCAGCTGATCTTCTTTGTCTACTAAGATCCCTAATTTTTTTTTAAATATTTATCGTGTTATAAATTTATGTCCCTATACACCTACTTTGTTTTTTTCTTGTATTAGCCATTTTCAATCTTCAAAAGTGCTGTGTTGTACTTATGTAGGTAGGTATGTATCTGACATATCTATCCATTTATTCATTATCATAATTCCCCGTTCAATTTTAAATTTATAGATCAATTTAGATAACATTAGTTACCCCAAAATCATTCATCCGCATTTTCTACATAGATTCCTATGTATTTTCCTAAGTTGCCAGACAGTGCGTTTTTGGGTCAGGTGTAATTTTTTATTTATAACAAATTGGTTAAAAGTAATTACAAAGGCATATAGCAGCGACCTTTTAAAAATACTTACTTAAAGGCTGATTAGATATTGGTTAAATAAACTTCCAAATTATATTTGTTTCTTTTAAATCGAGGTCTCTTTAAGGTGAGAGTGAATCTCATACGTCTACGTGCTTGTATCTTCGAACACATCGTCGCTTACTGACAAACGAGTTGGTTGTCAAACGCGGATATAAATATGAGTGTTGAAAAAAAAGACATATCGATTTCCGTACAAAATACAATATCCTACTTTCCAAGTAAGTAGGATCGATGTCAAATACGAGAAAAACAAAAACCACCAAGTGCGTGAGACGTTTAATGGTCGGGTTCCGTAGCCGCACCAATAACTATAATGACATTACAAACAAAGCATGTTATCGTACTACAATCATAATCAGCTAAGAGCTTTTAATTAGTCAGCAAACTTTTTTGCGATCTCCCGCATAAACCGAATTATAGACATAATTACAGAATATAATAACAACTGAACTAGTATCGTTTAGAATAACTTATGACTGTAACATAAGTTTCGGTTCCATTAATTTCCGTATTGGATTAAAACATAATACTTATCTGTAACATTAGTTACGATTCTGGTATGAAATATAGACGGGCAGATTCTCACATCGAAACAATGAGTGTATTTTTTATATTTTTCTCACGGACCCCTAAAAGAGACGATGTTTTCATGGACCTTCGACCACAAGCCTTCAAAAGATCATTAAGTGTTTGTGGCTCAATGCAAGGACTTTCATACCAGCCCGGGGCCAATCAAAGCGTTATAAAAGAATTAAAAGACTCTTCACTTTCCAAAAACACTTTTACAAAACATCTTTTGCCACCTCGTCACGACTTTTAGCGCCAACTCATAAATATAAGCGGCCATTTTGATCCATTAAAATCGTTCTTTGCGGCAACGCGCAGTTAGTGCATTCTTCCTCAGAGTCAAAAATATTTCGTTTGTAGAACACTAATTACATTTTAAAATTACACGTCGATGAATAAAAGGTTTATCGAACAAAAGAAGATTCAATTATAGTTCGAATATTATCAGTCGTCTTTATTCGATTTCGAAGAAATTATCGTTGTAATTTATCCGACACATGCAATGCTTTGTTCTTTCTTGAAAAAATTAACTCATGATATTTTGCATTATTTGTTTGCTATTGAGATGTGTAAATAATTGTTTTGGAGCCATTATTTGGCAAAGTAAAAATGTTTTTACGTTATAATTTAACAAAATTACCAGAGTTACAATTCCCAACATTTTGAAAACACATCAAATTGTCTTCAAAAATCTAACCGTAAAAAGTCCTTCAGAAATATAAATTTCTCATCGCAAAAATGAACGTTATTAAAAAGTAAGTTCTTATAACGTGATGATACAAGACTTTTAATGTTGCTTCTAAAACTCCATTGAAACTTTTAATAAAATCACTACAACTTTATTATGGATGACTGAACTTGACCTTGACTTACTTTGTGTAACTTTGACAGTAACTTAAATTTAGTCCTTCAATTTTCTTTATCTTAAAATACTTTTAAAATCCGAATAAGTAGTCAGTCGTGACACTGACAATATGCTCAAACTGCAATGCCAAAAACTAAGAAAAAAACCGGCTAAGTGCAAGTCACACTTGCACACGAAGGGTCCGCACCGTTTGTTATATGGCTCACATACAACAAACCCTTAAATGTTTCATTTATTCTATTTTTTAGTACCTATTTGTTGTTATAGCGGCAACAGAAATACCTATATCATCTGTAAAAATTTCAACTGTCTAACTATCACTATCGGTTCATGTGATACAGCCCGGTGACAGACGGACAGACACACAGACAGAGAGACAGACAGATAGACAGACGAACAGCGGAGTCTTAGTAGGTAATAGGGTCCCGTTTTACCCTTTGGGTATGGAACCCTAACTAAGGGTAACACAGGTACCTACGGCGAAAAATCGTAGAATAAAAAACTTACATAAAAGTATCCTTAGTATAATTATTTTTTAAACAAAGGCTCGGGTGCTGTACGATTATATATTTAGATACCTACCTACGTAATCACGAAATTAATAATTCCATACCCGAATCGAATTAACTTTACGAAACTATTTAATACGGTCACAAACAGGTACATAGCAATATTTATAGCAAGCACTAACTTTAGTACAAACTGTAACTGATAAGGCTATTCTATTAACGCCAGTTTTTCACGGCGATAAGGTGAAACATAACAAACGTGTGTAGCCTTAATTGAATTATGTTTACAATGTAAGCTGGTGACACACGAGTTGTTAGGTCCGCTTTGAAGCTCGCGCCCTATTGGTCTGTTTAAATTTGAAACAATGGCGGTCGATGGCATCAAATGATAATGGAGTAGATACCATGAAATATACGTATGGGTAAGTGTGATATTTACCATATAGAAAAGGCAATTATTTTGTTTTTATAATGAAATGAATTAGATTGTAAAGATTAGATATTATTAAACCGACTTTAACCACGACTTTTTATTTTAGCATTGGGAATATTTATAAGTACCTTTTTTATTTACGTATTGTCTCTAAGTATTTCTTTCTATTCCTAGAATTACGGTAAAAATTTCGAATTAATTGAGGTTACTTAAAAAAAATTGCATTGGACAGTGCAACTGCAGTATCACAATTTTTGATGGCAATGCCGTCGTATCTATTGTAAAATTAGAGTTTTTCTAGTGTTTTTATATAAATGATGTAGCGATGATAGCTCAGTGGTAAGCGCGGTAGGTTCGCATGCCGAAGGGCGTGGGTTCAAACCCCAACAATGAGCTTGAGCTGCCGGTGAAGGAAAACATCGTGAGGAAACCATAGCATGGTGGTAGGGTACTTACTAGTACTCGACTGGCTAGCTACCAGCCTCAAGTTGAAAATCTGCCGCCAAGCATCTAACGGTGTGTTCCGGCAGCCTCAGTTGAGAGCCAGTTCCTTTCCAGGCTAGGTGTGCTTTACCATCTTCGACCATGCCTTCACTCAACATCAGGTGAGCTGTGGTCAAACACCTAGCTTGTCAACCATAAAAAAAAAAATGAACTTTAAAAAGAAAATGAAAAATGTGCAATGCCAAAAACAAAGAAAGAACAACTTCAATATCCATCTCAATACTTAGCCATGTAGTTTAATCTATGCCAGCATTACAACCACGATACTCATTTTTAATCTGTGCTTGCGTTACGTTGTAACATTATATTCTGTGCCCTAGGGCTTGCGTTACTTCTCTTGAATTACGTGTCGCAACTAACCGCATCCAATCTGGCATAAGGAAGCCGTTGGTTAATTTAAATATTTGGACTAATAAAAGAATTAGACAACGTTGGGCAACATTAGGCTGTAATATCACTGTGGTGGCAAATAAGTACTAGCATATTAATTTGCTCGATTTAGGTAGATACATAGATAAATACTATGTAAACTATATAGGCAGTATTAGCGGGAGCGAATAGAAACTTCTTTTTTAAATAATGTAACGTTTATCTACTATGAAATTTTTATCATTTTTATTTGATAGAGACATAGTTTAAGAAAATTCTGTAAAATTTCTTAATCTTAAGTATTAAAGCAAATATAAAGAAATGTTCACGTCAAAATATAGGTTCTGGAAAATAATTTAACTCGGCTACACGGGCCTTCCGCGTTCCTGCCAAATAATTATTTGCCTACGCTTTTATTTATGTCAACGAAGTATAAAAGACAGCATCCGCGACAACTGTCAATTTGATGACTAATTTGTAACTTTAATTTTTCTAAAGACAAACTTTTTGTCTTTAAAGAGCTTAAACTTAGCTAATGTCTTATATAATTTTAATTCTTGACACTGGCAAATGCACAAAGTGTGATGCCAAAAAAAGAAGGAGAAAAAAAACTTCTGTAGCTGCAGTATTGTAGGTTTTTTTCTTTTGTACTTATGCAAGAAAAGATTATAAGAGTTACAAATCACAATGGAGCGTCGATTTGCTTGCGCTCTATAAATAGGGCATTGTTGTTCTAATCCAACCGATTACTGGCGCTGCAAACTGGCCTTAATGACTTATGGGGTTTTATGGTTTCCAGTGCAGGGAAAACATCACTACCTACCAACTAGGTAGTACCTACTTACATATTATTTTGCTGCGCAGATTTTGTTATGCTAGATTTGTTTATCCATTCCAATACAGTTATGCTATCATAATCATAATAATAATCATAATCATTTTATTGGTATGACAATTACAAGTCAGACATATAAATATAATACAATAAGCGATAATAATTTGTAGCGATAATAGCTCAGTGGTTAGCGCGGTCGGTTCGCATGCCGAAGGGCGTGGGTTCAAACCCCAACAATGAGCTTGAGCTGCCGGTGAAGGACAACATCGTGAGGAAACCTTAGCATGGTGGTAGGGTACTTTCTAGTACTCGGCTGGCTAGCTACCGCCCTAAAGTTGAAAATCTGTCGCCAAGCATCTAACGGTGTGTTCAGGCTGCCTCACTTGAGAGCCAGTTCCATTCCAGGCTAGGTGTGCTTTACCATCTTCGACCTCACTTAACATCAGCTGAGCATCTAGCCTGTTAACCATAAAAGAAACATAATTTCTACAAGCATACCTCATCTAAAAGGTGTTCACTTTGACAAATAGATCAAAACGCTGTAGTATTGCATCTCTTCGATGAATCTCCTTGTCATCATCATCATCAGCCTATCATAGTCCACTGCTGAACATAGGCCTTACCCATGACACGCCGCTCAACTCGCTTTTCGGCTTTTCGCTTCCATCGCAACCACTGCCAACTATCCTGGGTATATCGTCACTCTATCGAGTTCCAGGGTGTCCTACAATGCGTTTGATCCTTGTACTTAATAAGAAAATACCTTAAATTATACTATTTACAAAATGTATACAAAAAACTTAGTCTAAAAATCCGTCAGAGGAGGGATATGTGGCCAGAATGCTGGCAGCATTGCCACGCTGGATGGCAATGCTTAGCTTTCGACCAAAGTAGATACCAGCTAGATAAGAAAAGATAGAAGTAGATAAGAAAATGTTTTTTCAGAAACAATTTCTAAATTGAAAATTTTACATTTTAGAATACGATGATTTATGATAATTGAATATGTAGGTACAAAGGCATTTACGTTACACTGGTTCTCGAACTGGTTACCACCACAGTAGCGTGTATTATGAGAACAGACCGGGATAATTAAACTTGCTTCCAATACCATGCCGCTATAAAGCATTGTATGCCAGCTCTACCTATAAGTTATTTATAATCCCTATGAACGTGTTCAATGACCAAAAGTTTGTACCTATTTTATTGGTTGATTATTAGATAGACAGATTGAAAAACTCTTTATTGTTAACACCAAATATAAATATCTAGTACGATAGAAAAACATAAACTCACTAGCTCACGCCCGCAACTTTGTCCACGTTAAGTTTAGAATTAAGTAGATTCAACTTCCATCCATACAGCCATACTACTCACAAAATTTACTTGGTGGTAGATTTCTTAAGCAGGAAGTCGTCTAGGTAGGTGCCACCGCAGTACCAGATATTCTGCCGCTAAGCAGTAGTGTGTGAACATTACTGTGTTCCGGTTTGTGGGTACTGCAGCTAGCGAAATTACTGGGCTGTTGACTAACCATCGAAAGTCTCAAAGTAATGAGCGCCAAAGCAGCGATGCCACGGACTTTGTTTTGTTACTCAAAGTTCTGTGTATCGCTGCAATGGTCATGGACAGGCGTTATCTCTTACCATCAGGAGAGCGTCTTGTTAGTCTCATTAATTGTTACATAAAAAAAAACTTTCGCATTTATAATATTAGTAGGAAAATTATGCCAATAAAGATACATCCTAATAGGTAGGTACCTATATTTTTTTTTTAAATATAATTAATAACGTAACAGTTGCAAGTCGCAATAATTAATCTATTATTACAAGTCATAAATGTAATTAAACTGAAAAATAAATTATATTCGCAATGTCAAATAAAATTAAATCTCCATTATACTATAATTGCTTATTCTCATCTCATGAAATAAAATTAAAATTATAAGTATAATTTAAATTAGAAATATTTAAAATAATACATTAATATACGTACCTATAAAGATTACACAGAAATATGACTAATTTAAAAAAACACGAGTTGCTTTGGAGTTTCTCTACGAGTTCGAATCAGAAATGAGGAGATCCGTAGACGAACCAAAGTTACCGACATAGCCCAGAGAATCAGCAAGTTGAAGTGGCAGTGGGCAGGGCACATAGCACGCAGGACTGATGGCCGATGGGGCTGCAAAGTTCTGGAGTGGAGACCACGGACCGGCAAGCGCAGCGTTGGACGTCCACCCACAAGGTGGACAGACGACCTAGTAAAGTCCGCAGGAACGCGCTGGATGCGAGCCGCTTCCAACCGGTCTTTATGGAAGTCAATGGGGAGGCCTATGTCCAGCAGTGGACGTCCTACGGCTGAAATGATGATGATGATGATGAAAAAACACATCGACGTCAATGTTATAAATTTTTCGACAGATAAAATATTTTACGCTTTGCGTATTTTTTTTTATTTTTTTTTACTAGTTTAAGATTAATGAAGGTGAATTGAGAATGAAAATGTTTAAAAAAAACCGACCTCTTGACTTGACAAGCCGCCTAGCCGGTGCGACGGCGCGGTGTTACCATTTGATCTTTCTTTTTATTGCTGCGAATATACATAATTATGTTCCTTGCCAAAAACGCGTACGGCATTTATAATGCTACACGTTTTATAAAGTTTATTTTAACAGTTCGCAATAAGCAGCCATTAAATCTTGTCACGAATCCGAGTCGGGTCGCTAGTTCTAAATAAACAAAAGAACTTTGTCAGTTTATAGGGTTTAAGTCAATTTTAACTACAAACAAACATTTTTTTAAACATTTCTTTCAAATCAACCCATTTTACTATGTAAAGCTTAGTCAATATACAAATTAATTATTCCAGTCACTTTTTTTTTTTAATTTTTTTCTAATTTAATTTTACTATTACAATGAATATTCGGAAAACTCATTTTTGTATAAGATGGAAACATAGTTTATTTATGTTATAAGTATTTGTTGTTAATTACCTGCTACGTATTTTCAATTTCCTAAAGTGTTACGTAATTTATTAACTTAGCTGAATTTCAATTTTAAACGCTTTTTATTGTTATAATGACTTGTCTGTAACAATTGTTGTTATTTATGGCTAATAAATGATTCTGATTCTGATAAACACTTTATCATAAATTTACCCATCCCAATAGAAATTGTAAATCTTACCACCAACGATGATAATTTCAAGTGTACCTACCTACCTGTACTAACCATAACACCAATGGATTAATAAATTACATTTTATTAGCCTCTTATGCTGATATGCATACTCTAAGCGGAGTTTTTTTATAATTGGGTACCTATTCTAAATAATTACTATGTAAGTAGGTACATGTATATTTAGTTGAAATCTTGAAATGTTTTGTCAAATAAAAAAAAACTGCTCTGGCTTAGCACGGTTGCAATTTATTTTGACGGCTCGATTACAAAACATTGAATTTCTTTTCTTAATTCAGACAAATATTCCGGAAAATATATCGAAATGACAGAGAAACCCGTATCAAATTCCGTTGCGTGGTTTAGAAGAAGTAAGCGGAGAAACAGACAGATGCGGACAGCGACAATCTTTATATTATACTACAAGCTGCACCCCGCGATGTTACCCGCTTTTCCCACAGGAACACTAAATTTTTCCGGGATAAAAATATTTCATCAAAATTGGCCCAGCCGTTTGAGCGTGAATAAGTTGGTAACAAACATACAAACACACTGACATACTCACAAACTTTCTCTTTTATAATATTAGTGCAATTTAGTTAGAGAAGACGTAAAGAAATTTGTACATGTGTTTGTTACTTTTCCACGCTGTAGTAGCTTAATGTATTTGGATGAAATTTAGAATGAAGATAGCTATCAACCTTGATTACATGTACTTGCACAAGCTTCTTTTTAAATAACCGGAAACACTAAAAACGCATAATAAAGATAACTTTTAAGTATCAAACAAAGGGTGGGAATGCGTGATTTTTTTTTTTTTAAAGTAAAAGTATTAGCACGAACGGAACGTTCTCCTGGTGGTAAAAAATAATGCATGTCCATGACCATTGCAGCGACACACAGAACTTTGAGTAACAAAACAAAGTCTATGCCATCGCCGCTTTGGCGCTCATTACTTTAAGACATTCGATAGTTAGTCTCAACTGCCCTGTAATCATGTAGTTGCGACGTATTTTTATCGTAAATTGAAACAGCTTAATTTTCTTCGGGTACTTATGCTTAAAAATAGTGGAGTATAATTCTTAAAACACTGAATTTCTTGCACGAATGTGGAAAAGTGATTTAATGTGATGAAATGTGAAAATCTTGTTTCTGCTAAAACTGCGTCGAAGTTTTTAGTAAATATGTTTACTATATTCATAATTATGTAGGTTGATCAAACTTGATCATCTTCATGACTTAATAATTCCTAATAATATTATTATTGTAACTTTGATTATGATTTAGACTTTATATTTTTTATCATAGATATACCTACTTGATAAGATATAAGTATGCATAATTTGATTGTAATCGTCTCCTGTTTACCAATACAAAAATATAGTTTCTTACTATTTTTAAAATAACAAAATACTTGACACTGGAAAAATGCACTAAGTGCGAAGCCAAAACAAAGAAAAAACCTTGATATCCTCACGCCTCGCGACCGGTTCTTAAATTCTTGCATGTGTTCCACCGGCGGTGGTCGATCTCGGAACTAATTGTGAGCCATTAACCTTATTATTAACAGAGCCTTTTAATCCGGGAAGTTATTTTCGGACTATTCTTTGTGGGGAAAGTAAAAGAGGTCTGCGTTTGTTATGATACGATAGGTCATTTTAATATTTTCATAACATTTTAAGATGGGTAGAATAATAGATAGAAGAATGACATTAAAAAAGGAGTTAGGCCATGATTGCAGCCAAATAGGAAAAGATGGGGATCCTTGGATACAGGGCTTTGTGGAAGGGCGAACTTTATTGAAATAATCCGTTGTAAATCTCTACATAGTACCTACATATAAAACAACAGTCTCTATCATCTCTAACAGTCAACCTATAAGCAGTCTCTTCCCACCGTCTGTACGCTTAGATCTTTTAAACTACGCGACGGATTTTAATGCGGTTTCAATCAATAGACAGAGCGATTCAAGGGGAAGGTTTATATGTATAATAGCTACATGCATATGCAACAAATTAGTACCTACATTGCACCCGTGCGAAGCTGGCGCGGTTGCCATAGTTACCTACTTATAACGCAAAAATATCTATTGACATAAATATAGGCTCCATTTTTTTTTTAAATGTCGGTATGACATGTAAGGTAAACCTGTCTATGACTTATTAGTGTTGTTTATAAATCAGATTCGTTTAAATAATTTGTGAAGTGAGTTCAAAACTCGTATTTTTTTTAAGATAATATACTACATTGCATATACGCACAAATTTATTATAATTAAAATGTATATATTACATAGGGAGGTATACCTACATACTATATGCAGAACCTATTATTATTATTTTTTAATTTAATATTGTTACAACTCCCGCTTGTTCTTAAGATGTATCGTGATTCCCATTTTTGGTTGCCTGGCAGAGATCGCTTTTAGCAATAAGACCGTCACTTGTGGTACTAGCTCATAAGATTCTTTTGTTTACTGTCCTTTTTTGTTTTTGGTTTGCACAATAGAGTGTTTATATATCTATTTGACAGCCCCGTTGGCTCATTGGTAGTATATCTGCCTTGAGAGCTGTAGGGCGTGGGTTCGATTCCACGAGGGCAAACATTTTGTGAGTAAAGAAATGTTTGTTCTGTGTCTGGGTGTTCCGTATGTATTATAAGTATGTATTTACAAAAAAAAGTATTTATGTATTCTATCAGTTATCTGACTTCCATTACACAAGCTCTACTTAGTTTGGGGCCAGATGGCGCTGTGTGTAATGTCCAACGATATTTATTTATTTTTTTTATTTTTTTTTTATCTATCTATAGGAATAGGTAGTAGTTTCAGTTATTTTTTGCCATAAACATACAGACATTTTTATTTTCTTTCTAAGAAAACCCGCAAGCGTATAAAATCCTTAACGAAAGGGTATAGTTTAAATATACGTACAATAAGACAAGCTCTGAGGAGGAGTTATGAGATAACATCTTTCCTTAGGCGGTGTAAGACGTCTCAATCTCATGTTAGTATCTCATCAACGTTGTAGCGTTTTTACTCGAATACCATTAAAGTACCTATTGTACAGGACTATTAGCTATACTAATCCGAAAGAGAATGTTATAATAACCATCGTGAACAACTTTTAGTATGAGCATAACCCTAAGACGTGCAAATAATTAGTTATACCTTTGTTCCGGGGTCACTGTACTTTGCTATAGAACAGCTAAGTTTCTTCAAAGTCAAAAGTTTTATTTACATGACAATAGTTTAAAAAGGTTTCGGTTTGATTTAAAGGTTTTCTTTCTTTCGTTCTTACTTTATCAAGGCAAACACCAGGTAGGATCCGATCAAAGCGCAGGTAAAATAGAATTATGCCTATTATAAAAAAGAGTCCTGTGATTTCTCTAATTAAAAATATACACTAGCCACAAAATGAAAAATACCTAAAAATTTCTTGAAATAATTACATTAGGTACGAACTTATGGTTACCATACAAAATTAGCAAGCGACCCACATACGCGAGAGCAAATCGATTTGGTGAGATTCATTTTAGATTCCGATCGTTTCCTAAATTCGTATCGAGTGTGGCTAAAACTTAATCGATTTGATCAGTTATCGATCTTTTGTTCCATTGCTACTGTATTAGGGTTAAGAGCTTAGAATCGAGTTCGACTTTATGGGTTGGAATAAATTTAAGCTATGTAGGTAATAAATTATTTTGGTACATTCTTAATTAATTGAAACGTCACGCCCCGCGAATTTTATTGCAAATTTTTATTTTTCCAGCATTTTTGCAAAATAAATTTGCTAGTATCGGTCTTCAATTTTCATATTGTACACTGCATTTTGAAATATTTCATATAATAATATTATGCATATTTTACAATCTGACTGCCCTCATAGCTTCTATGGCTCATTTGTAGAGCGTGGGTTCGATTCCCACCAGAACAAATATTTACGTGAAGATATATATATGTGTGTTCTGTGTCTGAGTGTTTTGTATGTATTTAAAAAGTTAAAAGGTCTTCTATCAGTTATCTGATTCCCATAGTACAAACATTGTTTAGTTTGGGGCTAGTTGGCGCTGTGTGAAATGTCCTTATTTATCTAGATCATTTAGCAGCGCAGGTAGTTATGTAAAGATTTCATTTTTTTTTAACCAGAAAAAATATCAAACTCGGAGTTTTTATTTTTTTGATTCTGGCGTCGCATTTTGAACATTTGCCAGTGTCAAATGTTTTATATTTTCAAGTTTCATAAGTTAAATAAGTCGCCTCGTAGCTATGGTTATAGTGAAAGTCCAGTTTTGGTCAAGTCCAGTCCGTGTCAGTCAAGTCCGTAAAGTAGTGGCGACTTTATTATAAAGATTCGATGGAGTTTTGGAAGCAACACGAAAAGTCATGTTTCACCACATTATATCATTTTCCCACACTCGCGCTTGTAATTCGGCACTTTATGAATAAAACACCACCATTTTTATGCATAAACACTCGACAAAACACTAGTTTTGGAAAAAAATACAACGCATTGACACGACTCTTTCCGCGTTCCCGCCAAAACTCCAAAGCTCGGAGTTTACCAGCACAGTTGAACGCCCCTACAGGTAATACAGCGAACCACTGATTTACATGCAATTGACACTTTAATCCAATCATTCCTTGCCCAATCCTGCGTTTAAAAAAGTTCCGAAAGCAGTCCTCTCGCAAAATAATAAACTACATTCGCTCAACAGATTTTCAACCTTATTTTTGAACCTTTAGAGATTCAAAAAGTGTCTAATGTAAATTTGTGTAAAAGTTCCAAGCAAAGATTCAAAAGGTTGGAGCTTTAAACGATTTTCGATCTTATTTGTATTAGGTTATAGATGCTGATAAGTCTGTATTTGAGTTTGTTAATAAGATGAGAGAAGCCAAGTCGAATCGGCCTTAGTGTCAGCACTTCATGGAGGAAATCACTAAATGAGTGTATAGGGCGACCAATTTTATCAGTGGAGATTGTCAATTCATGAACTAAAATTCTCTGTAACATTTCTGTCGAAAATGCGACGGTGGCTCTTTCACTCAAGCGTATTGATGTGTTGGCAGTGTAGTAAGGACACAGCGGCGGTAATGCTTTGTTGTTTAGAGCGAAGTTACACGCGTTTTGGGTCTTTTCCTTCAAACCGTTTTGTTGGCTGCCTTTGATCGATTTGTGCCTTTGACGGGATCGAAGCGTTGCACAAAGCGATAGGATGATTTGTTTGGTTCTTTTTTGTTAGAATTCTTTACATTTTTTTGAAAAACTTATCATCATCAGCCTCCACCTACCTTAGTTTACTGTTGGACATAGGTAGGTAGGCAGGTACATAATTATTACGCTTCTCTCAACTCTTTTTTCTCCGATTTTTGGTTCTCTTTCTCAGTTACTATTTACTACTTTTAGGGAGTCCTATGCTACGTTTACCTCTTTGTAATCTCCACTTTAAAACGTGTCTGTCTACCCCAACAATTAAAATAAAAACTGTTACATTCAAATTAAAATGGTATTTTAATACCTACTACCTATTCATTAATTCAAACCAAACTCATTAGTAGATTGGTATGTATACCTACCTATTTATAAGACCGCTTGTGCCTATTTAACGGAGTAGGTACATAAAATTAAAGCTTTCGGCAACTCAATAAGTTTGCTAAACGTAATGCCTAAATAATCTTAACTAAGCTCAGAAAACAGCGTCATTTAGATGACAAAATATACCAAAGAATAACCCCATTTATTATAACTATATACCTATCCGTTTTTATAAGGTACTAGCGGACGTCTCGCGGTTTCACCTGCGTAGTTCCTATTCCCGTGGGAGTACAGTGATAAAAAGTAACCTATGACATCCGGGGATAGTGTAGCTTCCCAACAGTGAAAGAATTTTTGAAATCGGTTCTGTAGTTTCGGAGCCTATTCAATACAAACAAACAATCAAATCTTTCCTCTTTATAATGGTATAGATATCTGGTGTATGTACCTACCTACAAAATATATTATATACGTTTCTATTTTTGTTTGTGTTACTTATGCGGGATTACCTACCTACTAACGTTTAGCACTTAGGTATTATAGCTTTGCAAATGTAACGCAAGACTTGATAGCGCGCGCGTATTGTATTCTGCTTTGCTTGAAGAAGACCACCCGATGTGACCAAAACTATATAGTCGAAGTATGAGACATAATTAAACATCAAACGTCAAACGTTTAGAGGAGGCTTCCGGTGACCAGAATGCTGGCATCTACTTTGGTCAAAAGCTTAGCATTGCCATCCAGCGTGGCAATGTTGCCAGCATTCTGGCCACATATCCCTCCTCTGACGGACTTATAGATTAAGTTTTTTGTATAAATTTGTAAATAGTATTAATTTAAGATATTTTGTTTCGTTCAATAAATGTAGCTACAACTCTAAAAAAAAACAAAAATTAAACATTATTAATCCAGCGGGAGTTTTGGCGGGAACGCGGGAAGAGTCGTGTCACGCAAAATGATTAATCCAGCATAAGTAAAACAAAAATGTGTCAAAATAAAGTCGGTTTCTAAATGATATCTAGGTACCTGGTTATTATAAGATGGAGGGGTAAACAGGTAAGCGGATCTTCTTGTAGTACGAGGTCATCAACGCTTATGGATTTATTTGTCAATAAAGCATTTGTATTTCAATAAACAATAGTAACCGGTGCATTTATTTCACTAACCTTCACTACAGCGCGAGGATGATACAAAAATGTATGGAAAGATGGAAACACAGCGCCTGCGACGGGAGTATATAAACGACTCTATTTCATAAATTATACTATAGTTGAAGTATTTTGCAAATGGTTATGCTAGAGCCAAAAAGCAATGTTTTTAGATTTAATTAAACGTTTGACATAATAAAACTTTTCTTATCCTAAGCTTATTTAATTGTTGTCTGGACTATCTAAAGCATTCCAACAAGAATCCAATAGGTCTACATCCGTGTCCGCATGGTACAAAAGCCTACTAATTGCCAAGCGCGATCTCAGTGAAATTAATCAATCCTGCGCAGGAGTGTACCTTCCTAATATAAATGTTGCTCGCTCGCGCGCTTTGATCTCGCCGCGGCCTCCAATTAGCACGCCGGGCCGCCGCCTTTGGCGTCAGCCGCCGCCTCTCGCCTCTCTCTCGCTCGACTCCTCTCGCTCTCGATACAGCCTCCATCGTCGCTTTCTACCGTAGGTACTAACTGGATCTTAAACTGTCGCATCGCCTTAAGGCTTTTATTATTAGATATTGTCACATAATTTTTGATTCACTGATGTAACTTTTCAGTAGAACTATTTTAGTAGTGACTTTTGTGTATTCTGTGTCATAGCCGCAAGGCAATAACAAAATAAATAACCGTTCCATCGTCTTTAATGTCGTAATGTTGGTAGATTAAAAGCTCTAATAATTAACGATTGGTAGTAAAGGTTTGCTGGTGGCCAGTAGCAGAAATGACGATAGTGTATTTTTATTGTAATCTTACGTGAAAAGTAGGAATTGTTATATACTTATGTTATGAAGATATTAATATAGTGTGTTCATTATTATGCATAGCTATATTTCTACATAATAAGTATCTATAGAACAAAGTCGCTTCCCGCCGTCTGTACCTACGCTTAGGTCTTTAAAACTACGCGACAAATTTTAATGCGGCTTCCATCAATAGACAGAGTGATTCAAGAGGAAGGTTATATGTACCTATAATACACCCATATGCACACTTACATACACACTTTGGCGCCCAATAATTTGTGATTTAATATGGAATTAATTATAATTTTATGGCATAAGTACAAGCTTATTAAAATTTAAAAAAATGCGATTATTTATTTATGTATGTATAAAAATAAATAAATGAATTAATAAAAAAAACTGTTTTTATGTAAACTTAAAAAAAATACACATACGATTTTCTAGATGCCCAATTTACTTAGCTTATAACACAAAAACAATTGAATTGTCTATAAACCAATTAAAATAAAATAAAAACACGTTTGCTATGTATTATATTAACATGGATAATTCCCTTTTTATAGAAGATTCTTGGATATAACTACTAGTTATGTGCACGACTACTTTATACTTAACTTAAAACATAATATCGTAGGGTGTTCTCATAAAATTCGCTTTCCATTCAACCCATAAAACCTTATGAATGGGACCCGTCTTTTCATCTTCTTGTTTTATTTGCCGCTGAAACGAATCTCTAACGTGACCCTGTTAGGGACGGTAATATAGCTTTGAAGGAACAGAAATTAGTCAATAATTCGTCGGCACAAAAGGTTTTAATGACTAGAGTAAAATAACATCGGGAAAAGAGCATAGGATAAAACTTTTGCCCTCCCCATCCCAAGACTGACCAGATCGTCTGTGAACAATAAAAAGAAAAACGCGAGCAAAACCGCGCGTTCTACACGTACATTAAAATGATTAACTAAATAAATAAATTTACCGTAGGACTATACACACAGCGCCATCTGGCCCCAAACTAAGCAGAGCTTGTGTGATGGAAGTCAGATAACTGATAGAATACATAAATACTTTTTTTTTTGTAAATACTTACTTATAATACACACAGAACACCCAGACACAGAACAAATTGTTTATTCGCAAAATGTTTGCCCTGAGTGGGAATCGAACCCACGCCCTACAGCTCTCAAGGCAGATATACTACCAACGAGCCAACGGGGCTGTCCGACTGATTATGCGATTTGATATTTTACAACGCTCATACAGTTAAAACTTACTTTTATGGTCATACTAATTATATATTTAATTAAATATAGGAGCATCAAATCTCTTCAATATTTGGCCTGTTTTTGTCACACTGAAAGGTTACTGAACCAATTACGTCATTAAAATTTTACTTTACGATAAATTTATAATCATTTCCAATGGCATAATTTACATTCATTGACTCGATATGTATCGTAATACCTAAGCTAAAATGCCGGAAAATACCTTTAAAATAAAAAATCTTATACGCAAATTGACATTGACGAATAAATTTTAGTAAATTTCTGCTAAAATATAGATAATTATCGTATAAAGATGTACCAATAAGCACTCCATACAAATTCTTTCGACCAGTTTGGGGGGCCTCGGCCTTCAATAAATCTTTATGACTGTATCACTTTTATTTTGCATAAATAAAACTAAATTATAACAGCCCTTTGCATCGCCCGGTAGCCGCCAGAGATAATATTGTAGGCAATAACAAAAATGAATTAAAGAAAAAAGTGAAAAAAAGGATGAATATCAAAGCTCGCCGCGGTCACGTTTACTACTGGCTGGTTATGACGGAACAGCGGGTGTTGGCGGGAAGAAATTAAAAAGTTTAAATGTAACAATTCGGAAATGGAATGAATTTCGAGATTTTGTTTTTTATCTTCTACGTGGCTTAGTGGATTTCAATTTGAAGGTAGAACGAATTCGCTAATCGTGATTAAATGCGACGTCGTGGAAAAGAATCGGTGTTAGGTTAATTCTTATTAATGGCAATTTTGTAGTTTATTACCTACCCAAGCTGATCTAAACAACATTATTATAGTTAATTGAAAAGAAAAATAAGTTACATATGTCTAACATTTCCTTATTAGAGTTGTTGTGTATTTAGCTTACGTGACCTGTGAAATGCAGTTACGTACCTACCTATGTACCTATATACGGTAAGTTGAAATATTAATAAAACTCAAATAAGAACTAGGTACCTATATTCCATATCCATTGATTTAAGCGCAAAAAATTAAGTCAATGACAAATGACGGGATTTTTTTCTTTCATTTTGGCATTGCAATATGTGCATTCTGCCAATATCAAGCATTTCATACATAAAATTTATTATTTAATGAAAACATTTTTAATCATTGTTAGTCATATTAAAGTAAGCCACGGCAAAGTTCAGCCCATGCCCTAGTAAAGTAGTGGTGACTTTTCTATAGAAGCTTCTGAGGTTTTGAAAACAACACGAAAATACATGTTTCAAGTCATAATAATTACACTTTTCCATACTCTCGTACTCTTAATTAGTCGCTGTATAATTAAAACATCACCATTACAATAAAAAGTAAGATTCTGGAAAACAAGAAATGACTAAGACTAAAAAATAATTACGTTATTCGGTACAAATCTTTGAAAAACAACATCGGAAGCCTCAGTTTCTTGACAGCTTTAAAATGGAAAGTGAGCACCTTCGGAGCCAGAAAGTCTCGGGGCGTCGGCTTAGTGCCGCCTTAATAGCAGCGGCGTTTTCAAAGCACCGCCACAGGTTAGATAATACTTAGTACTGCATTGTTAAATGCTTGTCCAATGACTTGATTCAAGCATCCACAGACCGAAAACAGCGGTAGCACAACCCAACTTTAATTGCGAAATGACTAGGCTGTTGAGACTAATCTAATATTTCGAAGTAATGAACGCCAAATCAGTGATGCCCTGGACTTTGTTGTGTTACTCAAGTTCTGTGTATTGCTGCAATGGTCACGGGCAGGCGTTTTCTCTTACCCTCAGGAGAGCGTTCGTCTCATCACTATCACCTTCACTTAACATCAGGTCAAAAACCTAGCCTGTTAACTATTTAAAAAAAACTATTATACTAAAAAAAGACTTCCCCTTAACTTTAGACTAACGACAAAAAAAGATAGAAATATACTTTCCCTCTGTTTCATCTCATTATTTAGATGGGAACAACTGATCAGCGCTCCCATTAGAATTACAATTAAAAATTTCTCAGCTCGTCCCATCAAGGTGGTTCTGGCTCGCTAAAAATGTTTATATTGACGCTTGAATCATAGATACGACTGTTAAGTAGGTGATTCGGTACAGAATAAAGGCAGGAATCGTGATATCCAACATAAACTTGAGACAGTAACCGAGCTTACGCCATAGTTAAATTAAACTACAATATACAAAAAAAAAATTGATCTTCAATTAACTAAATTTATGCTTATACAATTTATTTTTAATACAACAATTTTACATTAATTAACAATAAAATTATAATGTACAATCCGTCGGACTCCGGACAAGTAAAACCGTTTCCCGGAGCCGACCTTTACCTGGGGTACACAAACGGTACACAAACGTTGACTAAGAACAATTTCTTAAAACTGAAACAAACAATAAAAATAATTAAATTAAACAAGCAATCTACCGGGGATGCTACAGATATGACATAATAATGTGTTCGTACATTCGGCTATTGTGTGGATCGTCACTATAAATTTGTAATCATGACTTAGTTTTGAGTTGTCATTTGTTTTAATAGTCATGAAAACAGATGACATAATATTCTCATTGCATACACAGCTCGAAGTTAAAGCTCTGCTACTGTTTCCTTTTATCGTCTCTAACCGGGATCAATGCCGGCTCACGTGTCGGAATGTCGTACTTCACAATGAACGAACACGTTTTGTGCGAATGAATGAAGCTAAGTATATTTATTGACAGGTGATGGAATAGATAGAGTAGTGACTTTTACTTAGTTTCAGAGTAAAAGCAAAGTCTCAAAGTAATGAGCGCCAAAGCAGCGATGCCCTGGACTTTGTTTTGTTACTCAAAGTTATGTGTATCGCTGCAATGGGCATGGACAGGCGTTATCTCTTACCATCAGGAGAGCGTCTCGAGATACAATACATTTTACATAAAAAAAAAGAAAAATAATGTTGGTAATATTTAAGCTTTCGCAATATGAACACTTAATTCTGTCTATGGCGTATAAAACATAAAAAAATAGTTTTGTTTATTTGGCCATGTAGCAAAAGCCGTGGTCATGACCGTGCCGGTGGCAATTATCCCGGTGGCCAACATAATTAGGCAAGAAAAAACAATCATAAATTTAAAAAAGCCTACTACAACAAAATTATTTTATGTAGGAACTAAAATCGGACAATATCGCTTTAGCCATAATTTATCCAAACATGAGTGTCAGTATAGTTTTATACGGGATCCTGAAATAGCTTTACTATAGATCCCTTTAGAAGGAAACGTTTAGAGGAGGCTTTAGGTGACCAGAACGCTGGTATCTACTTTGGTCAAAAGCTTAGCATTGCCATCCAGCGTGGCAATGTTGCCAGCATTCTGGCCACATATCCCTCCTCTGACGGACTTAGAGACTTAGATTAAGTTTTTTGTATAAATTTGTAATTTTTTTTTATTTTTTTTATGTAAAAGTAATGAGACGGTCGAGGCGCTCTCCTGATGTTAAGAGATAGCGCCTGAAGAAAAATAAAAAAAATAGATAAATAGTATTAATTTAAGATATTTAATTTTATTTAATACATATATAGCCTTTAGAAGGAAATAGTATACGTAGATACTATCAAAGTATCAAATATTTTGCCACCAAGCAGTAAACAAGCGAAATTACAAAACAATTGAAACTAACCATCGAATGTCACAAAGTAATGACCGTCCCTTACCATCATGAGAGTGTTTTATCCGTATCGATTTTTTTAAATGAAACAAGCTTTTTAAAGTTTGAAAAGCTACTTTTTAAACTTTAAAAAGACCCGGCTACTTAAAGGAAAAAAAATATAGCCTACTCATACACATACTTAATACTTTATTGCAACATAATTATGTACAGGTGCTTCTGCTTATAAATTATACAATGTTGCTTATGTCACATGAAGCATGATTACAAATTGATTTATACCTCATTCGTTTAAATTGGATAAGTAGTTTTGGCGTTACGATGGAACACAACATACAAACATATGTAGACACATACGTACATGCTAAAACATAACTTTTCCTTTTAGCTTTGCCGTAGTCGGGTCAAAAATCATATAAAACCTGCAAAAAATATAAATAACACCAATCAGTAATCGACAGCGCAGCGTCACAAATCGCAGGCACTAATTTCATGAAGTTAACATACCTACTTAACATTCAACAGATAACGCTTTCGCATTACCTCAAAGGGCCGCCGTCTTATTGAGTATAAGTTTAATTAATACCGCTATTTACGGCTCTCTGGACAGTTTATAGCCGGCCACTGAGTTACCTACTTCATAAACTACACTAAATAGATGGCTTAAATAATTAAAAGAGTATTTTGTAAATTTACACGCAACCTTATTTGGAACGCAATTAAAGGTTAAATTACGTAGTTAAAAACTTTTTTTCGATTATTAAATAGGCTTGCGTTTAATCACCATCTCGCCATAGGTTCTAGAAAAAGTATTATTATTTCAAAAATGTTGATAGATAGATATAACTCTCTATCTAACTCTCATAAATATAATTCTTTATTGTGCGCACCATCAGAAATAAGAAGTACAGAGAACAAAAGAACCTTATGAAAGAGTGCCACAAGTGGCGGCCTTATCGCTAACAGCGATCTCTTTCAGGCAACCAAGAAAAGAAAAAACACGATAGAAAACATAAGAAACAGACGGGAGATGTAACACTAATAAGAAAAATAAATACGTAAAATATGTACTCAGTTGGTTAGCTACCTCAAGTTGAAAACTGAAGCAAATTCACTTAACGCTGTGTTCCACTAATCTCACTTCAGACTAGATGTGTTTAGCATCTTTGATTTTACCTTCGCTTTACATTAGGTGATCTGTGCTCGCTGTAATGCTGAAAATCGCAGCTAAATTTGACGGAGTTTTTAAACAAGAAACGTTACGAGCAAACCCTTTTGCAGCCGAAATACAATTGACCTATAGTCCCAGTAGCCTTCTCCGACGGCAAATGAGAATCGCAAAATATCGAGTTAATAACCATCTATAAATATCTGCTTTATCGTAAAGGCTATAACTTTTAATAACATTAGAAAATTCATGTCGTATACTTCACTATTTATTGGTTTTTATAATTCGTTCTAATCGATCACTTGCGCAAGTCCATTGATGATTTCATTGAAATAGCAATACACTGAGCAAGGTTTTTATGGTTTAATCGAATTCTATGAATCGATTCTTTTGCAGTTTTAATCGAGTAACTATTGTGTTTGTATCCTAAAAATACAAATACTTGCAAAATATGTTTAGTATCGTTGTTTTTAAGGTCAGATGCAAATAGAGGGGTGTTATAAGATAAACGTGTATACATCTGTATATTCTCTGTCTGTATCTGTATATGTGATATTGTAGCTTCCAAACAATTGTTTGGAAGCTACAATATCACATATACAGACAAAAAAAAAAACAAAAAAAAAAATCGGTCTAATTAGACCGATTTTTTTTTTGTTTTTTTTTTGTAATAAAAACTATTCTTAGCTATGATTAAAGAAAATTCGTTCAGTTTTGAGTTGTTCTAGTTGATGAATGGATGTTTCACAGATCTGATCGAGTCGACTTTTGGAGTTATGCTACTGGAATCGGGTTTATTTTTAATTTTTGTTATATATACTTGTTTTTGCTTTACTTTTTTCATTTATTCCGGACGTGATTTTAGTGGAATTGATTACATCAAAATTATTTTTGGGACGCCAACCAAAAATAAACAAACACACACTAAAACACGCATAATAGCACACAAATTAAAACACAATACAAAATTATAATTTGAGGCTAGATGGTGCTGTGTTAAATGCCGTCCAATATTTATTTATAAATTACATACATTACTTGGTAGTAGATCTCCTTAGCCGGAGATCGTCTAGACAGGTACCACCGCAGAACCAAATATTCTGCCGCCAAGTAGTAGTGTGTAATCATTACTCTAATCCGGTTTGAAGGAAAGCAGCTAGCGAAATTACAGAGCTGATAAGACTAACCATCGTTAGTTTCTAAGTAATGAGCGCCAAAGCAGCGATGCCCTGGACTTTTTTTAGCTAGTCAAAATTCAGTATAATTATCACTGTAATAGTCATGGACAGACGTTATCTCTTACCATTAGGAGAGCGTCTCGTGCCTCTTTTCACTTTTATTCAAAAAAACTAATTTTAATTTTTGTTTACATGAAAACCTGTTCTAAATATGCGTGCTGCATCTTTTACAACGACGTCGTTTGAGAACAGACGAGTTAGTTCTATTACATTTTATGGCTACCTAAAATAAAATAAAAAATAATAATATCGTAGGACATTATACCTACACACAGCGACATCTGACCCCAAACTAAGCAAAGCTTGTGTGATGGAAGTCAGATAACTGATAGAATACATAAATACTTTTTTTTTGTAAATACATACTTATAATACATACAGAACACCCAGACACAGAACAAACATTTGTTTATTCACAAAATGTTTGCCCTGAGTGGGAATCGAACCCACGCCCTACAGCTCTCAAGGCAGATATACTACCAATGAGCCAACGGGGCTGTCTTATAGTTTCCTTGTACCTATGTATTTGATTTGTGATGCACAAAATACAAAGTCTCTATCTACCAAACAATAATATATCCGACTTTGCATATTAAGACAATTAACAGCGATTTCTTATTATTATTATTATTTTTTTAATGTAAAAGTAATGAGACGATCGAGGCGCTCTCCTGATGTTAAGAGATGACGCCTGTCCATGGCCATTGCAGCGATACACAGAACTTTGAGTAACAAAACAACGTCCAGGGCATAGTTTCATTGACACTCATTACTTTGAGACTAGATGGTTAGTCTCAACAGCCCAGTAATTTCGCTAGCTGCAGTACCCTTCAAACCGGAACACAGTGATGTTTGCACACTACTGCTTGGCGGCAGAATATCTGGTACTGCGGTGGTACCTACCTAGACGACCTCCTGCTAAGGAAATCTACCACCGAGTAATAATCTTAATTTGGATTTCAATAATTATTTTTAATATTTACGATTGCTAATTTCCCTCTGTCAAGTATATTCACACCTTAGCCTGCTCATGTCGTAAATCGCGCAATAATAGCTGAAGAAAATGTTATAACACAATAATAATTATTCGCCTTATAACAAATGATTCTCGTTTTATATCAATTTACGATCAATACGCTGTTAAGCTGTTATTTTATGCGTTTCAAAGGATTTTATTATAATTAGTAATATTTATTAGTACGCTACCTATGCGTAATACAATGTGATATAGCGATTTTAATGAGCCTTTTTAATTCCTATAATAATGTATGAGCTTATAAGGCAAGTTAATTACGTAGCAATTTTAAACATTTTATGATCTAAAATATCTATTATTGTTTAGCTATTCATATGAGATATTATATACCTATCTATTTTTTTATCACACATGTTTAACAGGTAGGTAGGTAAGTACTGTTTTTTTTTTTTAATGTAAAAGTAATAAGACGATCGAGGCGCTCTCTGACTTCCATAGCACAAGCTTTGCTTAGTTTGGGGTCAGATGGCGCTGTGTGTAATGTACTACGATATTTATTATTATTTTATTATCATCGTTATTTATTTCCATTCTTAGATTTTAATTTTTTTCGTAAAAATATCGGTCGTTCGTTTCGTTTTTTTTTTTTTTAAATTATTTTTTTGTTGTCCATTATTTTTTTTGGCATTTTATTATTATTATTATACTTTACTTTTAAATATTTTTTCATTTGTTTATAAAAAACTAGCTACGCGCCGCGGTGTTACCCGCTACATGTTTTCGGGATAAAAAGGAGCCTATGTGCTGCTCCAAGAACCGAAGGGCGTACCCTTCGGTTCTTGGTGCAGACATACTACCATCAATGAACCGACAGGACTGTCATGATTGTCATGATGGGATTAGATAAAGACGATTTCAAATCTTCGTCTTTTTGCTGACCTATATCTATACAAAGTGACTTTAATTCACTGGTCAGACGACAAATAAATTAGAAATGTAAATAGACAATAATTTATGTTAATTCCATTAATTTGGAGAAACGGAAGTCGGAGCCCATAAAACTACATAATTATTGTACATGTACAAGTAACGTTAGCTAACATGTGGGTGGCATTTAATTTAAAATGAATTATATTAATCTAGATTTATTAACTGTAAAAATGATTAGAGATATTTAATACATACGTACGTTAAAACCATGAGGGAAAAATTAAGATGTTATTTATATTGACGATGATTTTTGTAGCGATGATAGCTGAGTGGTTAGCGCGCATTCGCATGCCGAAGGGCGTGGGTTCAAACCCCGACAATGAGCTTGAGCTGCCGGTGAAGGAAAACATCGTGAGGAAACCATAGCATGGTGGTAGGGTACTTTCTAGTACTCGGCTGGATAGCTACCACCTTCTAGTTGAAAATCTGCCACCAAGCATCTAACGGTGTGTTCCGGCAGCCTCACTTGAGAGCCAGTTCCATTCCAGGCTAGGTGTGCTTTACCATCTTCGATCACACCGTCACTTAACATCAGGTGAGCTGTGGTCAAACACCTAGCTGGTCAACCATTTAACAAAAAATTATGAGTTACTTTAAATCTTTTTTTTTAAATCTTCAAAAAAATATGTTCATTGATGTCAAAATTATCCGTTTACGTACACAAAACAACATCAGGTGAGTTGTGGTCAAACACCAAACCTGTCAACCAGATGAAAGAAAAAGGACCTAACTGAGGAACTCTCTACATTTTGAAGTAGGTTAAAAATCGATGGTAACCAAAGACAATGCACAATGGTGAGGTGTCAGAGATCAAAAGCGCCGCTTGTAATGAAGCCTGCGCCCGCGCATATTTAAAACGCATTATGGTATGATTGTGGCTAGTTTAAAAACGATAATTTCAGTGCCCGTTGCCCTTACATAAACGGTACCTATCCAAGAATTGAATGTCAAAATTCACCTTTAGGAGAACCTTATTTTTTTCTGAATTCTCTCATATTAATTCTAATGTTTGAATACTACTCACTAATCCGAATCAGCCTTGTTTTTATAAACTTTCCCGCTGCTGGGCACGCCCAGGTCTCTATTTATTTATTTCATTTATTGGCCTTATAACACATTCAGACACTCACACACACACACACACTCATTCTTCATCTCATTCTTTCTTTTCTCATTGTGAGCAGGGTTAAGCCATGGTCCACCACCCTAACCAAGTGCGAAAAAGTGCACTTTTTTCATGAACTTTCTGACATGTTCCTGATATTTCCTCACGATGTTTTCCTTGACTGTCAGAAGCAATCACGTATATAACTTTGAAAATACAGAAGTGCGTGCCGTGGGATTCGAACCCGGGACCTTCAGATTGGAAGCCAGACAATCTCCCAACTTAGTAATTGCTTAATATATTTAGGTGAAATTTAGAATGCGGACAAGACAGCATGCGGACCTAGAATTAATAAGATAAGTTGCGGAAAGTACGTGCGTAAGGAGTACGCGGGTAAAGCCACAGGGCGCCTCTAGTTAACTATGTATTTTACTTTTTATTTGGAGGTAATGTGGGGTCCGCGAATTGGCAAACGCTAGTAGGACGCCCTGAGACTCGATGGAGTGACTATATACGTAGGATAGCTGGCGATGGATGGAACCGATAAGCCGAGTGGCCTTCGATAGACTGATGATGATGATGATGATAATGATGTGTATATTTTCACTTTTCGCTATTTTAGCTAAGTTAAAAAAAATTAGGCACTGTAAAGTTTTTGTCAAAATTATAAATAGATCTCAATAAAAAAAAACTATCCCTATCGATATCACGGAAGATATGTTTTTCTCCTCTCAGTTTATTTACATGGTGCTGTGTCAGTAGGGGCAACTTTAAAACATAAACTTTTTTATACTCTATGCACTTCTTTCATTAAAAACTCTATGCTTTTACGCATATCGATCTTTTTTAAGTTTTAAACTTTTTTATTATAATATCTCCATATTTATAAAAATCTCTTGTCACGGTGTTTATGGTCGCACTTCTCCGAAACGGCTCGACCTATTTTTATGAATTTTTTTATGTGTATTTGGTAGGTATGATACGTCGTAAAGAATTTTTTTTTTTTTTAAATGTAAAAAGTAATGAGATGAACGAAACGCTCTCCTGTTGCTAAGAGATAACGCTTGTCCATGACCATAGCAACGATACACAGATCTTTGACTAACAAAACAAAGTCCAGGGCATCACTGCTTTGGCGCTCATTACTTTCAAGTATATTTACGTATGTTAATTACGTATTTATTTACGTATCGTTTTACGTTCTTTTTTAAGTATATTTACGTTGTGGTGCATAACTGTAAGTTTTGAGTAAAATAAAATAAAATTTCATACCACTAGGTGATTAGGAACAATTCTTAACTAAGTTTAACAATTCTTGAGTAAGTTAAATTAATAGCGGACAAAGTCGCGGGCGTAAGCTAGTTTTATTATAATGGGTAATCATGAATTCTCGAATGGGTATTTAAAGACAACACTGGCACGGTTCCGCCAGTATTTTTTTTAATCTCAGTTTTTTAATATGTTAATTACGTGATCGATTATTCCGAACGGCTCGTTTCGAGTCTAATTGGAGGCTAATCGGTGTTTTGGTTGTTTGCGACTAAGATAAAAAGTGAAAAAAAACTATGCAATGCTTTTAACTTTCTTTGGATTACTTTGTTTGACATTAATAAAAAAAATCGTACTTACAAAAAAATCCAGTCAGACAAAAATATCCCTTATTACCTATCAGTTTCTTTCCAGATGTAGGTTTACTTTACCATCATGGTCCACACCGTCACTTGACATCTGGTGAGTTGTGGTCAAACACCTAGCTTGTCAACCATAAAAAAATAACATTACGGTGTACCTGCATTCTTTTTAATGAAAAAGTAATAAGACGAACGAGACGCTCTCCTGATGGTAAGAGATAACTCCTGTTCATGACCATTGCAGAACTTTGAGCTGTAACACAAAGTTCAGGGCATCGCTGCTAAGATTTGTTTACTTAAGTTAATCTAAGCGGCAAATCAGCAATACCTTATTAGAGATTACTCTTATCACAATCAATCAGAAACTCAAACCAAATGAAGATAGATAGAAATAATTTATAATATTTCTGAAGTACGTTTTTAAAATTTATGGAAATTGGTAGCCACAACAAAATAGTTCAAATTTGTGCTTACACTCGCCAGATGCGCTGATGCGTTATTTATCATATTGATTTAGAGAAAGCTCTATTATTTATTTATATTTTGTAGCGATGATAGCTCAGTGGTTAGCGCGGTAGGTTCGCATGCCGAAGGGCGTGGGTTCTAACCCCAACAATGACCTTGAGCTGCCGGTGAAGGAAAACATCGTGAGGAAACCATAGCATGGTGGTAGAGTACTTTCTAGTACTCGGCTGGCTAGCTACCACCCTCAAGTTGAAAATCTGCCGCCAAGCATCTAACGGTGTGTTCCGGCAGCCTCACTTGAGAGCCAGTTCCATTCCAGGCTAGGTGTGGTCGAAGATGGTAAAGCATTACCATCTTCGACCACGCCTTCACTTAACATCAGGTGAGCTGTGGTCAAACACCTGGCCTGTCAACCATAAAAAAAGGTCTTTTTTATGTTTGACAAACTAGGTATTTGACCACAGCTCACCTGATCTTAAGTGACTGTACGGTAGAGCACACTTGGCCTGAAATGGGGCTGGCTCTCAAGTGAGGCTGCCGGAACACACCGTTAGATGCTTGGCGGCAGATTTTCAACTTGAAAGTAGCTAGCCAGCCGAGTACTAGAAAGTACCCTACCACCATGCTATGGTTTCCTCGCGTTGTTTTCCTTCACCGGCAGCTCAAGCTTTTTAAAATAAATAAACTAAATTTTAGGTAAATAGGTATGTTTCATCTCTTGCATCTTTTTCACTAACAACAAAGCACGTACAATAGAACATTTCATATACTAACCCTAATTACTCTCCATTGTTTTGCAAGAGACAGTATCGTTTAGTGTAATGCGATCGGTCACTTGCCTTCAATGTTGCTATAAAAGTTGGAAATTAGACTAATAGACTTTTTTCTAGAATAAAACAACTTTGTACAAATGCACTGTGCAAACACGACTTATTTGCTTGATATAAGATTCATACTATTACGATATAGGGTAACGATGATGTGGCAATACTGTTTGTTTATCTACTTAAAGTTCTGAGTAAAACTATAGTCGTTATCCCATGCCAACAAAGGAGCGCCTCGTTCTTCGTGCAACTTTTTGGCATAAAGGAAAACATAATAACTTACAAGAAATCAATGTTTAAATTTTAGCGTCAAGCCATATTTGCTAGTAAGTACTACAAGTTACGATTTTACAAGGGCTATGAGCAAAATTTGTAATAAAATTGTTACGTTAGCTAGATCCCTAGCGGACGTAAATGGAAACTGTTTTATTTTAAATATGGAAAATTCTCTAATGTATACTTAATAAATTTAATTTGCTACTTTCTAACCTAGATTTTTAGTCCACCGATGCGGACTGTAATTCCGTCGCTACAGCTGCAATGACTTAACTAGCCACTACGCGTAAATCCTATTTTCTTAACTGCCAGTCACATAACTGCCAATTACATCGTTAGTTGACTTTAATGAAGCTGCCCCGGGTCTGATCATGTGAAGTCAGTAAATTACATCCACAGTTAAGTACCTTGTGGTAATAATATTTCCAAGTTTTCTTTACGAAATCAATGAGATCTTGGTCTTCGTACTGCGATAAGATTTAGTTACAAAATGGTTAAAACTTTCGACTCAACGGCACCTACTACAACACTTAAGACGTATTTAACCTTATATCAGTCCTATTATAATGTATTTAGGTTCATTATAACGGGAATACAGATTTTTGTAGAAAATAACTATGTAACTGGCCAATAGTTCACTGGGAACACAAAACCTCGAGTATGTCCGTATCAGACCTGTTTTTTTTATAAACTGTCCCCCTGCTGGGCATGTCCTCTTTTTATTGTGAGAAGGCAAAGTCACCACGCTGACCTATTGTGGGTCGGCAGACTTTGCATATCTGTGCGAACTTTTTTTAAGAACTCTTCCTTCACGTTGTAGCAATGATAGCTCAGTGGTTAGCGCGGTAGGTTCGCATGCCGAAGGGCGTGGGTTCAACCCTCAACAATGAGCTTGAGCTGCCGGTGAAGGAAAACATCGTGAGGAAACCATAGCATGGTGGTAGGGTACTTTCTAGTACTCGGCTGGCTAGCTACCACCCTCAAGTTGAAAATCTGCCGCCAAGCATCTAACGGTGTGTTCCGGCAGCCTCACTTGAGAGCCAGTTCCATTCCAGGCTAGGTGTGCTTTACCATCTTCGACCACACCTTCACTTAACATCAGGTGAGCTGTGGTCAAACACCTAGCCTGTCAACCATTAAAAAAAAAAAAACCGGCAATACGCACATAACTAAAAAAGACAGAGGTGCGTGATTAACACATTGCCGACTTCTTTGTTTCCTGTTAACTACAATTTTAGCGTTTAATTAAGGCTTAGTGAATGTGTTTCTTCTACATCAAGTGCCCCATCCTCGGCCTCATCGTCGCGTTCCATATCTATACCTACTAATATTATAAAGAGGAATGATTTGATTGTTGAAAGTAAGTAAGAAAAAAAGAAAAACGTTTAATTCTGTAACAAGCATAAAAACAAAAACAAACAAACAGAGACAGACAAAAGTTACAAAATAGGGGCTCACCTCAGCATAATGCTGGTCATACTGAGTGGTATGACCAGCGCTGGACTGGTGTTGTTTGTTTGTATTGAATAATCTACGAAACTACTGAAACAATTTCAAAAATTCTTTCACCGTTGGAAAGCTACACTATCCCCGGGTGACATAGGCTACTTTTTATCCCTGTATTCCCGCGGGAACGGGAACTATGCGGGTGAAACCGCGAGGCGTCCGTTTGTACTATTATAAAGAGGAAAGATTTGAATGTTTATTTGTTTGTATTGAATAGGCTTCGAAACTACTGGACCGATTTCAAAAATTTTTTCACCGTTGGGAATCTACGCTATCCTCGGGTGACATAGGTTACTTTTTATCCCTGTATTCCCACGGGAATGGGAACTACGCGGGTGAAACCGCGAGGCGTCCGCTTGTATTTCATATAAAAAAATGTAAATTTACTAGCAGAAATAAACTTCCGCAAGTTTTATTGGAAACCTAAATTCACTTTTAACTTACTTAACATTTGTTTCACTTAGCATTAAGTTACACAGCTTTTACCATCACAGCGAAGTTTCATGGAAACGACTGTCTTATAATAACGGTATAACAAAACTAATTTGTCTAAACAACGTAAACTTGCTGCGAAAAGGTTAACAATGCCGAGAAGTAACCGCGTTTACGATGCCGCCTCACCTATGACTCGATGCAAGCCATAAGAAACAGCGATGTACTTGTTTTATCTTACCATTGGACTTCGTTTTTTAGGGTTCCGTACCCAAACGGTAAAAGCGTTTTGTAGCGATGATAGCTCAGTGGTTAGCGCGGTAAGGTTCGCTTGCAGAAAGGCGTGGATTCAAACCCCAATAATGAGCTTGAGCTGCCGGTGAAGGAAAACATCGTGAGGAAACCACAGCATGGTGGTAGGGTACTTTCTAGTACTCGGCTGGCTAGCTACTACCCTCAAGTTGAAAATCTGCCGCCAAGCACCTAACAGTGTTCCGGCAGCCTCACTTAAGAGCCAGCTCCATTCCAGACTAGGTGTGCTTCACCATCTTCAACCACACCTTCAATTAACATCAGGTGAGTTGTGGCCAACCTACCATCAACAATACAAAAAAATCGGTATTTTCGGGATTCACGGACGTCCTACGCTGCGCTTGCCGGTCCGTGGTCACCACTCCAGAACTTTGCAGCCCCATCGGCCATCAGTTCTGCGTGCTATGTGCTCTGCCCACTGCCACTTCAACATATCAATCCGAATTACTGATAATAATATTTTTTTTATTGGCATGTCTATGTTATGGTTTTGACATTTTTAATGCTTGGTGCTATAAATAAAACATTTGCAATTATATTTTCTATTTGTATTTGCCAGCTTTAAGCGCGCTATTAATCAGTCGCATATATATTATATATATATATTCTCACAAAATGCATGTAGATGTGCAAATCCAAAGCTGGCAACATCTTGAACTTGGGTCACCAAGATACAGGCTAAGCCTAGTTTGGGGCCCGATGTATAACGCCATATCATTTGCAAAAGAACTTGTAAAATAAAAATCTGTAAATGTATTGTCTATAAAAAAAATATTCTGTAAATATATTGTTTGTAATGAAATTAATGTCTGTTGTTAAATAAAGATTTATTATTATTATAGTCGGTCAAAAGCTTGTCCCTTACGCCGCCGACTGTAGACCCATACAGCGGGATATCATGTTCAATCTCATTACTTGGAAACACATTGTCTAATTGACCCGACATATCTTGCATAAACCTTTTAATGACTCGTGTAGTTATCATCAGCGTAAACAGTGGCGGATTTACCAGCAGACTGAGTAGGCTTGAGCCTAGGGCGGCAGATTTTTGGGGCGGCAAATTTGGGGACCGATTTTTTTTGCTACCTCATAGAAATCAAAAAGATTTTTGCACGACGGTTTTCTGATGTCTCACAGATAGAAGTCTGCAACAAATTTTGCTAATGACTTCTCTCTCACTTGTCATTGCACACTCTGAGAGTAGAAACATTTTTGGATTGTAAAAATAATGTAGGAGATGACAATTGTAGAGGCAAGGGCGGCAAAAACTGTGTAGCCTATGCCTTGAAAATTTGTAAATCTGTCACTGAAAGCAGTTTGAATGTTTGAAATGAAAATACAGAAGTCCCCGTCTCAGAAAAGTTGACGAAATCTTCTTCTTTGTTTTTGGCATCTCACTTTGTGCAGTTTGTCAATATCAAGTAGCTACTTCAATATTTTCTTGTATATGTATGATGAAAAATCAATTTACCACTTTTAAAAAGCTTCACTAACACGACTTTTTACATACCTGCTCGTGCGCGTAAATTAAAATTCGCGCGGAAATTTATAAACCATAAACTTTTTTTATCCATAAACCGTCGAAAAAATAAGTTTTAGAAAAAAATCATTGCGCCTAAATGATTTTTTTTAAAATGGAATGAGCACTCAAGTGAGGCTGCTGAAACACACCGTTAGTAGGTACGTGGTTAGTCAAATATATAAAAAAAAAAAATCGTTGGTTAGGACATTCATACAGCGCCGTCTAGCGCTAAACAAAAAAAGTAAGCTTGTAATTTGGGAACTAGAAAACTGATAAAATACTTACCTACAAACTTTTTTTCTATATACATAGGTGCCTACTTATAATACACGGACACAAAACAATTTTTTTTTATCGTCACATGAATGTTTGTCCTGGATAGGAATCGAACCCACGCTCTACAGCTCTTGAAGCAGATATAGTCTATAAATAAACTAACAGGTCAGTCGAAAGTTTTGCAATGACTGTTTTTCGTCCATGTTTTGTTTCCATAAGTCGTAAGACAAGAAAAAAAATAAAGCATAAAATTATTTTCTTTCATTCCACATTCAAATACATACTTATACGTCTAATCATCATTTGGCGCGGTCTATTCCATAATTCCATATTCAAATTATTCGAAGCTACATTTCCCTCGCCCCACACACGAGATCGAGTTACCAATTTACCAGCAAGATATTTTCCGTCATTAATTCTTGGATTATACGTAAGAGTTTTGATTCTTATTTGAATTTAGAATTGATAATAACTCGTTGGTTTGTGTACTGAAAAAAAAAAGTTGTATTTAAAAAAATTCCTCTTTTCTCTTGATACCATAATGGCGTCGCACACAGCGCATTTGCGTGTTTTGGAAGTTTATTTCTAACCTTTTATATTACAGTGCTGTTAGGATAGTACTTCAGAACCAAGTTAAGATCTTGGCTGCTTGTTGAGACCTTGTTTTATGACATTGACTAGTATTTTAAACTTAAAGATTATTGAATTACTACTAAGTAATTATGATTTCTTTGTCATGTCAATTTATCATATTGACAATATTTTTTTGGTATTGACTTTTTTTTAATTTTGTCATATTTAATTTACATACTTTATTTTGACATTTGCGTGTTGACGTGTAATCAGTGTTTTAAAACTCATTTAATGACATATTCAAAATTTGGAAATGACTTGTAACATTGGTGTTATCAATAAAATATTTGTACTTATTTGTAGTAACAGACTAAAAAATAATAATTACTAAAATTAAATAAATATCAATTTTGTGATAGAAAAACATAAGTAGAAATGATTAGAAAAAATTAAAACAAAGTCACTCAAATTAAAAAGATGAAAAAAACTACGGGTTACACAATTTGAACAGCAACCGACGCTGTGTGGTCGTCTTTTGTTTGTCTAAAGTAAACATCATTTGAGTCCATTGTCTACATTCCACGACCTACCGTTGGCAATACTGCTTCCGGCCGTTTTTGCATGTTAGCCAACATTTATTATTGTTTTGTTATGTTGACATTTTGAAATTGAACATAGAGAGACGCTACGGACTGAGATGTAAATTAGTTTTATTGGTATGCAGAGATGTTAATGCTTTTTTGTTTGTTCAAAATTTTAGAATTACATACTTAGTAAACAAAGGAGAACCCAACGAGATAACAGCAAAAAATACAAAGAAACATAATCACCATTTCTATTAGACAAACCAACGCCGAAGAACTCAGAAGTCAGAACTACCCAAAGGACACTAATCTCTACAATTATGTAGAGATTAGTGTTAGTTTTATATTAATAAAACAAAGTCGCTTCCCGCCGTCTGTACGCTTAGATCTTTTGCTACGCAACGGATTTTAATGCGATTTCCATCAATAGACAGAGTGATCCAAAAGGAAGTTTTATATGTATATTGTATAATACATTCATATGTACTCCATTAGTATTTACATTGCAACCGTGCGATGCCGGGGCGGGTCGCTGGTGATAAATATAATTGATAACCCATTTTAAATCATGGTAAAGCAACGTGTAGGATCAATGGAAAAACATAAAGGCACTTATTTAAAATGTGGCTTATCTCGGCCCACTTAAAGCCATGCACACAATATTGATACACAAATCCACTCGAGCCCTGAACGTCGATTGTCAAAACATTGGCGCCACCAGAGCACAAAAACATACAAAAAAGAACTCGTAAATGAAGCGAGATAACTTTTTGCGTGGACTGTCAGTTTTAAAAATAGAATAAATTGTTCAATGCGTTATAATGCTCATGAATCATAATAGGGTTTCCGATCTTTACCAAAAATAGATAAACATAGCGTAACGATCAACATTTTTTTCATTGATTTTGATTTCGCACTTTGTGCATAATGCCAATGTCAGTATTACTTTTTTTTAACATATACGTATGAACATAGCGTAACCGATCAAATGTTTTTTTTTCATTGATTTTGATTTCGCTTTTGTGCAAAATGCCAATGTCAGTATTACTTTTTTTTAACATATACGTATAAACATAGCGTAACCGATCAAATGTTTTTTTTTCGTTAATTTTGATTTCGCACTTTGTGCAAAATGCCAATGTCAGTATTACTTTTTTGAAAACATATTATAAACATCGCGTAACGATCAAACATTTTTTTTCATTGCTTTTGATGTCGCACTTGCAAAATGCTAACGTCAGTATTACTTTTGTATATTTTTAAATATTTCATGATCAATTAAATTAAATAATTCTATATTTAGATTTATTATCAATGTAAGTCAAGGTCGAGTCCAGTCACGCTTTAATAAAGTAATGATAACTTATTTAGCTGCGACAAAGTTTTAACAGCAACATGTAATTTGGAGCTTTCTATTTTAAATATAATTATTAACTGAAAAACAAAACTTTTTGCAAAAAATACAACGCGGCAACATGATTTTTCCGGGTTCCCGGCAAAAACTAAGAACAGAGAACAAAAACAAAACACAAACTTCTTCTTTTTTTTACTACTACTTCTTCTTATTTTGAACTACAAACTTTTTAATAGAACATACATCACAACATCTATAGATATATTTTTTTTTTTATTTGGCCAAAGTGTACATTTTTTTATTTGATATATGTATACTATGACGCGTTGCATTAAAAACCGCCTACTATTTTAATTAATCGCGTCTTCATTGCTTATTCTTAAACCGTGAGATTAGTTTCTCTTAATTTCATATCGACCGTTATCTTTATGAATAGAGTAATCGTTAAGCTCGGATTCACTGATCGGCTGATTTAAAGATCAACTGATTTAATCCTCCGGTTGATTTCGCTAGATTTATTACGCCAGTAATGAATCCACCGCGAGATAATCCTATTTTAACGGTTACAATTTGCTAAGAGATATAATTAATTGTATATCTAAGTAGCATTCTGGCTAATTTTCTCACCACTTTTAGGGGGTTTCGTTTAATTTTTTGATTGTTTTTTTGTTTATTTATTTTGTATTCAGTTAGTTGCAAATTTAGATTTAAATATTATTTTAGTTTCTAAAGTCTACTATGCGGCGTTACATTTTACTTGGTGGTAGATCTCCTTAGCTTAGATAGGAGGTCGTCTAGGTAGGTACCACCGCAGTACCAGTTATTCTGCCGCTAAGCAGTAGTGTGTAAACATTACTGTGTTCCGGTTTGAAGGGTACCTACTGCAGCTAGCGAAATAAATGGGCTGTTAAGACTAACCATCGAAAGTCTCAAAGTAATGAGCGCCAAAGCAGTGATGCCCTGGACTTTGTTTTGTTACTCATAGTTCTGTGTGTCGCTGCAATGGTAATGGACAGGCGTTATCTCTTACCATCAAGAGAGCGTCTCGTTCGTCTCATTACTTTTTACACTAAAAAATAAACAATCAGATCTTATGTTTAAAAGAGATCAACAATTTAAGTTCAGTACAAACAAGAACAAGCATAAGTTTAACTTAAAAATTATTATTGTATTTTGTTGTTAATTTATTGACATGTAATGAGTGGTTTTGACATAATATTACTATGCAATGAATTAATAGTAAGTTTATTTGAAACCATATTGCGAAACTTGACTTGTAACTTTGGTGTTAACATTGTATTATTTATTTGTACTTATTTGCTAAGCCTTTTTTTTGCGATTGTGTACCTACATTAATTTGTCGACTTTTATTCATCGTATGAATTCGAATCATTGGAAATTAAATAATAGATATTAGTAGCTCATATTAAACATCTTTTTTTATTTTTGGCATTTGTGAATTTGCTAGTGTCAAAAGGTGTTTTTAAGTATGTATTTTACTAAATACTAGCCAGACGTCTCGCGGTTTCACCCGCGTAGTTCGCGTTCCCGTGGGAATACAGGTATAAAAAGTAGCCTATGTCACCCGGGGATAGAATACCTTCCCAATGGTGAAAGAATTTTTGAAATCGGTTCAGTAGTTTTTGAGTTTATTCGTTACAAACATACAAAAATCCAAAAATACAAATCTTTCCTCTTTGCTGTCTGCGTCAAAGTCAACAAATTAGGTCAAAATCGATTCCGGTTATGCCTACCCTGAATTTACAACACGACAGAGTTTTGGAAGCAACACGAAAAGTCATGTCCACTTTCCCACATGACACTTGTTACCACCACTATTTTCATACATAAACACTTGAAAAAAACATAAGTTACAATGCGGCAATGTAATTATTCTGAATTCCCCCCAAAACTCCAAACTTATGGCATTATGTATGAGAAATCGTTTTGGCAGCAGTGTATGATTTTTATTATAATATATCTATTTGCTAACAGCCGTTCCTCAACCATAGTACGTTAATCCGCTCTGTCACTCTTCTTTGTTTCCTTCAAACACAAAAATCATCTCAATGAATACATAATGAGCTTTTTTCTAACTAATGCCGAATCACGATTGCTATCGCCTTTCCTCTCTTGTTCTAGCTCGCGCGCTAATGAAGTTTTCGTATGCGCCGTCCTTTTTTTGTCAGCCATATCTGTTTGTTTTGAGTTCGGCATCAATTTATTTCGAGTTTTAAATTAGCCGTGCGAGCACCGGGCAGTTGCCGTCTTTGTTTCTCGTGGCGAGATGCAAGCGTGCGTCTCAGTCGCGCGTGGCGTTTGTTTTGTGCGTGACGCGCCACGCCCATGTCGGCACGGGCGCTTTGACCGGTAGCGGTTCGACTCGTTATCTGTTTTTTCCGTCGGCGGTGTGTGTCCGGCCTAATATTTGAGTAGGACGATGAAAAAGTCGTTTTGTGTGCAGTGGGAGGCGCATTGCGATGTTTACCGTCGGGACGTACACGTAGTAACTATTGTGTATTCTGCGACGGGACCGTTATGCAATTTTGTCAGTTGACGCGTATGGAATTTTAACAAGTTGTGTTATTTATCAGTTTGTTCTTCAGAATAAAAAGGGCTCATTGGATACCATTGAACGTCTCAAAGTAAAAGCCCCAACGTATCGATGCCTTGGACTTTGTTTTGTTGTTCATCCTTCCGCAATTGTCAATTTATTGGCTTAACTAGGTACCTACTATCCGTCTCTACTACAGCGGAGATTATCAGTAGAAAGTGATTCAGCAGTTAGTCCTTCTAATGCACATATTATATAGTCGTTAGTAAAAAAAAAAAAAATAAGAACGTAGGTATAGTTACCTACTTAGTTAAAGTTGAAAAGAAATTAGCCAGTAAAAAACAAAAAATGTTTAAACTCAATGTCAAAAATAATAAAAACAAAATCAAGGTGGTCTAGAGGAGATCACTCTAAGCGATAAGCCAGCCATTGTCGCATTTCATCGAAATCTGTTAAATGCATAAATTAATAATAATAATTAACATTTCTGTTTTTGAACAATAAATAGTTTTCTATATATCTTTTTAATAGATTATTTTGAGCGTTTTCAAGTGAATAGATTTCTTCTGGATCGACGTGCTCCATCCTTGTCTGCACCGTTAGAGTCATTCGGGGTAACCGAGCGCAGTGGGTAACTGAGCGCACTGCCTGTATCTCAGGATCGAGGCGCGGGGGGCGGAGAGTTTGTTTTGGTCAATCGTAGGTGCAAGTATGACGAAACAGTCGCGACATGTCAGTGCGCCACACCACGCTTTGTTGTTTAATTATTTGCTAAAAACTGTTTTGGTCGACTAAATCGCAACTTTTTTGAGTTTTAGAAAAGTCTGTTACTTGTGGAATCGTGATCTACCGGCAGGTAAGTCGCTTAACTTTTATAAACGAGTATTGGTATTAATATCTGTGAGTGTAATTTGAGGTTATGTTCGTTATTTCTGACTCAGTAGTTATAAGTTTGAATTTTGGCTTCTCGGGGAAAGTGTACGCGGGTAAGTGGACGCATGCGCACACTTACCCTTGGACTCATAGTATTAAGAAAATGTCAACAAACTAAATAAAATACTTTTATTTTTTTTTAAGGAGACATCGTCATGCCTCGAAATTACGTAAGAAAGAGACCTGAGCTTGCGCCAGTTACAGAACTACAAATTTGTTAAAACATTTATTTAGTTTTAATTTAGATTTGCTTTATTATGTCTAGATAAACAAACAAATATAACGAGAATATTATAATAGTCATACTTATACCTACTTACAAAAATTTTTGATTGATCTCAAACCAAATTCAAAGTATTACTGTAATTTTGTATTCAAAGTAATAATGATAATATATAGTACAATAATACCATTACAAGAAGTTTAATTTGTTAAAACAACCAATGCGTTCACTTACCCACATTGCGTCTTTTTACCCCAATGCCATACGCACACTTACCCGCAATACGGGTCAAGTGAACGCATTCCGACTTTCGGTTGTTTTTTTATGTTTTCTCAAAAACTAAGAAAGAGACTCATTTTCTTTTCGTTTTGATTTATAGCCTAATAAATGCTTATTTCGAAAAAAAATCTTTTATTACCCTACGCTCGCTGTTCTTTTGTACAAGACGGTCCAAATGTAAAAGTGCGCTCACTTGACCCGAACGACTCTACTTTCAGGTGAGTTCGTGGCCAAATATAGATATATAATTATATGTATAATTGTATATAATCAAATAAAATTGTAACCAAACCAAACCAACCAAATAAAACAAGACGGTAGAAACTAACGTATTTGTAGAGATGGTAATTATTTACCATCAGGGAAGTACCTACAAACATAAAGCTACCAGGCGTTATCTCGTACAGTCACGAGGTCATCTTGGGTTTCTCTATAATCGATACCTACATGCAAAAAAAAGTAAGATAATCCAATCAAAATCAACGTGTTTATTTTCGTGAACAAAAATGAATATTGTGTGCTTTACCCTTGTTTCGTTCGAAATGGCCTAATGAGGGTTGTACCGCGGGTGATTTGTCGTGATATCGTGCGATCGGGCGATTTAGTCGCGCGATCGGGCGATAGTCGTGGACGCACGCGACACAGCACTTTACCGGTTCGCCTTATTACTTCGACTTTGAGTTACGTTGAATTTGTTTGACGGCGACGTAAAAATATATTAATGTCTGCTTAGTTGATAACAAATTATAAGTAAGGAGACGGCACTTTTATTTTTTATAAATAAACTAATATATAAATATTACGTACGACGTAAAATACGTAGGACATTACACACAGCGCCATCTGACCCCAAACTAAGCAAAGCTTGTAGGTACTATGGAAATCAGATAACTGATACCTAGATATATTAAATTAAATTTAAGAAAATAATTAAATTTAACTTGTTTAAGTATTGTGAAAAAACGGATAGGTACATACACCCAGTTACATCACAAATGTTTCAAATACATTAGAGATGTCATATTTTATGCTATACGATGTTGATAAATCAAAATGTCAAAATTTATACACATACAAAAAATAAATGTAATCTAATTATTAAATTAAATGTCACATGTCGTATAATAAATCACAAAAATTGTAATATTAAAAAAATTACAAAAAATAATAAAATGTCAAAAAAATAGAAAAGTAAGTATGTATTTACAAAATAATCATTAAACAATACAAAACATGTAAACAATAATAAAAAATAGCCAATATAAAATATTTAGTGAAAAACTCACGAAGTCGTCGAAAGTTCTCACAATAAGTAAGTAGATACAGAAGGTATGCTTTACTCAAACTAACACCCACACAGAAAATCAGACGTTGCAACAAGAAAAAACACTTATCTTAAAATAAACAGCGTGCAAATTCAATTAACGCCCGCCGCCGGATGCGCAGACGCAAACTTGCGTCAATATTTTTATTGAACGATTCGATTTCACGCATCGAGACGCGCGAATTGAACGAATGATAAATCTTGCGTGATACTCCGTTTACTCGAGTAGCTGGGAACAGAAAAAAAAGTTCAGCTTACAGTCCGACCATCTTATCTGTTCAAATGACAGCGGCGCTAGTGGAGAATTTGGTATAGCCACCTAAGAAATTCACCAAGAAAAAAGCCAAATCAATACATAGGGCCTTTCCTTTCCTACCTTTCAGGCCAATCTTTAATCTGCAATTATATCATTTGATATAATATAATAAAACTAGAAAAACTACAGAGTAGTTATAATAACGCGGCTGTAGTTCCATTTTTAGCCACCTGAACAGCTAAGTTGGTGGCACTATACCTACATTCGGCAAAATCCGAGGAGAAAAAAAAGTTGCCAAGATAAAAATAATTTTAATTTTAACTGAAAAAATATTTTACAACATACTTTCACATGATGAAAAATAAGCATTTATGGTAAGTAGTTCCATTTGACGCGATAGTTAGCGGAAAACTGCAATTTTTTTGTAGCTATGATAACTCTGTGGTTATCGCGGTTCGATTCGAGTTCGATTCGATTTGGAGTTCGATTATTCGGTTCACACACTGAACAGCGTGGGTTCCATCCCCGACAATGCGCTTGAGCTGCTAGTGATGTAAAACATCGAGAGGAAACCACAGCATGGTGGTAGGGTATTTAATAGTAGGTACTCGGCTAGCTAGCTATCACTCTCAAGTTGAAAATCTGCCGCCGAGTATCTAACGTGGTGTATTCCAGCAGCCTCACTTGAAAGCCCGCTCAAATCCAGGCTAGGTTACTTAAGTAAATGGTGCAACGATTCGATTCCCGCCGGGACAAACATAATTATATGTGACGATAAATGTGTGTTCTGTATGTAGATATTATAATTATGTAGTTCTAAAAAAATATTTATTAGTTATGTCTGGTTCCCATAGTAAAAGCTTTACTTATCTTGGGGTAGATGGCGCTGTGTAAAATGTCATACGGTATGATGTATTACAACATTATTATTAAAAGAGCACATACCTACTACAGCCAAAGAAATTACAGGCTATTACGATATCCCAGTCGAATGTCTAAAAATAATGAACGCAATTAGCAACGATGCTCTGACTTTGCTTTGTTGCAAAGTTCTGTGTATATACGCGCTGCCATAGTCATAGACGGACTCTTACCATCATGACAGCGTTCTGTTCATCACATTACTTTTACTTAAAAAAATAGTTAATTGAAAAATGTGTTGTAAAGATTATAGTAAAGGGGTGTAAAACAATTTACCTACAGTCCACAACATTAGGGGTGCACAAAGCCTGTAATCCAGATAAACGGAAGCGAGGGGCGATTCGCCTCGCTCAGAGATCATTGCACATTTTGTTGTTTTTCATTTGACAGTTGAAGTAATTCGAACAATGCGTTTGCAAGACTGGATAACGTTTGTATTATTCGAAATGGGTGTTAGAACCACGTGCAATTTTTTTTTTTTTAATTTTTGACAGGCTGTTCTCGCTACAGCTTAAGTGATGTTAAGCGACGGTGTGGTCGCATGTGCTAAACACACCTTGCTGGAATGCAAACTGGCTCACAAGTGAGGCTGTTGAAATTTTTTTTTTTTTTTTTTATTTTTTTATGCTTGACAGGCTAGCTGTTTGACCACAGCTCACCTGATGTTAAGTGACGGCGTGGTCGAAGATGGTAAAGCACACCTAGCCTGGAATGGAACTGGCTCTCAAGTGAGGCTGCCGGAACACACCGTTAGATGCTTGGCGGCAGATTTCCAACTTGAGGGTGGTAGCTACCCAGCCGAGTACTAGAAAGTACCCTACCACCATGCTATGGTTTCCTCACGATGTTTTCCTTCACCGGCAGCTCAAGCTCATTGTTGGGGTTTGAACCCACGCCCTTCGGCATGCGAACCTACCGCGCTAACCACTGAGCTATCATCGCTACAAATGCCGTTAGGTGCGCGACAGATCTTTGACTTGAGCCAGTCAGCTCAGTATATACCTACTAAAAAGTACCCTATGGTTTCCTCACGATGTTTTCCGTTTCTAGCAGCTCAAGCTTATTGTCGTGAACCCACGCTCCCCAGCGTGCGATCCGAAAACGTTAACCACTGATCTATCATACCTACAAAATCGTCATAGGCACAATATTAGGTCAACATTTTGAAAATCATTAATAGACATTGGTGTTCTAGTTCAGACAGATCGTGTTAATAATATAGGGTTACAAGCTTTGGGTGTACTGAGCCGAAAGCAGGTCATCAACTTTAACTGTGATCAATCGCAACAGAAACATCTGCTGCTCCTTAGACTACATTTAACGAACTTTTTTTGGTTTATAATAGATAGGTACAGGATTTTTAAATAGGATGGCACTAACATTAATTTACGATAAATACGTAAACAATAGAGAAATATATGAAAAACCCAGTTTCCATTTACATCCAACAGGGGGCGCTGTGCAGGTTTCCATTTTTTTTTTTTTTTTGTGTAAAAAAAGTCATGATACGAACTAGCACCTCTCCTGATAATAAGAGATAACGCCTGTCCATGACCATTGCAGCGATACACAGAACTTTGAGTAACAAAACAAAGTCCAGGGCATCGCTGCTTTGGTGGTCATTACTTTGAGACTTTCGCTGGTTAGTCTCAACAGCCCAGTAATTTCGCTAGCTGCAGCACCCTTCAAACCGGAACACAGTAATGTTCACACACTACTGCTTAGTGGCAGAATATCTGGTACTGCGGTGGTACCTACCTAGACGACCTCCTGCTAAGGAGATCTACCACCAAGATACTACTGCTCTCTATAGTTTACCACGTAACTGAATTTAAAAAAAATTATATTCTAGTCTCTCTAAAAACATAAGTTTCAAATTACATTGTACCTACAATGCAAAGAAAAAAGGAAAGTTAAAGTTACGTTTCATTAATAAATCGCACTATTTCTCCTGTTAGATCAATAAAAAGTTTCTTTAATACCTACATAAAACCACGCCAAAGGCTCACGACCGCGGCTTTGTGTTGCCCGTGTGTTATTTTGTCATTTTCCGACCCACTACGCTCGCGTTCAAAAAAGGAACACACGTATTTTCTTTTTTGTTATTATCTTTTTTATTATTAGCTGCCAGCACTTTAAGAGTTTTATTGAGGTTTGTTTCGTCGCCCCTAAAGAGTTCCCTTTGTGAAATTTATGTTTGTTTAGATTTGGAGGTGCCAATTTATTTATTTGTGTGGAGATTGAAATTAATTCCAAAATCTGTTTGCTTAGCTATATTATTGTATTATAACGATATACAAAACGCAATTGCAGCTGGTATCGAAGAAAACTTTACGTAAAATTGAGAAGATATAGAGGTCGCAAGTTCGCAGTATGGGGCAAATATCTATTTTTTTTTATCCAGCGCTATTTAAATGTAAACTACAGCTGTAAGGAGAAGACCTATCAATAAATCTGTCATGCTTTAACAAATTAGTCCTTGTCTCGTAGCAATAAAATGTGTTCAATTCGCATCAATTGAGCTGATTGCGTGTTTCTTATTGAAGATATTTTATATCAATATTAAATACCTACAATTTATAAGTATAATGTAACTTACCTATAAATTAAAATAGGCAGTCATGGGGACTGCCGTCAGAAGTACGCCACATTAGCATGCAAACAGCCCTGTTGGTTCATTGGTAGTATGTCTGCTCCAAGAGCGTGGGTTCGATTCCCATCCAGGACAAGCATTTTGTGATATTATAAACAAATGTTTGTTCTGTATCTGGGTGTACTGTATGTATTATAAGTACCTGTATATTTACAAAAAAAAAACTATTTAAGTATTCTATCAGTTATCTGTCATCCATAGCACAAGCTTTGCTTAGTTTGGGGTCAGATGGCGCTGTGTGTAATGTGCTATGATACTTATTTATTTATTTAAACTAATCATAATTCATGATCACCAGCATGTCGAAGTCCTCTGCTGGACATAGGCCTTTCCCATGTCACACCACTTTTCGATTTTCGGCTTTTCGCGCCCATCCACCGCCAGCTGTCATAAAGATATAACATTATTATTTTTCTTTTTTTTGGCGTTGCGCTTTATGTATTTACCAGTATTAAGGAATCCGATGTTTTCGAGTATTTTAGGATAAATCAACTGAAATAAATCTAAGTCACACAAGAAGTCAAGGTAGGTAATTTTTTAAAATCTAAATGTAATGAGACAAATTAAATATACTCTCTTCATGGTAAGACATAACGACTGTCCACGACCATTGCAGCGATACACAGAACTTTGCGTAGTAAAACAAAGTCTACGGCATCGCTGCTTTGGCGCTTATTACTTTGAGACTTTCCATGATTAGTCTCAATAGTCCTGTAATTTCGCTAGCTACAGTACCTACCCTTCAAACATAAGAAGATCTACCACCAAGTAAAAGTTCAGTTGTGTATCCTAGTAAACTAGTGGTGACTTTACCACAAGCTTCAATGACAATTCGGCACTTTATGAATAAATCACTATTTTCATACATAAACAATACGTACCTAAACGCTCTGAAAAACACAAGTATTATTAAATAAATAATACGAGTATAATGTGGAACACGTCCTTTAAGCTTTCCCGCCAAAAACTTTAAAATAAATTATTTTCATAACTAGACTGAATACAAATCATAATAATAATTGCGGATGCGTACTTGTCTTTGTGTCTATATATACCTACTTCTTGCTTACCTACTCGTTTGAATCACAAGAACTCATCTCGTCGATCAACGAAATCTTTCTGCTGATCTCCACCCGCATTTAGCCCATATCGCCGGATCTCTGGCACATTTCCACAGACTGTTTAATTAGGTACAGTTTATACCTTTTTTACATTCGGTCCGTCTACGTCTGTCGGCGATTTATCTACATACTCTTTGACTTCATGCTCGTTGCCTCACAGAGGAACGACTTAAATAATATGTTTTTGATATTTTGGTATTTGGTAGTGGTTTTCGGGCTGTTATTATACTTTTCCTAACTACGTAACTGTAACGGTAGTTAATGAGTTCATTTTAGAAACGTAATTGCTGATTACTTACTTTCAACTTAACAATTAAATTTTAGAGATTTGAAAGTTTATATCGGTCTAGTTAGAAACAATACCGTTAGTGGTCACTTTAATTATCAACTTACTTCTGTATTCTTATACAATATAAAATGTGTATGTATATTACAAAACAATTAGATAATTGAATTTCGGCGAAAGCACGGTAAAGACTAGAGAAATATTACTGCGTTTTCTTTTATTTAAAGTGTTATATGTTTTCCAGTTGTTTTTTAGTGTTTGTGTATAAAATTTTGGTAAATCCATAAAGTGTCGAATAGCGTACAGGAGTGTGTGAAAGTGATGTTGTGTCGTAAAACATGTCTTTTTGTGTTGCTTCTAAAACACCGTCGAGGGTTGTCATCCAAGAATAGGTGTAGTCATGGTGACTGCCGACAGAAGTGAACATTTAAAACACGTCATATTAGCATGTCGGTTACGCCAACCTTTATGTTGTGCCCAACTTTGCTCAATTCAACAAAAAAATCCTAAGCAATAAATAATACAAAAAAAAATTGAAACAATTTTTTCTCAAATTTTGGCTCTACGCTACGCGTATTTAATCAGTGTCTAGTTTTGATAATATAAGTAGTTATATAAGTAGGTAATATTTTACTATAATATAAGTCTTAAATATAATCTATGCCAAACATTTAAATAAAATGGTGAATGATTTACTGGAACATTCTACAGAGTAGGTATTAAATTTGGAAAGATCATAAAAAGTCGATCTTCTGCAACTGTTATCTATGTTGATTTGCATTTATATATAATGAAATAAATAAAAAATCTGATTGAAAAAAACGAAATTAAGAATGATTCCCTCGATGTAAATTTAAATCAAATATGATAGTGATAGTAAAAATGTATTTCTAGTCTAAGCGCTAAAGGATTCAATTGTATTGGTTGCAGAAAAATAAGCACCTATTTTAAATTTTTAGAACTTTACGAAAAAATTGGTTTTGGATTTTTTTACTTTTCGAGCACCTTACGTGAATCCAAAATCTAAATTGAGTAATCACATTTTTGCGCTGCTAAATGTAACCCTATAAAACCATTACATTAGACTGATTATCGATTGCAGTAATAAACGGTCTAGAAACGTCGGGACTAACAGTCTTGAAATGTCTTGTTTTAAATCAAAAAACGAATAAGTGTTCGAAATCCGAATTCAAAATGTGAACTCCAATTACGTCGGGCGACACATAATGAGCTGTCACTCGGTCGGCTAGTAACGAATGTGGAGAGCTCGCGCCATTTTTCACCGCGGAGCGGCTGATGTGCTGAAAACATCGAAATTACAGCCAACTGACGGACGAGCTATAAGCGACCGATTTAGCTGTGTTTACGATTTGATTAATCGTTTTGTGATGTGCTGACAAAATAAAAATATTGTGTTGCCACAGTACTAAATTTTTTTTAGTAATTTTTGTTCTTATTTGAAAATTACTCTTTTGTGTTTTCGTTTTAATTATTTGGGATTACTCAAGTTTGGTTAGGTCATTAGGTCGGATATTCCGAGTATAACTTTTTTCATGGAGCCAAAGCAATATACGAACGTGTTGCACACTGCTTTGTCTGCTTGAAAAAAGTCACCAGATCTGAACGAAATGATTCTCGGAGTATCCGACCTGAAACAGAAGTGTGTAATTAATACAAATACAAATATTTTATTGATAACACCAATGTTACAACTCAAATTCCGTAAAGTCATTTCAAATACATCATCAAAAAAGTTTTAAAACACTGACTACAATGTCAATGAACAAAAGACAAAATGTCAAAATAAAGTATCTCAATAAGTATAAAAAATATTGTCCTTATAATTAAATGTTAAATAAATCATAATTACTCACGTAAAATGATAATAATCATGTCTAAACCACAAAGTAAAAAAAAAAAATTGTTTGTATTTAAAAAAATTAGCGAAAAAGGTTGTTTTATAATATTTCCTATAACGCCTTAAACGAGTCGTTTTAGTACTGCCTTAGTAGTGTATAAACATAATTAGGTTCTGGTTTAAAGTTCAACTATAGGGTTAAGACTAACCATCGAATGTCTCAAAGTAGCGATACCCTTGACTTTGTTTCGTTACTCAAAATTCTGGATATCTACTACTGCAGTGGTCAAGGACATGCTTTATTTCTTACTATCAGGAGAGGGATCTATTCGCATCGTAAATTCATATTAGAAAACTCATATTCAGACCCGTTTTCGTAACTCTCGTATCTTCCTAGAATTCGTCCGCTATCATAAATTAACTACTTTTGTCAAGTTGACAGTGGACTTTTCACAAGGTGGGCGGAAATCGTTTAAACAGCGTAGAAATGAATAAATTTGACATTTCTTGATTCTTCTGTACCTACTCGGAAGACGTTTTTCATTTTGTGATAACGTCAGTAAAACACATTTCACACTAGCAGATCGCCCCGGCTTCGCACGGGAAAATAAGATTCGATTAACAATATAAATATAGTCTATGTCACTCAGTGATAATGTAGCATTCTAATGATGAAAGAATTATTCAGATCGGTCCAGTAGTTTCCGAGCCTATTCAATACAAACAAACAAACAAACAAAAAATCAAATCTTTCCTCTTTATAATTAATGTAGTTTGTTTGCGGGGTATCCTCAACCGTTCCGTCTTCCCGACAACCGTTACGAATCCGGCCAATGACAGATCATAATCGTCGTTCGATTTTCAAACAACGCGTTCCATTTCCAATTATCATAGTGATGCACCTGATTCGTAACGAGTCTGGACACCCCGCGACGATCAAACTCGAACTCTTTGAAAATTTTCGAACAAAAAGCGCGGGAATTTTCAAAGGGTTAAAAATAAAAGAATTTGCTACCTATAGTTACTTTGGGCAGTTACTTTAGTAAAGGGAGGAGTTAGAAGAATTTTGTTTCGTCATCTTGTAATATCTACTGGGTTGCTTGGGGTGTACTGAGTTGAAGGTGGTTAATGTACCCATCATTATTTTTATTTCTAACATTTATTATTTGTATTATCGTCTAGGTACCACCGCAGTATCAGATGTGCTGCCGCGAAGCAGTAGTGTGTAAACATTACTGTGTTCCGGTTTGAAGAGTACTGCAGCTAGCGAAATTACAAGGCTTTTAAGAATAACCATCGAAAGTCGCAAAGTAATGAGCGCCAAAGCAGTGATGCCCTGGACTTTGTTTTGCTACTCAAAGTTCTGTGTATTGCTGCAATAGTCATGGACAATGGACATGTGTTATTATCTTACCATCAGGAGAGCGACTCGTTCGTCTCATTACCTTTACTTAAAAAAATATGAATATTTTTTTGCTATAGGTAGGTACAATCTGAAACCTTTCCTTCTTTATTTATGGTCACTTAACATCAAGTGAGCAGTGGCCAAACAACTAGCGTGTCAACTATATTAAAAATTAAAAAAAGACAGCTACTCCATACATTTGGGCAATTTGTGTAGCGATAATAGATGAGTGGTTAGCGCGGTCGGTTCGCATTCTGAAGGGCGTGGGTTGAAACCCCAAAAATGAGCTTGAGCTGCCGGTGAAGGAAAGCATCGTGAGGAAACCATAGCATGGTGGTACGGTACTTTCTAGTATGTACTCGGCTGGCAAGCTTTCACCCTCATGTTGAAAATCTGCCGCCAAGCAGCTAACTCTGTGTTCCAGCAGCCTCACTTGAGAACCAGTTCCATTCCAGTTTACCATTTTTGACCACACCGTCACTTAACAGATCTGTGGTCATAAACCTAGCCTGCCTCTCCTAACCATTTAAAAAAAAAAATTTTTTATAAAACAGCTGATTTTATACGATTTCAAAGTTGTGTCTCCAATAAAAATTATTCATAAATCTAGTGATGAGTACAATGTACCTACATCATAAGTACACATTTTGGCTTTGTACTCCTTAAGCTTAATACGCACAAAATACAGCACTTTACGAACAAAACACCGCTGTTTATAAATAAACGCTCGAAAAAAATTCGTAAAATAACAAAGCGGCCGGCGACATTATTTGTCCGCCTTCCCGCAAAACTCGTTACTATCGTTGCTACCGGTTAACCTGGTCTCACTATAAATATGCACGCACAGTGGGGCTATTATTTTCTCAGGTGGACATAAAGCGAGTTTTTGTCGGACACAGGCGCAAGGTGCCCACAGTTGTCACGCGCCGTCACATACACACCTTCCGATACGGACCAATGGGAACGGACTTGGGTACAGTCAGCAATAAAAATCCTACAAAGGATTCATAAAAAATGTATAAGCAAGACACTGACATTTGACATTTTCACAGAGTTTTGGTGGGAACGCGGAAAGAGTCGTGTCGCCCCATTATATTTTTTCCAAAATTAGTGATTTTTTTTCGAGTATAAAAATATTGGTGTTTTACTTAGTGATTAAACTCAACAAGGTTTCTCCTTGAGATCAATGCAATAAATCCACAGAAATTTCCTTTAATTCTACAGCATTTGAAACTGGAACATCACACCACCAAAGTTTCAATGTTATCATAAAATCAGCACGAAAGTCACGTAACATCACGAAGCCCGGGATCCCTTTAGCAAACAAATGGTCCCGGATTAGAGCGACAATTTAAACAGGACGGGACAACTGGGGCAATCGACACAACCGGGACATCTCGAGGGTTTCGCCTACGCAGGCATTTGTTATCATTACGCGCAGATTTGTTCTAAAGACGGCTTGGGGTGATAAAACGGCGAGTAAACTAAGAACATTGGGATCCCGTTAAGTGAAACTGATTTGGAAGATTTTTTATTTAGTACCAGTGGCGTAGCGTGCCTTGGAAGGGACCTGTGTTAAAATTAGTTGGGGGGCCCTAATGAAGGGTAAAAATTTCTCAAAAAAGAAACAAAATTGCTTGTATTAAATTAAAAAACAATAAATGTGTATTATAGGATAAAAGTGGTTAAGGTGGTTCGATTTCCATACAAACAAATGTTTGCCATTTATGGACATATGGAGCATAATTTTACAGTGAAATCACAATTGATTGAATAAAACGATAGAGTGTTAGCATAATCTACTGTTTTATTCTTAAATTATAAATTCATGAATCATTCATATATTTGATTTTCTGCTAATAATCTATTGTTTTATTCAAGCAATTGTGATTTACCTACCGCAAATAAAGATCAAAGTAAATGCCAGTAGCTGTGATTTCACTGTAAAATTATACTCAATTTGCCCATAAATGGCAAAAAATTATTTGTATGGAAATCGAACCACCTTAATATATTTTTCCACATTAATTACTTTATTTTATTAATTACATTTATTGATCATTTAGTTTTCATTGTTAACAACATTTTACTTATAAAAATATAGATAATTTATATTATACTCTCCATACAGGTCATACGTCAAGTTAAAAAAAATAAAAATTATTGATTAAATTAAAATAAATATTTATTAATTATAAGGAAGTGTGGATTGAAGTGCGTACAAGCACATCAATTTAATTACCATAATTTTACTACTTAAATAATAGTAAGCCTAATGAACTTCGCTTTGAACTACCATTTTCTTAATAAAGGTTTTATGATTTAATTCCCATTAAAAGTTATCACATCAACACGCCACGCCAGATTACACATCTGCGTATATTATCTTTATAGTAAATCGAATCTTCGCACACGTTTTTTATGTTTTTCGAAGTGAAATTACTAAAAGCAATCAGCAGTGTCACCTATTTGAGCATATCAAATGCACAGTGGAGTGAATACACACTTAATAGGACAAAAGTTTGAAATTTCGTTAGCGCGTGTTAAGGGTGATCACAACCTCCCTCTGTAGAGAAATGGAGGGGGGAGGGGGGCAAAAGGGGTGTCTACGGTACAGTCAATGTCACTGGAGGGGCGTTTTCCATTATACGCTCCGTTCGGCGCTGATGACACCGCATTCCAGCGAGCAAATGGCTCGACAAATGAACGGAGGGCACAGACACGCCCTACCTCGTCATAACTGTCACTAAAGGGCGCCACTCGCTCCCGTTTTCAAGCTAAAAGCCCTTGCACTGACAAATTGATTCGATTTAACACCGCTCTTAGCTAGACACCGTGATTACAGCCGCTATTATCTTGTAATGTAACTAAATTCGTTTGGGCTAAGCCAGCCCTTTTAAGTCTAAGATAATTCCACGTCTAACACATCATAGTTTATTTTCTATATAAACAAAGAAATCTGGGGATTCACTAATATTATTTATTTTACTTTTTTATGTAAAAGTGATGACACGCGCGAAATACTCTCGAGATGGTAAGAAGCAGGCGGATTCAAATTTTGTATCTCTAGGGCACACTCTCAGATATTTATCTGGATAAAAACCGACAAGCTTGCGTAGAATATTTCATTAAAAAATAAATAAATATCGTAGGACAATTCAAACAGCGCAACTCTGCAAATCTTGTACTTTGCAAAGCTTGTATTGGCCTTAGCCACTTTCCCACTAATATTATAAATGTGAAAGTTTGGTTGGATGGATGGATGTTTGTTACTCTTTCACTCAAAAACTACTAAACGGATTTGGATAAAATTTGGTATGGATGTAGCTGAGACCCTGGATTAGCACATAGGCTACTTTTTATTCCGAAAATATGTAGCGGGTAACACCGCGAGACGCGGCTAGTAACTACATATTTATGTTACACAAGTCACGTCAGAATTATAATTTAATTAATATAATTAAAAAACACATTAATAAACAAGATAATAACATTTAAAAAAAAAACATTTGATACAGCGAAAACATTTTTTGAAATTTTTGTTATATTACATTACCTACTACATACTATATTTACTATGTGAACAATGTTTAGGTACTATGGTCAAAGCTCTAAAGTTTCAAAATAAAAGCAGCGGTGACCATAAAATTAAATGCAACAACAAAACCCTTTCTGAACATCAGTGCGTGCGTTTGACATTTAAATATATACAGAAAATGCGATATGTCATAAGTAAATATATTTATGATTTCCGAAATATATATTTCCTACGGCATATTACGGCGTGCTGTTAGTCTTCCATACTTCCTACGTGGGAATTTAAAAACTGCTATGTAACCTGTAATCCGTCCAAAAATAAACCAACAAATCAGTCGTACAACTCGTGCTATTTTGTACCGACACCCAATTTTTCTCATTCCCCGTTTCCCGACGTAATAAATCCCTTCGCGGAAATAAATCTAAATCTCCGATGTAAGTCGGTTTCGATTGCTTTCCGCTGTTTGTTTGATTCATCACTTACATATTACACATTACACGCACGTCAGTGACAAAGCTTCTCTAAAACTGCAAGTTCCCTTGCAAACACGATGTTTTTTTGACAAAAGTACGTCGTAAATCTTTTTATTTTTATATAAAAGTAATGATACGCACGATACGCTCTCCTGGTGGTAAGAGATAACGCATATCCATGACCATTGCATCAATACACAGAACTTTAGCAGCAAAACAAATCACGGGGCTTCGCTGTTTTGGCGGTCATTACTTTAAGGCTTTCTATAGTTAGTCTCAACAGCCCAGTAATTTTGCTTTTTTGTTTGAATCCTCGTGAAATCTCTTGTGAACCAACCGCGCTAAACACTGAGCTATCATCGCTTCAAACCGCCATAGTAAAAAAATATATTATTATTGTACAATTTAAACCAAGTCAACCAAGGTACTGACTCTATCTGTACTGTGATAAACATCTGCCCAGTGATATACCGCCATTTGTTTACGTTTGTAGGTGCTGTAATAGATTGTGGTTGAATCAAGGCACATTACGGTGAATTGTGCTTACGATTTGTCGCAATTCTAACCTTACTTAGACGCTAACGTGTCCAAACACCAAGTGTAGGTGTACGTGAACTTGGCAAAAATTTGGTTCCTAATCATTTAGCAGTATAAAATGAAGTCACAATTGTCGTGTAATCTGTTTGTTAGCTTAGTTCTTGTGGACTAGGCGACAGAATTTAGATGGTTTTCATTCTCATTAAAAAACCGATAGGGGTTAGGTACAGGGTTTTAAACTTAGGCTGTACCTACTGAGCCAAAAGGAATGAAGAAGTTTATTGCGGTCATAGCTCTGTGACATTTAGTCAAGAGTCAACAAACTTTTAACAATGTCAGAGTTGTGTCTAATTATCTATACCTAGAAAGTTCTTCATAATGACCCTATTTCGGTTTAGTACATCCCAATAAGTGCCGTGTATTTAACCCACCAGAAAAAAAAACTTATAATAACGAAATCCACTATTTTTTTCGGTTAGGTGCTTATTTTAAAACTAGATACTTATTAGATACTTGTATCTTGTAAATCTTGAACGATCAACAATATGAAAATTATTTGTTTATTTTTAGCGCGGATAGGCTAGGTATTTTACGACAGCTCACCTGATGTTAACAGTGGAGTTGATGAATGTTAAACACACCAAGTCTAATGGAACTGACTCCCAAGTGAGGCTGCCGGAACGCACCGTTAGAGGTGCATGGTGACAGATGTATATAGATATAGATTGCAGCGATGATAGCTTAGTGGTTAGCGCGGTCGACTCGCATGCCGAAGGGCGTGAGTTCAAACCGCAACAATGAGCTTGAGCTGCTGGTGAAGGAAAACATCGTGAGGAAGCCATAGCATGGTGGTAGGGTACTTTCTAGCTACCACCCTTAAGTTGAAAATCTGTCGCCAAGCACCTAGCCTATAGGTGTGTTCCGGCAGACTCACTTAAGAGCCAGTTCCATTCCAGGCTAGGTGTGCTTTACCATCTTTGACCACACCGTCACTTAACATCAGGTGAGCTGTGGTCAAAAACCGAGCCTACTATTGAAAAAAAAGATTTTCAATTTAAGGGTGGTAGCAATCAAGTATTAAAAAGTACCCTACTACCATGATATGGTTTTCTTATGATGTTTTCCTTCAACGGCAGCTCAAGCTCGTTATTGGGGTTTGAACCTACGCCCTTCATTGGGTGAACCGACCGCGCTAATCACTGAACCATCATCGCTAAAATTAAACTTACTACATAATATATAATGAGCTCAACCACCCTCATTAATATTTTAAAAATAGCAATCAGTTCATCACGCAATCTCATTCATTAGCCAAGAATTTCTAATCTTTTGATGTATACCAAAACTAATAGATAGGAACAGTAATGATTCTGTCTTCATCAGTACCAGGATGTCATATCGAAGAGGAGCGTAATGCGGCGCGACTCACACGCGTAATATGTCTCAATTAGTAACGCACAGTGGCCTACGTCGGTCGGCCAAGGGGACAAAATTAGTTGACGTGAATGATGCTCTTTAAAATTATTTCTGGATCATCAAAAATAAAATGTTGATTTGGGATAATTCAGCAGCTGTGTGATACAGTGTAATTCCAGATTAAAAACTTATTTTTGTCAACCTTAACAAAAAAATAAGAGACGATGAAAAATTTTAGTTTAATATTATAACCAGTATTATGCTGAGGTGAGCCGCGTATTGGCAAGCGTAGCGTAGGACGCCCTGAGACTCGATGGAGTGACGATATACGTAGGACAGCTGGCGGTGGATGGAAGCGAAAAGCCGAAGATCGGGCTGAGTGGCGTGTCTTGGGAGAGGCCTATGTCCAGCAGTGGACTAGTATAGGCTGACGATGATGATGATGATGAGCCCCTTTTTGTAACTGTTTTGTAATTGTAGCTCTCTGTTTGTTTGTTTTTGTATTTGTTACAAAATAAAATCTTTTTCTTTCTTTAAATACTAGCGATCGAAACTAAACATTACCTAGTATTGCGATGTATAAACTCATCTGTCTAAAGACTTATTTGTCAAAAATTGATTTACATTTGCAACAGAGACACACTTTCGCATTTATAAATAATAATATTATTATAGTGTGATATGATGTTATTTATTTACTTGAAAAAAAAGACGAGGGTTTATGCAACACTTTTTTATGCCAATGTTAGACCACACAAGGTCGGTTACCACCCGGAATCAATAGACATAGATAGACGCACTTGTGTGCCATCGTTGTGGATTGCTACATCTGCAAGCCATAAAAAAAAATAGTAAAGCCACAGAATACATGATAGTACGTAAAACTAAAAAACTATTTCAAAAACCTACAAAATTCTACAGCATAAATTTGTCAAACACGTATTTTTAACTGGAGCATTCGTCAGATAACATTTCAAGGATCCAATGCGATTCAGTTTTGAGGTTAGGAATTAATTTGCAATCTGCACACTTAAAACGAATTACGAGCACTTAAGACAAAACGTATAAGATTTAAATTGGTGCGTTTTCCTTTTTGAAATGTGAAATGTGTTTGTGGTTTTTACGTGAATGGAACGCCGCTAATATATCTGTCATTTGGGCGTTTTGTTGTAGGTTAGGAACATGTGGCAGTGATTTGTTTGGACCGCACACTGGCGCATTATTATTGTTATTGAGCGGCGACATGTTTGTGATAGTTTAGAACTTGTCACCGCACTCTCGTAAAACTATTAAGCCGAATTTTGGTTAATGATGTCGTTGAATAAAGCAGTGAGGCACGATGACGTAGAATTAAATAGTTTGGTGATAAAATTAACGATTGCCATAAAACCATTTAGTTCTTTGTACACGTGGATTGGCAATTTATTTATTGCTGATTTCAACATTTCAATCCTGTTATTACTTTATAAATGAGTACGTGACTATCATAAAAATGTATACTGGTTATTTATTATCTTAGCTTGTTGGTTAAAATTATTAAAAACAATTATTGCATGACATCAATAAGCTTACGGACATTTTCCATAATTATGCACATGACCTAGTGGTAAAACTTTTACATACCTATTTGTAGTTTAGATTTTGATTAGTTAACTTTCCCACTGGTTGGGCTTAGGCCTTTTCTCATGATGAGCAGGGTACAGGGTTGGATACCACGCTGTCCAAGCAGTGAACTCTGAAACATGTAGGCTTCTCTCTTCTACGATGGTTTTCTTCGCCGTTCGAAACTACGAGCAATAGGCGCATTAATTTACAATTAAAAAAACCGACTCCATGACCCTTAGGCCAACAGCGAGGTTTCGGAGTAAACGAAAATATCATTGAAGTATACAATTTCTAGATTTATGTTGATTTTTTAAAAACCGCTTGATCGATTTCGATAAAATTTGTATGGGATCACCTCTGAAGTATAATTTACCAAAAAAAAATACTACAATTGTATTAGTATTATTTTTATAGTTTATTTCTTCTGTATTGTATTTTTAGTGTGTACAATAAAGAGTTAATCAATCAATCAAGCAAAAAAATAATCTTCAAAATCAATTCATAATTGGCGGAATCATCGCGTAGCATACATACAAAAAAAAACACAGCCGAATTGAGAGCCTCCTCCTTTTTAGGAATCTTAGTTGCGAGACCCCCAACTAGGCCGTCATAGCTTTTAGTGACTAAAACAAAATAGTTCTTAATATTTCTACCTTAATTAAAAAAAAAGCTTTAAAACAATTTAACAAAATTTACATCTAAATCTCACTATTAAAACTCCATCTCTCATCCGGTCCATAAACGGTGCGTCTTGCCCCTCTGGGCAATATGTCTTTATTCCCTCTAATAACAATTTGGGCGATTATGTGACAAAAGGAAGTGTTTTCGTCGCACACATTTCTCGCGGCGCGTCTGTAATCTATCCCAGGGGTAAGGCGAGCCCACATTATTGCCCTATAGTGATTTATTCGGAGCTACCGGTTTTTGGACTTTATTGCCGCTTTCTTTGTGAGGACAGGAATTCTTTTTTGGATTCGAGCTTCGAAAGCAATGGAACAAGTCGCACGCATAATCAAATACTGACCGATTAGGAGTTAGGTCAAAAATGAGTTACGTATAGACGCAGGCTTCTTTCAATGCCATCTATGATATGAATTTGGAAAATCATCAAAATTGCGTCAATAGACCACCTTTACACAATATCGGTCTTTTTCATTTTTATGTGTTTCTCACACAGTCTTTGTTTAAACACCGACTGATGTCAGTTTGTGTCGGACGCTGTTAATGTGAAGTTGCTGTTGTTTAATTGAACATAGGTAGACCGAATCCGAGTTGAGTGTATTTTCTACAAAAATAAATAGTAAGTTTTGTAAGTTGATTACTAATAAACAGACTAAAAACATTGAGTCCTTGAAATAAAGAAATTAGTTTAAACAAGACAGACTTATAGTTGAATATGCCACCAATAATAAAGTTTATTTGCTTTAGTTTTAAAAGTAGACAGCCTTAACTCAAGAAGTTAATTTTAAAACATAAAAAAATATTTATTATTATTTAATTTGAACAAAGTAAATAACACATAACTATTGATAAGTTTATAGACTACACGAAAAAAAAATTAATATATTTATTTACCTAATTAATTTTTATTCTATTTAAAAAAAAGCCGACGAGGTCGTGATGGCACGGAGGTTTTTCGAGATTTCCCAAAAACTGACTTTTTTGAGTTAAGCCAGTATTTGATTAAGCGTGCGAAGTGTTGCGTTCAAATTTAATACATGATGTCGACGAATAAACAAAGTTAAGGTGGTTCGATTTCCATACAAATACATTTTTGCCATTTATGGACAAATGGAGTATAATTTTACAAGGAAATTACAGCTACTAGCATTTATTTTGGTCTTTACTTGCGGTAAATCACAATTGCTCGAATAACACAGTAGATTATGCCAATAGTCTACTGTTTTATTCAAGCAATTGTAATTTGCCGCAAAAAACACCAAAATAAATGCCAGTCGCTGTGATTTCACTGTAAAATTATGCTCCATTTTCCATAAATGGAAAAATATATTTGTATGGAAATCGAACCACCTTAAAATAAAAATAATTCTTTCGGTGTTTTATGAACTTAGTTCTTGCAAATTTTAACGTGAAGTTTGAATTTCGAAACCTCGCCGGTCTACCATAAAAATAAATCAGAGTGCGACGCCAAAAACAAAAAAGCATAATTAAAAAAATACACAGTTATTTTCTTTTACAACTTTAATGAGGCAAATGCACAGAAAGTGCGACGCCAAGTCCTCCTCGGAGGAAAAAGAAAAAAAAAACTTTAATGAGTACCTAGGTAGCGAAAATACTTATTATTTTATTTAGTGCGCATTGATTAGTGTTTAACTGGAATTATATGTAAAATTATATGTAAAACTTGTGTGCAGTTCACTTCGAATGTATAATAAATTAGAATAACTAGACGCGCCCAACCTATCTGCAGACTTAAGCGAGGGAGCCACCATTGAATTATCTACGGAAAACTGATAGTAATCTGTGAATTATTTTTAGTTACCCGTTTTACCCGTTTGCCCATTGGTTGGTTGTACTAGGCGTGCCAACCTTCATGTATAATTGCATGAACCATAGATAACGATGTAATCATCGCTGCTTGTGTGCCCATTTAGCGTAGTAATAAAAACTATATCGTAGAATTGAACACGCATGGCTTGTCGTGATTTTAAAATTAAAATATTACCTTCTTTTCAAGACACATACGTACCTACCTACTGCCTAACTTGATTTAACCGCTATATTATATAGTAGGTACCTAAGTATAATATGTTATAATAAAAGTACATTAGCCGAGGTTACAAGTTTAAATAATTAAAAGCAAAATTAAAAATTTTGAAAAAAAACCATGACGAGTTTGTCACCGTAACACCTATTTAAGAACATGCGCCAATTAAACCTACACCCATCACTGAAAACTGCATCCAAAATCGAACTAGTAGTCTTGGAGAAAAATGGCAACATGGGTTTGCACAAACAAATGTTTACTGCAGCGCCCCCTGGCGAGTTGTCATCGTAACACTTATCTAAGATGATACACCGATCAAACCGGAACCTATAACGGAAAATTGCATCAAAATCGAACTAGTAGTTTTGGAGAAAAATGGCAACATGTATTTGCACAAACAAACGTCCTCTCACCCCAAACGCATATATACCGTCTCCGTTCCGTCGTGGGTAAATAATAAATAAATATCATGTGTCACATTATATCTATTACTTTTCCATACTCCCAAACGTAATTTGGCACTTTTTTTTTGGGAACGACAGTACCTTTCCTCGTTCCCACCAAATCTTTCAAAAACACCATATCTATAAAAAAAAACAATATTCAATGAAGTAACTGATTTCCTTTTATGATTTCAGAGTCTTGCCCTTAATAAAACCAGTTCATGATAACGAGTACAATAATGACCTCTTTTCGGTAGTACACCCCAAGATTATACTCCTGTAAATAATTTTTTTTTTAAATATCGTAGGACCTTACACACAGCGCCGGTTTTTTTATCACTTTACCTAAATTGACAAGATTAGATAAGTAGAAAATGTGTGTATTGTTAGTAAAAGTGTTTTAATGCTGAGCTCTTTAGCCTGTCTAGTTATAATAACAAGCGGTACCGATCACTTTGATGTTATAGATAAATTTTCAGTTCTCTTTAAGCGGTGGCAGTCAAAACAAACCGTTTGTATCTCCTTCAGGCCCCACTTGAGATTATCGCCTACTTTTTGTTTTATGTGTATATTTACTGCTTTTTTGTGGCCGTGATTTTTTGTGAGCCGTTACCATTGTACCGCTATTGGTATGGGCCCAGAAAAGTTTTGGGAATTGTGGCGGGAACGTAGAAAAATCACCTTGCCGTAGGTACAAAGCAGCAAACAGCCCTGTTGGTTCATTGGTAGTATGTCTGCTCTAAGAGATGAAGGGTGTGGGTTCGATTCCCACCCAGGACAAGCATTTTGTGATACAAACAAATGTTTGTTCTGTGTCTGGGTGTACCTACTGTATGTATTATTAAGTATGTATTTACAAAAAAGACTATTTAAGTATTCTATCAGTTACTTCCATAGCTTTGCTTAGTTTGGGGTCAGATGGCGCTGTGTGTAATGTCCTACGATATTTAATTTAATTTTAATTTAAATAGTCTAGCTTGTAACACAAAGGTATGTGCATATTTTGAAAGGTGAATTATACTTTTATAACTGATAGCCAAGTAACTACTTAACATGAATTTATACGCGGAGCTTGCATTTGTTGCCGCTAACTATCGAAGGAACAAAGGAAGCACACACCTACAATTTCCACGTAAAGATGTATATCTTAATTCGGTACATAAGCAATCATTGTATACACACTCATGTATTTACATTACACGCAAGGTTTTGAATGGTGCGTCATTAACAATGTAGGTTGGTATGTTTAATGCGAATTTTATGGTGTTTATTAGGTACGTGCATATAGCCAGATGAAACCTTTGTTTTATATAAAAGAAACCTTTTGTTTTATAATTTTTTTTTTTTTTTTTTTATTAATTTGCCCCTTCGGGCAGGCTAAAGCTATAGAGCCATACTGCCTTGTCTTAAGTGTTATTTCTGCTGTATCTTAACTATAGCTATCGTCAAAGTCGTCTTTGTCAAGTCCAGTTCGTGTCAGTTAATTCCAGTCATGCTTTAGTAAAGTAGTGGCAACTTTACTATAAAGCTTCAATGGAGTTTTGGAAGCAACACGAAAACTCATGTTTCACCACATTATATCATTTTCCCACACTCGCGCTTGTAATTCGGCACTTTATGAATAAAACACCACCATTTTTATGCATAAACACTCGACAGAACACTAGTTTTGGGAAAAAATACAACGGAGCGACACGACTCTTCCCGCGTTCCCGCCAAAACTCCTTTTGTTTTATAAAAATGATGACGTTCCGTGATTCAGTTTTTTTTATAAAATTTTGACAGATAATCTTTTTTTTTTGTTTTTGACATCGCACTTTGACATTTGCCAGAGTCCAATATTTTGATATTTTCAAGTGTTTCTACACCAACAATCGACACGTAAAAACTTAAAAAAGAGATAAAGTAAAAATTTACAAAATAACTTCGACTAATATGTCAAGTGAACAAAGAGAGTCAAAGAAAAACTCCAGTGAAATAAGTCTAAGTCACAGTCACACAAAATACTTAAGTCAAGGTCGAGTCTGGAAATGTGGTAATAAAGTCTGTAGTGCTCATTTTATTACAAGCTTCGACAGATGATTGAACCTACGCCTTACAGCTCTTGAGGAAAATGAGCCAACTATAAACTACCAAAACTACTACCAAATGAGCTAACAAGACAGACAAATATTTATGATCTTTCATAACTATTCACACAAATAATACTAGACATGGAAATTATTTAACAACAATGTTATAAACCTAAACTTAGCCCAAAAATAATTACCCTATCACACAAATCACCCCACTCTATTTGAGACGACTCGACGATGCAACAAAGTTGGTCCACACAATTAAACCTTTCACTCAGTGGCGAAATGAGGGAACGAACTGATATTTTCATTGGTGATTGTCAACTCTTCAAAAAATACGACGGTGGCTCCCTCACTAAATTGTATGGATAAATTGGTCGAAGTGTAAAGACACCGCACAGACGGATAACCATCGGTCGTTACGTAGTCACGGCCCTTGCACTAACTGCCTCACTCCACGCGTGCAGCGTTTTTGTCCGCAATGAGAACTTTTTGCGCCCACTGTGCGTCTTAACAATTTTTTTTATACGAAGTTTTTAATTTTATGTTCATTTTTGTTACAGTTTCGACATTACATGTTTTTATTTCTTCTTTTTCTGTTAGAAGTTTGAATTTTAAAATGCCGTTTTTAGAACTGGCAACACGGTTAATTAGTAAAGCGCCTTTGATTTATTTAGGCGTCGCTGATGGCATTTTAGCGCCGACTTTGATGCGACCGCTAATGATGTTCTAAGACAAATTTCGGACCTTAATCTGATAGACATAGCTCAAAAAACAAAAGAAAAAACAAGTAGCTACTATATAACATACCTAAATTTTTAATGCGGAAGATGTACTTTTTTAATAATGATAATTAAATGGTGTATATACCTATATGCATTTAACGGCATCGCCTGCGCATTCCGGCCTAAAAAGTAGTCTTTTTTTTATGTAAAAGTAATGAGACTTACGATGCGCACTCCTGATGGTAAGAGATAACGCATGTCCATGACCATTGCAGCGATACACAGAAAAAAAATCGGGGCATCGCTGCTTTGGCGCTCATTACTTTGAGACTTTCGATGGTTAGTCAACAGCCCAGTATTTAATCATTTCATCCAAAACCGTTAAGCCGTTTCAGTATGAGAAAGTAACATACATACAATCTCTTTCGTTTATAGGTACTTATCATTAAGTGTGATGCTCAAAGATTAGTCATATAAAAGTTAAGTTATCTAAGTTACCATCGAATGCCTCTAAGTGATGAGCGCGCACTTCGTTTTGTTACAAACTAATAAACTAATACAAATCATGGACATATGTTATATGAGGGCGTCTCATTACTTTTACATTAAATAAAGGTCACATTGTCTCATTTCAGACAATGATTGTATAACGAAATCTTATTAAATTATCAAATGTCAACCAAACGATTAGACATAATCAATGATTTCTGCAATCATAAACGTTGATTTGCAATTACACCCTCGCTCCAAAGACAATGCTAATACAGATTAGCGAGTAGTTAGTATGTGGTTTAATTTATGCCATACTAATTGTAGATAATGAGACATTGTGGCATTTCTGGCGTGGATCCAAACGGCTATAATGTCTTGAGTTGTCGCTCATGCAACGCAGTATTGCTGTTCAATTAATTATACAATTATAACACTTATTTAGGTTCTGTATACGCCCTCTAGATTTACCCGAAAAGAAACGGAACCCACATATTTTCCGTGAAATTAATAGGGGGTGAAAGTTGTTAATTAAAGTTGGATGCGCAAAAGCGATGACTCTGGTGTTGCAACTGTGAAGTTGTACCTAATATGAATTTATGTAACTGTATCCTAGTTTATCTATTACCCTACCTAAATGATAAAAACCAACGGGTAAAATGTATTGTCAGGTGTTTAATTTAGATTTTTTTTTCAATGTTTTGACACGCATAATTACGTTTGTTCTGTGTCTGGATGTACCTACTGTATGTAGGTATTTACGAAAAAAAAAACTATTTAGGTATTCAATCAGATATCTGACTTCCATAGTACAATTTTTGTTGAGTTTGAGGTCAGATGGCGCTGTATTGTAATGTCTTATGATATTTATTATTTATTTATTTATTTACAAGGTTAATAATTAATTAAATTCAAATAATTTTATGTTTATTTAATTGTACACAATAATAATAGTCAAGGCTTACAACTATATTACTTGCTAGCGGACGCCTCGCGGTTTCACGCGCGTAGTTCCCGTTCCCATGGGAATACAGGGATATAGCGTAGCCGGGGATAGCGTAGCTTTTCAACGGTGAAAGAATTTTTGAAATCGGCCCACTAGTTTCGGAATCTATTCGATACAAACAAACAATCATATCTTTCCTTTTTATAATAGTAGGTACCTATATATATGAGAGAGCAAATGCTGCCAGCTAGCTAGTATTGAATGAAATCCAATGTGCAAGTAGAACACCTTTTTTACACTAAAACTTTATTTTTTGTTTAAATAGAAATGTAATAACAAGTTCTGTGTACTAAAATAGGTAGCTCTATTTTTTCCATGTCATAGTTATGTTCGAAATCCTAACTGTTTACAGTTAATATTATTTTTTATTATGTGTAAAAAATATCATTACAACAAAACAGTTCGACAAGCAAGTTTTCAGAAGCTTTTAGATGTTGTTTAATTTCACAATAAAAACAAGAGAAATTACCAAAACAGCGATGTCCTGGACTTTGTTTTGTTACTCAAAGTTCTGTGTATCGCTGTAATGGTCATGGACAGGCGTTATCTCTTACCATCAGGAGAGCGTCTCGTTCGTCTCATTATTTGCCACATAAAAAAAAAAAAAAAAAAAAAAGTTATCTGCATGAGAATTCAATTAATTTATCATTGGTTTATTATTAAGTTTTGGTTCATTAGTAGTATGTTTGCTCCAGGAGCTGAAGGGCGTGGGTTCGATTCCCACCCAGGATAAACATTTTGTGGTATAAAAATGTTTGTTCTGTGTCTGGGTGTACTGTATGTATTATAAGTATGTATTTACAAAAAAAAAGTATTTTAAGTATTCTATGAGTTATCTGTCTCCCATAGTACAAGCTTTGCTTAGTTTGGGGTCAGATGGCGCTGTGTGTAATGTCTTACGATATTTATTTATTTATTTTAGTTTAGAATTCTGCCATTTATAAACATATAGATAATGTAATTGATTGATTCAGGCGTTACTTTGCGGAAGTTCATTTTGAATGTTCAATGTGAACAATGTGTGTGTGTGTGTGTGTGTGTTTGTGTTTTGAGTGTTAAGCGGAAATAAACTAAATATAAACATTGAACATTCATATAGATAATGTATTATTCTGTAGAATTCTGTAAACGGATTTAAGATAAATAAGGAATGAACAGAATTTCCTTCAACCCCAATAATTTAATTACACTGCTTTTAATACACATCAACTTATTTAGGCTTTATGAGGAAAATACGACAAAATCGCTGTTTCTGTCTAGTAGTTCTTTGTTTATATTCTACTTAGTAATTTAAGTTATATTGAAATTACTTATTAGTCTCAACTAGACTACATTGTAATAACAATGAGGTATCTAACAACAAACAGATACTTACATTATTAGAAGGAAAAAAGTCTAGTAATAATGGTAAAGACTATAGATTCTAAACCATGTGGATCTGAAAATTGTAGCACTAAGGATTCCGAACAGAAGGCTACATTTAGTGGTATTGCTAGGTAATTTCGACTCATCATCATCATCATCATCCACAGCCTTCTTTAGCCCATTGCTGGTTATAGGCCTCTCTCTTTACATGCCATCTGCCTCGGTCCTGTGCCAATCTGGTCCATAAAACAAAAAAATGTCATCTGCTTTATTTTAAAGTTTTGTTTGTTAACCTTCGAAACCCTAAAAAATGATTTACGAATAGCTGTCATTTCATTCAGAAAAACGAATGGTGTACTCTCATTCAACTAAAGTTTCGGAGAAGTTGGTCGCACTAATATCCCAATGATTTTCTTATAAATAAGTTTTCTTTTTTTTCTAAATCGGCAGGCAACGAGCGTAAAACCAGAGGGGCATACGTGCTGCGGCTTGCGCCCAAATGTACCTACCACCGTGTGAACTGATCCCGTGAGAATGCGGTCGATGTTTCTATTCTGTTTGATTACTTACTGGATAATCTCGATCATCTTGCGGTAGTCCCTTGGAAGGTGACAGATTTGTTCACAATCTTACTATTATTGATATTTCATGGAACTAAACAATATTAGTGAGTGGGCTCTGCCTCTTACATGGGATGCCTTGCCAAAAACTCGTATACAATGGGAACCAGATAACTATTAGAATATTTTTTCGTAAGTACTTACCTACTTATAGTACACTAGGGGACTCCTCACGGTTTCACCCCGGTAGTTCCCGTTCCCGTTGTAATAAAGTGATAAAAAGTAGCCTATGTCACCCGGGAATAGTGTAGCTTTCCAACGGTGAAAGATTTTTTTAAATCAGTCCAGTAGTTTCGGAGCCTATTCAATACAAGCAAAGAATCAAATCTTTCCTCTTTATAATAGTATAGATAGATAGTAGCCGTTTAATTCTGACAATAAAACAATAAAGATATACTTAATTTTGTATTGTGTTTTGATGGTGTTGTAAATAAATAAATAAATTAGGTACCCATACAATGTATTTTATATTTTGTACGTATTATATGATAAGTACAAAATATTATAAATACAAAATTCACTGAAAATATAAACAAAACATATTTCACTGTACCTACACAGTAAAACTTTTCAAACTGTTATTACCGTTTACAACAAACTAGATTTTTACTCTAGATCTCAAATTTTTTATTTAGTTACTAAATGCTGAAACGTCGGTAGGTACCTACTAATTAGTTACACTTTGGTGAATAAATATTTAAAAAAAAACGCAATAGCTATTGTAAACTCGCAGATTCCGCTGAAATCGTAAAAAGTTACAAAATTTGTGAATCGAATAAACTAAATCGAGATCGGTAAGATTCGATTCGATACTGCTCACTCATTTGGCAAATTGGCAATTTTTTATTATGAAAACTTAAGAGGCCGTTTATTGGTTTGTCGTTTACAGTTACTTATGTCTCAATGGTTGAGCAGCAAATAAGATTGTAAAAGTATTTGCAAATACCTATATGTATTTACTTATATACTGTAGAAATATTACTTGGTAGTAGATTTTTTATGGTTAACAGACTAGGTGTTTGACCACAGTTTATCTGATGTTACGTGACGGCGTTGTCGAAAATGGTAAACACACATATCCTGGAATGAAACTGGCTCTCAAGTGAGACTACCAGAACACATCGTTAGTTGCTTGGTGACAGATTTTCAATTTGATAGCTAGCCAGGTGGTAGCTAGCCAGTCGAGTACTAGAAAGTAACTTACCACCACGCTATGGTTTCCTTCACCGGCAGCTCAAGCTCATTGTTGGATTGTTGGGGTTTGAACCCACGCCCTTCAGCGTGCGAACCGACCGCGCTGACCACTGAGCTAACATCGCTACAAAATATTCGCTATATTGTGTCTTAATAAAATTATCTATGACCTTACGCCTGAGCTAATTAAAATAAGTTTAGGTATGTAAACAAAACAATTATTTCACCTGATGGGTTAAAAAAAAAATACATACAATAATAATAAAAATTCAAATGCTATTCCATAAAATTAAAAATAAACTAAAAGGGACTTAACCTATACTTATAGTCACCTATTACAATATAATATTATGGTTAAAAAATGTGAATTAAAATTTATATTATATATATATATAACATGAAACTAAAATATAAATTTTTAATTTAGAGTGATAAAATTCGTTGAAACAACATTGATCTCTAAATTTTTTACGTCAAATTCCAAAACGGTGTCTCGCAAAAAGCGTGAATAATCGATATTTCCTTGAAACTCCCTTTTTATTCCGACTCTAGTTAATTAATTCTTTCAATAAGATCACGTAGGGCTCTGTATGTGAGGGTCACACTTTTGACCCTACAGGAATCGTCAGGTTAAATTGTAAAATTTGTTATACATTGCTACTTACTTTAAATTTACAGCGACAAAGGTTAAAGAAAAGTAGTAATGAAATGAAAATATGGGTTAGGGTCTTTATTTTCAAGTTTTTGGAATCGTTATAAAGACGTGGACCAAACTTTACAATGAGATTGTATTTTGTCACGGTAGGTTTTTTACCAAAATGCCAAGCTATGCGTGGTAAAAAGTAATGTTTGTAAGTCTTCTTTATTAAAATTTTAAGTGTACGTTTTAACTAATACATTTCATTTGTCAAAAATTAATAAATAAAATACATGTTGACAGAGTAATATTATTTAAATTAACGTTGTTTACAAACAAAATTTTGACAGCCCTGTTGGCTCATATAGTATACCTGCTTTAAGAGTTGCGCGTGGGTTCGATTCTCAACCAGGACAAAAATTTTGTGGTATAAACAAGTGTTGGTTCTATGTCTGGATGTTTTGTACAAAAAAAAGTAGTATTCTATTATTTTTTATACATTATATATTCTAACATTTTTGAAAAACAAATGAAAACTAATAAACATCAATTTATTCAATAAACTGCTCATAAATTTAAAAATACCTAATAGTCGTTTTAGAAACCACACAGAAATTATTCCAAATTGAGTCGCGATTCGTTGAAATTAACATACCTACCTACTGTTTAAAAGAACAGTCCTCTTTTTTTAAGTTAAATTGATGCCATATTTTTATCCATAGTCATTCGTAAGTAGGTATAATTCAAACATGTAGTTATTTTTCTACTAATCGTCTAGATAAATAACCTGATAACGCTCATTGTTATGCATAATGCGTTTTGTAGCAATCACACAAACTAGACGTAATGACGGACCGTAACTATTATAGGAAAACTACTTTTTGCAAATTATAAAGATCGCTTCAGATAACCGAAATCGTAAAAAATACTGGTTGAAAAACCGAAAGCAAAATATCTCAAAAATGTCACTCTACGCGATGATAGCTCAGTGGTTAGCGCGGTCGGTTCACACGTCTAAGTTCGTGGGTTCACACCCCAACATGAGCTTGAGCAGCATGTGAAGGAAAACATAGCAAGGAAACCATAGCATAGTGGTAGGGTACTTTCTAGTACTCGTCTGGCTAGCAACCACACTCAAGTTGAAAATCTGCCGCCAAACACTTAACGGTATGTTCTGGCAGCCTCACTTGAGAGACAGTTCATTTCAGGCTAGAAGTATTGAGCATGTTCGACCACACAATTTATTTAATTTAGGTGAGCTGTGGTTTAACACCCAGCCTGACAACCATAGAAAAACTAAAAAACCGTTCTGTTTTAGGTAATATGAAAGTTTGTACCTATTGTAACCCCCCTAAGTGCTAATCACCGTTCAAACTCCCTGTTGTTTTTAAAAACAAGCAACGGTAGAAACACCTCCCCCTCCTTCAATTCAATTCCTTCCCTCCTCCTTTGGAACTACATTATCTTATATGAACGGCCACACGTCAGCAGTGGTAGACTGCAAAGCATTCAGATATTCGCTTTGCTGATCCTTAGTATATACGGCAACCACTACGGTTATCGGTTCTGCGACTGGCTGTACTACCACTTTAACTTGCTAATACGTTTAGGTACTTAAATAAACAGCTCTGGTTCATGGCTAATTACCATCACCATCTATGGGTTATAGTATAATAAAATATTACCAAATAATTCTTTACTTCCAGTCACAGAATCATTATTCCAACACTGTTGCGTAAACAATAAAATGATTCATGCGACGACATTGTCGATGTGACTCACACGTCCAAAAGTCGCCGGATACCTATCCTCATTAAGGTTCATCTCGTCTCGCCACGTTTCTGTCTAAGAACAGCCGTCCCAAATCGAGTGTGCTCTGAAACGAGCCGTTCAGCCGTGCACTTACTTTGTGGATGTTTTTATAGCGCCGCTTTGGAAGCTTTTTTTCTGACATTTTAATGTGGACACACAAACCATATTTGTGTCAAAACATGTGACGATAACGGAGTGACGATATGATTTTTTTTTAAATTAATTTGCCTCATCGGGCAGGCTAAAGCTGTAAAGCCATACTGTCTTATCTTAAGTGTTAATAGCGGCAATAGAAATACATCATCTGTGAATATTTCAATTGTCTAGCTATCACCGTTCTTGAGATACAGCCTGGTGACAGACGGACGGACGGACAGCAAAGTCTCAGTAATAGGGTCCCGTTTTTACTCTTAGGATACGGACCCCTAAAAAAGACGAAAAATAACCTTTGTTTGTAATCATCAAGAAACATGGCATTTGATTAATTGATATTGTATTGCTGTACCTACATGGGTAAATATCAAAAGTCAAACATTTTTCCTAAATAGACTAAGTTTATACATCACTAGTATTTACATAACTTTCTTGTCATAATTGACAGCCCTGTTGGTTCATTGGTAGTATGTATGTTTCAAGAGCTGTAGGGTGTGGGTTCGATTCCCACCCGGGACAAACATTTTATGGTAGGTATAAACAAATGTTTGTTTTGTGTCTAGGCGTTCTGTATTTACTATAAGTACGTACTAGGTATATATTTACAAAAAATAATTCATATTCTATCAGTTATCTGACTTCCATAGTACAAGCTTTGATTAATTTCGGGTCAGATGGTATTATGATAATATGTATATGATGGTGATTACGCGTAATGTCCTACGTTAAATAAAATAAATTACAAATATAAAAAAAAACAATTCATTCATGTATTTAGTAAATGTATCAAGCCATTAATATTTAATCACTCTTCAATATTTTTTATGCGCATTTTAGACATAAATATTATATTTTTAACAAGTACGTACGCTTTGTCCTTTAACAGTAAAGTTGTTCTCAAAATGTCAGACGTCTTCTTAACTCCCTCACCGAGACTAATTCGGTATTTTTTGTATCCGCCTAACGATGTCTTTGGACTCGCCACTTTTTTGGCACTTTTGCTGTTTTATACACGTAATTGAGGTACGAATTCGCTAAGGATGCTATTAAGCTGTGATTAATACGACCTTTATGGTATTGGCCGCTTCAAAAAAGAAAGAAACGTTTTTAACTAAAAAGTTTTATACCGCATTGAGCTTTTGTCCATTCGATTTTTTTTCTTGTTTTCCAGACAGTCCGTTTTTTTTGTTTCATAAATATAAAATTTAAAATAACCATTTTACGTAAATATTTTTTTTTAAATATATTAATTAGATATAATATTACTCTACAACTTTATTTATTTACTTCGTTTTATTGAAGTAGGTACCTAGTAGCTACTACGATTTTTTTTAACACTAACTTATTATAGCTCAATCTGAAAAAGTGATTGGAATATTTCGAGTAAGTCGCTGTATCGATGCGGGTTAGCATACCTACTCGACAAATATAATATTAACAATGAACCACAAAATCAAATCAACACAAACTTTTGATTTCATAAAACATTGTTTTTTTTTTGGCATCGTGCGGTTTCTGTTATATGCCAGTTAGATAATTATTTTGCCCTCGCAATAATTGATGTGACGCTAAGCGAATGGAATCTGACAGGTGATAAATGTATGGGTTTTTAATTAATTAATCAAGTCAAGTTTTGACAAGAAAATCACAGAGTTGCCGCTGGATTAAGCAATGTTTTCTGTATTCACAAAGTTCATGGTATTGGAGCAAAAAAAACGGCTTATAATTTTTTAATCGACTCCTTTTTTTGTTCTTTTAAATAAGTAATGCAATCAGAGATATCTATTCTACTAATGAGTTTATTTTATCTTACAGCTAGGGACCCGCCCCGCAAAATGCGACATGACATTTTATGCTATTTGATTTTTTTTTTTTAATAATTTGCCCCATCGGGCAGGTTATGCTATTAGATTTTTTTTTTTTTTCTTTGGTTTTGGCGTCGCGTTTTAGCATTTGCCAGTGTCAAGTAATTATATATTTTCAAGTTAAATAAGTGCCATCGTAGCTACTTTTAGTCAAAGTCGTCTTTGTCAAGTCCAGTTCGTGTCAGTTAATTCCAGTCATGCTTTAGTAAAGTAGTGGCAACTTTACTACAAAGCTTCGATGGAGTTTTGGAAGCAACACGAAAACTCATGTTTCACCACATTATATCATTTTCCCACACTCGCGCTTGTAATTCGGCACTTTATGAATAAAACACCACCATTTTTATGCATAAACACTCGACAAAACACTAGTTTTGGAAAAAAATACAACGGAGCGACACGACTCTTCCCGCGTTCCCGTCAAAACTCCTATTAGATTTTTAGTTTCCTCAACTATTTACTTTTTTTTTTTTTCTTTTTCGTCAACCATAGCACGTTCGTGCATTCTGCCAGTTATCAAATTATCATATAATTAGCTGTATAATACACATCATAGTGACATTGGTTTAGCCTTTATTTTTTATCTCTGGGTTTCCAGAGACTTTACAAAAATGTATATTTTTTTAAATAAATTAAATAGACAATGAATGTCATTAGAGCTTAGACGGGAAAATAAACGTAGTGATTACATTCTCTTGGGAGAAAACGAAAATTCATGTCGGTGCATATCATTTTCTAAAAATTGAATGTTTTTGAGTATTTATGTTCAAATATAGCGGCGCTTTGGTTATAATTTAAAATTTTGGATGCCGAATTATGTGCGCCAATGTTGAAACATGACTTTTCGTGTTGGTACAGAATGTTAGTGATAAAGTGTAGTTTTATATAAAGGTTTAGATGAAATTAGTGTTCAACATTATTGCATTGACCAAACTAACGATTGAGTTCTGTAAAGGCATCTAACGAAACGACTTTGTAATGGATTATTTTTCATTTTATTTTATGTGGCTAACCACAAAGTGCCGAGTATCGCAAGTGATGTCACTTCTTCTAAATTCTACAGGGTGTTTTGGAGAAGTAGAAATCGTGTTGTTCTACCTACCAATGTAAACTAAATTTACAACAATACGACCTGAAAACGTGAAAAAAAAAATTGTTTCGATAATTTATTTGAAGACCAATGACATTTTTCTACAAAATTGCTGTTTCTTGGCGATATCAAGGTTCTATAGTAAAAGTTGTTCATATTGATGGGTAAATTATCACCCTCAAGTCTTAACTACACTTTTTCGAAACATCCTATGGGCACCAATATAGTGTGTAGTGGTGTTTCTAATTTGACAGGAACTTTATATTTGTATGTACATACATACCACATGGTACAATACATACCATACAATATACATGGTAGGTTAGATACCTACCATGTATATTGTATATTTATAATAAATTATTTCCTATAATAAAGATTCGTACCTATAATACTGAAAATACAATTTCGTTAATCTTAATTGCACCTCTTAGAATAGAATTAACATTCCTCTTTATTTCGGCAACAGCAATAAAAAACATTGGAATAAAAACGTCATTTTTCAGGGTACCCAAAGAGTAAAACGGCACCCTATTACTAAGACTTCGCTGTCTGTCCGTCTGTCTGTCTGTCACCAGGCTGTATCTCATGAACCGTGATAGTTAGACAGTTGTAATTTTCACACATGATGTATTTCTGTTGCCGCTATAACAACAAATACTAAAAAACAGAATAAACTAAATATTTAGGGGGCTCCCATACAACAAACGTGATTTTTATGCCGTTTTTATAGATAATGGTACGGAGCCCTTCGTTCTCGAGTCTGACTCGCACTTGGTCGGTTTTTTTTACACTAAAAGTGAATGTTAAAAAAACCTGTCAAATCTTTGAAACAACTAAAATCCATTAAGTATAATTGCGAAACAATTAAAAACTCTACAACAAGTTGTTTCATCTCGAAAGTGCGTAAAATATGAAACAATCGTAAACTCAGCACTCAGAGTTAGCGCTGAGCATTAACGAGTCAATTTCGAAAAATAATTACACACATAACGCAATTCCAAACCGTAGAGAATATTTGTAGAGATAACAACAAAATAGGCCGGATGCAGAGATAGCGCCATTGTTGTGTCTTCATTTCCGTTAGCTTTTATTGCACGGCCCATAAAGGAAAATTGAGTTTTTACTGCCTTTTAAATTGACGTGAAAATAGAGATTACTGTGTACGTATGTAATCCTTTTGAAGAAATCTTTAAAGTTTAAACGTCGAGCTGATTGTTTTCACCTTTTTCTTCATTAAAAAAATAGTTTTACGGATTGCCCGTATGTGATTGTACGCTCGTTAAATTGTAACGATACCTTGGGAGTGTTTTTATTGTATATTTTATGAGGGGCGAGCTACATTTTAGCGCTGCGGGCGCTTTATTGCAGTGTCATAGACTCGAATGATGTTTTAGTGGCTGATAGCGAGACGAAAGAGCGTCACTGCTATCTATATGACCGCCATAAGCCCACTTTTACCCCTAATCTTTTATTTTAAATTAAATTCCTCCGACCATTGTGGAGAACGTGCCACATTTCGATACTTTCAGCCAATTTATCCGATTAATCGGCAAACGAGTTTCGATTCTTTTTATCGTTCGAAACCTCGTTAATTATCTCAATTAGTTTACATCGCGAACGACCGAGACTAATCGAATAATTTTCGCTTGTTCTAGATGGTCAGTCGAATCACCTCAATCTCTTCAACTCGAGGCCGCAGCCGAAGAAGAAACGGAAATCACGGACTGCGTTCACTAACCACCAAATATTCGAGTTGGAGAAACGGTTTCTTTATCAAAAGTATTTATCACCGGCGGATAGAGATGAGATCGCAAGCTCTCTAGGGCTTTCCAACGCTCAAGTGATCACGTGGTTCCAGAACAGACGAGCAAAATTGAAACGCGACATGGAAGAGCTCAAAAAAGACGTCGAAAGTGCAAAAGTTCTGTCAGCACACAAGAGTTTTCTTGAGAACGTGACAGATTTAGGCATTTTGAAGAAGAAAGCTATGAGTATAGGCGCTAGTGAGGAGGCAGCTACCAACCTAGTAGTTAATGCTTCCAAATGAAACGCGGCCTCGCGCTCGATCACGACAGATGTCACTTACGATCGACGCGCGCTCGATTATTGAATCGAAACGATAAATCGAATATGGACTAATGTGACAAACGAACTTAGTGACGTTACTAGTTTTATTCTCACTAATAAACTGTCAGCTAGAACGAACCACTATCGATATGAAGCGAATACTTTCTTTAGAGATTCTTCGAATCTACTACTCGGATTAATTGTGATTCGATCGATTATGGTTTGTTCTAGGCTCACAGTAATCGCATAAGTACTTCACTATTTATAATTGTAAATATTTTTTAATGATCTGAAGTAGATTATTCTGTACAAAAACTTGAAGCTTCGTTCTAAATAATTGTGATAGTTGATTTTATTCGAGTACTTAAAGATATAATATTCCTAAATTATTTATTACAAAGGGATAATTAAATGGTTTATGTTAATGAGTATTTAGATACATGACACTGGAATAATGATACTAAAAGAATGACAAAAAAATAAATAAAAGAGCATGTGGGCGATAGATGTGCAATATAACACATAAACCGTTTATATTATCCTGGTATAAGAGTTACTATGTAAATAATACGTGTAAATGTAGGATCGTAAATAGTTAAGTTAAACTGTATTAATTTAAATATAGCTAGATATAGAATAGAGTTGAGAGTGAAAACCGATGTTATTTAAAAATTGTTTTTTACTTTCGACTGTTGAGAATAACTGAAGGTTAATCTAATTTTAAATTAGTAAATAATTACTAATTAAAGTTAGAGAATTGGTTTCTTCCATGAACAATTTGTAACGGGAAAATCATAGGAGAAAATTTAAGTTTTTGTAGGTAGTTGAGAACGTATCGCAGCATAAAAGCTATACAATATGACGAGATACCTTGGATCGATCTTCGACCTAAGATACTCCAGTCTCATTTTCACACGACCTATTATTCACTAAGTGACTTGTTGACGTAATTATACGACCCATATTTTATGTTTTATTAAATCCTAGCAACCCGCACCGGCTTCGTACGGGTGCAATGTATGCAGAGGTCGAATTGGACTTATTTACGAACCAGAACGCATTCCCTTCTAACCTTCCGATAGGTATTTTAATTAATTTAAGATTACCTACTTAAGTAAAAAAAATTAAAATAAAGTGAAACACTCGAATTTTTTTTTCAATAACTTTTATTTTTTAATTTTCCACAATAGTTCCAATTTCACTTTTTTGTCGACCCAGAACGACGTAAGGAAAACTTTTACGAAACGGAACGGTGATTTCACGAAACGGAACGGTGTTCCGGAGCGTTCCGGTCCATTTCGAGCACTGAATATATATATGGAGATACTAATGTGGTACATAATATGTGTATATTATACATATAAACCTTCCTTCTGAATCACTCTGTCTATTGATGGAAACTGCATTAAAATCCGTAGCGTAGTTTCAAAGATCTAACCCTACAGACGACAGGGAGCGACTTTGTTTTTTACTATGTAGAGATAGACAAGCTGCGCCCCGCGGTGTTACCCGCTGTTCCTACGTGAACAATTAATCCAGGCTGTGCGCTACCCTCATACTAAATTTCATTAAAATTGAGCGCTAAGAAGTAACAAACATACAAACACACTCACAAACTTTTGCCTTTATAATAATAGCGTGAACAATTAAATAAATACAACCCTATAGTGACTTCTCGTTAAAATACTGCTTACATTTTTTTATATGTATATACAATTATACATATAAAAAAATATGAACCTACTTTAAAATGAAGAAGAAGATAAATGAGTGCTTTCTTTCGCGCCATTTGGTTAAAATTTTATAGTTACTCATAAAAATGTTCTCATTAAGTATATACATATTAAATTTTTTGTACTTAAAAATTAAATCTCGTTACTTTGTGTGTAACCTCGTCATAATTATGTTTGATGCACTTTTTCATGGAGTATTTTTGTAATCTAAATTCAATGGGCTTTTCTTATAAACGTTGCTTGAAAGTATTATGTAAATTTGTGCAATGTAACGCGTGAAAAAGAGATGACCTATGTTAAGCATAGATTAAAATAAGTAACGCTTATAAGCAAGGCCGTCAGTTTCTTAACTAGACTGTACCTATTTTAACTATGATTTAAATATGATTGTCAATTAGCTACATCATACAATGTTACCCGGAACGAGACTAAAACTTGAATAGAACTAAGTCGAGAAAAGCTCACTGTACATTTATTTATTAATTTAATTCTTTATTTGCACACACTTACAAAACAATATGTACAAAAGAAGGACTTAATGCTATAAAGCATTTTCTGCCTGCCATCCCCACAGTACCTATAAAAAATATGGTTGTAGGCGCGCTTCAAAACAAACATTTTTTTTATGGTTGACAGGCTTGGTGTTTGACCACAGCTCACCTGATGGCAAGTGAAGGTGTGGTCGAAGATGGTAAAGCACACCTAACCTGGAATGCAACTGGCTCTCAAGTGAGGCTGCCGGAACACACCGTTAGATGCTTGGCGGCAGATTTTCAACTTGAGGGTGGTAGCTAGCCAGCCGAGTACTAGAAAGTACCCTACTACCATGCTATGGTTTCCTCACGATGTTTTCCTTCACCGGCAGCTCAAGCTCATTGTTGGGGTTTGAACCCACGCCCTTCGGCATGCGAACCTACCGCGCTTACCACTAAGCTATCATCACTCTATACATAATTATAATTATGTATAGTGTATACATAATCATGTATAAATATAGGTATAACTATATAAATTACTAGCGGACGCCTCGCGGTTTCACCCGCGTAGTTCCGGTTCCCGTGAGAATACAGGGATAAAAAGTAGCCTATGTAGCGAGATAGCGTAGCTTCCCAACGGTGAAAGAATTTTTGAAATCGGTCGAGTAGTTTCGGCGCCTATTCAATACAAACAAACAATCAAATTCAAATAACAAACAAATAACAAATAAACAAATTCTTTATAATAGTATAGATATATATATGATCAACTTTTTCTATGAGACTTTGAAAATGTAAAAAAATCATTTGTTTTTTAGTACAATGAGTTTATTTCGGCCTAGTCACATTATTACTGGGTTACGCGGAAAGGTAGCAACTAACCGGACATAAGGTTGTTTTACTCATAATTATAAACAAATTCTATCTGAAATCGCAAAAAAAACAGATATTGCGATATTACATTTGTTGCAAATGAGGTTTTTTCTACAGATTTGTTCATAACTATAAATAACATTATTTTCAAGGCCTGTTTCGTTTAACCCCGTAAATAACATTGTTCCGATACTAACTAAATATTTTTTGTGAGTTAGGTACCTTCGTAAAACATGTCAGTATTTTTCTACTTTCTAATAGAATCATTATAGTTGTCATCTTGTAATTTAGACCATGCTTATGTGAATATAGTAAGTGTAAATAAAACATTACGTGTTCTAAATCTCTTCGTATTTTCATTGAAACCCTAAATAAAAAGAAATCTAGGTGATAGGTACTTGGTGATAGATTTCCTTAGCAGGAGGTCGTCTAGGTAGGTACCACCGCAGTACCAGATATTCTACCGACAAGCAGTCGTGGAAACATTACTGTGTTCCGGTTTGAAGGGTACTGCAGCTAGCGAAGTTACAGGGCTTTTGAGACTAACCATCTAACGTCTCAAAGTAATGAGAGCTGCTTTGACAGCAGCGACGCCCTGGGCTTTATTTTACTACACAAAGTGCTGTGTATCGCTGCAATGGTCATGGACAGACGTAATCTCTTACCATCATGAGAGCATCTTACTCGTTTCATTACTAATACATTAAAAAAAATCAAGAATCAGTTTGGCTTTCAAAATCTGGCTTCACTATAAGCTTATTAACAGAATAGTGCCTTATTTTGACACTAGATGGCGATGCTCAAATTTCATACAAATTTTAGTAACAGTGTTTTTTTATGGTTGACAAGCTACGTGTTTGACTACCTGACCTGACTTTAAATAGGTAATGGTGTGGTCGAAGACGGTAAGCACACCTAGCTTGGAATGAAACCTGGAACGTGCTAGTTAATGGATAGCTAACATGTCAGTTTATGCAGTTTTCAAAATTCCGCAAAAGCTTCTACTAAAGATAAAACCTACCTACCTTACTAGTGCTAAGACTGAACTTACCGTAATTTACCTTGTGTGAATTAGTTTTTTTTTAAATGTAATCACACGAACAATACGCTCTCCTGCTGGTAGGATATAACGCCTGTCCATACCAAATTCCCATTGCAGCGATACACAGAAATAAATAACAACGCAAAATCCAGGGCATCGCTGATTTGGCGCTCATTACTTTGAATTAGACGATTAGTTTCAACAGCCTAGTAATTTCGCATATTTTCAATTGTTATTAAGACTGAATCAGCTTGGCATACTTAAATGGCAAAAACCTTTGTATTGAGTCCAGTTGTAAATTTCCATTTGACGATTAATTTAAATTAAAAAACCGGCCAAGTGCAAGTTGGACTCCGCATGAAGGGTTCCGTACATCTATGAAAAGGGCAAAAAAAATATTTATTTTATTCTGTTTTTTAGTACTTGTTGTTATAGTGGCAACAAAAATACATCATCATGTGAAAATTTCAACTGTCTAATTATCACGGTTCATGAGATACAGCCTGGTGACAGACGGACGGACTGCGGAGTCTTAGTAATAAGGTCCTGTTTTTACCCTTTGGGTACGGAACCCTAAAAACAAACAGTGACTAAAGTCAAAAGGAGCAGTTGAAAGCCCCAGGGCTATTCAAAATTGGTCACATCCTACACCGAACCATTGCAACCTGGCAACACTTCAAATTATTTTTTTAACAAAAGACGTTGAAAGCTGTACTTAGGAATTAAAAACACGGTTTGTATTATTAAATATTGTATCATTAAAAAGAAAAGAAAAAAGTGTTGTAGATACAAAAGATACCTTGTATCAATAAAAAGTTACAATTATTTTGCAGTCCCATTCAATGTACGAATTCAAGAAATATTGCCAGCACTAATAGAACGCAGCAAGGAGAATTAACAGCTCTTGGCTGTGTCATTATTGGTATCTGTTACCTCACTTGTATAATAACTATTAATTAAATAAACGCATGTACTTTGAGTTGATGTTGCCTTTCTTGTAACTTCGATACCTTCATGGCAATGCAACGTGTACATACCTACGTACCTACTTCATAAATGTTTTATTAATGCTTTGTTTTAATTTCCTGGTAACAACGTTGCTAGAGTTGTTATTTTGCAAAAAAAGCTGTAAAATATAAAAGAAACTTATGTAGGTAGTCTTAGGCTTCTTTTATTTATAACCCCCTATGAAATAGCGTGGCGTGTGCACCTATATCTAAACGGCTGAACCGATTTAAATGTTTTCTTTAGAAAAGTAACTTGATCGAGAATGTTTAGTATAATTAATACTCGCATAATACATATGTAAAAAATTTCAGCTATTTTTTATTGATGATTTTTTTTTTACCTTCAAGATGTCTTATCGAATCGAAGTGGTTTTTTTTAATAGTTGTCAAGCTAGGCGTTTGACCACAACTCACTTGATGTTAAGTGAAGGTGTGGTCGAAGATGGTACAGCACACCTAGCCTGGAATGGAACTGGCTCTCAAATGAGGCTGCCGGAACACGCCGTTAGATGCTTGGCGACCGATTTTCGAGGGTGGTTGATAGCCAGCCGAGTACTAGAAAGTACCTTACCACCGTAGGTATGTATCTATTTACAAAAAAAAAGTATTTAAGTATTCTATCAGTTATCTGTCTTCCATAGCACAAGCTTTGCTTAGTTTGGGGTCAGATGGCGCTGTGTGTAATGTCCTACGATATTACCCTACTACCATGCTATGGTTTTCTCACGATATTTTCCTTCACCGGCAGCTCAAGCTCATTGTTGGAGGTTTGAACCCACGTCCTTCGGCATACGAACCGACCGGCGCGCGGCGTCGCTCTTTGTGCTTTTGTATGTTTGTATGTCAATTAATTCGGTATTTTCAAGTATTTTAGTTAAATATGTATTTGTCAAAGTCATACAAAGTAAGTTTTGGATGCGATATGAAGTCATGTTTCATTATACAAATTTACAATCGAGCATGTAATTCGGCACTTTATGAATAAACCACCACTACTTTTTTACAATAAAAAAATAAAATAAAAGTTTAGTAAAATAGTTCATACAGAGACGCGAAATTTCCGCGTTCCCGCCAAAAAACTTACCGTATACTTTTTAGGTTAATTTAAAATGTAAAATAGGCTCATTACGTACCAACTACCTTTCAAAGCTATTCATGTCCGAGTAATTATTTTTTTATTCACGGTTCATCACTCAACGCTTTCATACAATAGTGACCATAGTTAACGTTTTAACCACACACAAATTATATTTAAATATAACCGAAACATTCGTGCTAGTGTACACCACCAACGCTGAACTACAAACATGAACAAATTTCTCAGAAAAGTAGGTCTGATTTGGTTGGATTTTTATATTGGTATCAATTTTAGGTAGAGCTGTGAATAGGAACAAGTTTTAGGTGGAGGCAGGTCGTGTAGAGCTGGTGGACGAAGTTGGTGGGCGACCAATTAGCTATCATCACACTCTGTGCGTGACAAATTCTCCTACAGTTTTAACAATTTTGGTTTGGAACTTTAGTGTAATTTGACATAGGTTGCTTTTGAGCTCGGTGCGCACTAAACTTTTTTTTTTGTCACGAATCATAGATATCATTTCAAATCTAAAAAAATCACAGCTCGTTAATCAATTTGCGAGATTTTCGTACTACGTAAGCGATAGAAAATTGTATAGAAAACTAGCTGCGCCCCGCTACATGTTTTCGGGATAAAAAATACCCTATGTGTTAATTCAGGGTGTCAGCTACCGCCATACCACATTTCATCCAAATCCATTCAGTAGTTTTTGCGTGAAAGAGTAACAAACATCGATCCAAACTTTCACATTTATAACATTAGTGGGATGGGATGGCGCACTAACGGAAGTAAAAGGAAACTGTTTTTTTTTAATACATTCGATTAACGCTTTCGAACTAACGTAATTCTCGCAAATTAATATGTTATTCAAGTCTAGCATATAGCTATTTGCGAAAAATATATAAATAAAATGTATGAAAAATAGATCAGCGCCACTTGCGGACGTAAACTGAAACTAATTTTGCTGTGATTTTTTAAATAGGTACTAATATGTACTCAAAAATTGTTTTATGTATTTTTTTAAAGATAGTTATCTGGTGTATTTAGATACCGGGCCTGATCAAAGAAAAGAAGTTTTTTTTTTCATTAGCCACGCTTCGGAGTGTAGCCTAGGCGTAGCATCTCTACTGGCACGCGACGACGGACTCTCCAAACATCGAATACAAACTACATATCGTATCGATTATAACATCTACACCTACGTGGCGAATCGATTTTATAGAACCGTGTAACTGGCCGTTTACATGAAATGTTTTTGATTGTTGTGTTCATGGTTATTTTAATAAATCATAGAAAAAAGCACGAAGATGAACCAACGCTTAAATTATTCTTAGGCATCCCAAGTTAAGATTAGCTAATACTTTGCTTTGACATAACTTTTTTTTTTATTCCTCCGAGGAGGACTTAGCGTCGCACTTTCTGTGCATTTGCCAGTGTCAAAATACATATTTATATACTTATTCTTTGCTATTTTTTTTAATTTATGATAGCGAGACTTTAGCAAATAACACAGCATGTGGAAAAAAATCAATTAATAATTTCACACGAAATTACAGACACTTTTGTTTTTCTACTTACTTACTTTGTTTCTGGCATTGCACTATGTGCATTTTCTTGTGTCAAGTACATCGATATGTTCGAGTATTTTAAAATAAATCAAGAAAAATTAGTCTGAGTGACACAAAACAAATAGTTTATCTTAATTATTATTTTCTTTATTCCTAATTATTATATTTGACAGTCCCGTTGGCTCATTGGTAGTATATCTGCCTTAAGAGCTGTAGGGCGTGGGCTCGATTCCCAATCTGGGCAAACATTTAGTGAATAAACAAATGTTTATTCTGTGTGTTCTGGATGTTCTGTATGTATTATAAGAATATATTTACAAAAAAAAACTATGTATGTATTCTATCAGTTATCTGACTTCCATCACACAAGCCCTACTTAGTTTGGGGCCAGATAGCGCTGTGTGTCCTACGATATTTATTTATTTATTATAATACACCACTTCACACTGGATTAAATTTTGACGTTTATGCAAGTGACACAAGTTATTAAAAAAGTAAACCTGCTTATTTATAAACGTTGCTTAGGAATTTTTAGTTGCCTGGCATTTTGTATTTTTTTATAAAATATTAAGGCGAACGTGACGCTCTTCTGATGGTAAGAGATAATGTCCATGCCCATTGCAGCAATACACAGAACTTTGAGTAGCAAAAAGTCCAGGGGATCGATGCTTTGCTGTTCATTATTTTGAGACATTCGATGGTTAATCTCAATAGCCCTGTAATTTCGCTAGTAGGTAGGTACCTACCCTTTAAACCGGAACACAGTAATGTTTACACACTTACTGTTTGGCGGGATTACATCTGGTACTGCGATGGAAGCTAACTAGACAAACTCTTACTAAGAAGATCAGTGTGTTAAAAAGAAAAAGAAGTAAACCGCATTCTACTTAGAGGTTAATTATTTTTTTTATAACTAAGGCGTAAGACTCGATACGTGAGTCAAACACAGACCATTCCAAAAATTGTTTAACTTGAACTAAGGTTATCGTTTCGTAGCGGACCATCCAAATTCCTAACCTAACTATAGGCTAATAACAAAGTCGGCCCGTCGCGGCCTTTGTAGACGAGTGGTAATTACTAGGAGGACATGAAATTACGTCGCTAATCGTGTAGCGGTGCCTTTCACAAATCTATTATGATGTTATTCATAAACACCTGGTACATGCGCACAGGAAAGTTATTGTTGTAAATAAAAATTGTTAGAAAAAAATACTGGGTAGGTGTCATAGGTAGTGAAATTGCTTGTTTGTCACTTTATCTATCTATATCTATATTCTATACTATTATAAAGAGGAAAGATTTGATTGTTTGTTTGTATTGAATAGGCTCAGAAACTACTGGATCGATAAATTTATATAGTTAATCGAGTTTTGTTCTCCCGTGCGAAGCCAGGGCGAGCTGCTAGTATTATAATAAATTTATATATTGTACAGACATAGTTTTTGTTTATACCTAATTATTTGTAATTTACATAATTATTTATAATCAGATGATTTTGGCTTGTTTTTACCCAGGAAGTTGAACGATTAACAATTAACATTTTTTTTTTAGTAATATCACGTAGGATGAAATAAAATATTGAATTAAAATAAAATTTGACAATAAAATATTGAATCTTGAATCTTGATGTGGCTTTACAACTGCAGCCAGCCCGATGGGGTAATTATTTTTTTTTTAAATTGTAGGTCGTGGTGTAGATTCATTTATGGAGGAAGACATTGACATCTCATCTTATCTGTACATCAATTTCCAAACCGCCAGTTTCACAACGCACCGATCCATCGGCTAATCGTCCAATAAACGCCCATTTATAACATAATTGTGCTTTAATATGCCCACACGCGCCGAAAACATGACAAAACCGCTTCATTACGTGCCATTGTGCGCTTCACTCCACTTCTAAAACGCATTGTGCAGAGCGACGACGCTGAATTTTTAGCGCGTCAATTTGACGTTTGTATTTTTTGTTGCTTTTCTTTTGTTTTTTTTTTAATACGACGTCTTATTTTCTTTCATGAATGATAGAAAGTTTTGGCGGGAACGCAGAGTAACCGTGTCTCCATTTTACATTATTTTGCAGCACTTTTTTTAGTATAATTTATGTTTAAAATAGCATGACGGTTTTGGCGGGAACGCGGGAAGAGTCGTGTCGCTCCGTTGTATTTTTTTCCAAAACTAGTGTTTTGTCGAGTGTTTATGCATAAAAATGGTGGTGTTTTATTCATAAAGTGCCGAATTACAAGCGCGAGTGTGGGAAAATGATATAATGTGGTGAAACATGAGTTTTCGTATTGCTTCCAAAACTCCATCGAAGCTTTATAGTAAAGTCGCCACTACTTTACTAAAGCATGACTGAACTTAACTGACACGAACTGGACTTGACTAAGACGACTTTGACGATAGCTATAGCTAAGATACAGCAGAAATAACACTTAAGACAAGGCAGTATGGCTTTACAGCTTTAGCCTGCCCGAAGGGGCAAATTATTAAAAAAAAAAAATTAAAATAGCATTTTTTCTAACAAAATTATTATTTGTTTTAAATATTACAGTGACTAATTTTACGGACCTGTTGGATAATTGAAATAATTTATTTATAAAAATATCTTTAATTCCAAAACACCGTAGAACAAGTAATAGTCACCACTACTTCACATAAGGGCAAGGACTAGACTTGACTTTGACTAAGGCCGAATACATTGACATACCTATAATTAAAGATCAGGCACTAAGAACATCTATCGAGTTGCCGATGAATTAAAAAAATGTACACTCACAAAGAACAGATTTGGAATATTATAGTAAAATATCATAATGAACAACAATTTATCATTCACAAAAATTCTCTTGTTATTTCGCTATAGTTTCCATATAGCCAATTCGCTCGCCTCCGGGGTCGATTACGTCAGGAAAAAAAAGCTTAAAACGGTCATATAAAAGTCATAAGGGGCTTTGGAAATGATGAATTTGCAATTTAATATTTATTATCAATGCAATATGGCGGCTAACTGTGTTTATTATGTTTATTACTGTAATCTAGTTCAATTTAATATATTGCAGTGGCAATTAAGAGAAAGTTTTATAAATTATTTATTGATAGAATTATCTGTTCTGTGAGAAATTGTTGCAATTTTATTTAGCTAGATTGGTTAGAACCGTTCCTTTTTATTGAATGTTTACATTAAATTTTTTACATGCGTTTATTCTAATTTATACTGCTTTCGATTAATAAAAATCATGTTATAATTACAGTTTTAAAAATAAATTCAAACCTGCATGGTGTTACATTTCAGACTGTAGCTTCTTCATATGGAAATTAACATTCAAAATTTAAAAGTTTCGGTCGCTCTTTCTCCTCTCTACGTTAAATTTTTCTTCTCTCTCATGTCTTGAAATATGACGCTACCTTGTAATTTTAATCAATTGGAAAAAGGTAAGCCTAAACCTAGCCTGGCATGGCACTGGGTCTCAAATGAAGCTGCCGGAAATCACTGTTAGATCCTTGGCGGCATATTTTCAACTTGGTGCTGGCAGCTAGCCAGTCTAGTACTACAAAGTACTCTCGGCCTCTGAGAGATATGTGGCCAGAATGCTGGCAGCATTGCCACGCTGGACAGCAATGCAAAGCTTTTGACCAAAGTAGAGTTTTTGACAACCCTGTTGGTTCATTGGTAGCATGTCTGCTTCGAGAGCTGAAGGGCGTGGGTTCGATTCCCACTCAGGACTAACATTTGTGTGACTAACATCGATGTTTGTTCTGTGTCTGGGTGTACTGTATGTATTATAAGTATGTATTTACAAAAAAAAAAGTATTTAAGTATTCTATCAGTTATCTGTCTTCCATAGCACAAGCTCTGCTTAGTTTGGGGTCAGATGGCGCTGTGTGTAAAAAAAAAAAAAAAAAGATACCAGCATTCTGGTCACCAGAAGCCTCCTCTACACGTTTGGCCAGGTCCTTATATAGTTTGAAAGCGGCCGGCCCCCACGGACCTAAAGTTTCAACCCCAAACGGCACAAAAAGATACATTCTATCCAAATAATAAATAAATATCATAGGACATTACACACAGCGCCATCTGACCCCAAACTAAGCAGAGCTTGTGCTATGGAAGACAGATAACTGATAGAATACTTAAATACTTTTTTTTTGTAAATACATACATTTAATACATACAGTACACACAGACACAGAACAAACATTGATATTAGTCACACAAATGTTAGTCCTGAGTAGGAATCGAACCCACGCCCTTCAGCTCTCGAAGCAGACATACTACCAATAAACCAATAGGGCTGTCATATATCTAACTATAACATATATCCAGTAGGTTATATTAACTTGCAAAATAAATGAAAGCTAGGTAACCCACTCATTAAGAAAAAAGATTCATTAATTATACAAATCAATAACAATGCACGTTTTGTCAGACTAATTAATAACATAAAGAGTAAAATGGCTCAGCAGTTACAGTCATAGATATTTTTTTTTTCACTTCACAACTGTCAACGCCTGGGGCGCGTACGGCTTTTAAAATTAATTATAACTTCGTAATTATAATTAAGGTGACGTTTTCATTAAAATAACCATATTTCCTGAGATATTGTATCACTTATTTGTGTGTTTAATTACTTAACGGTTGGGTGTGTGCGGTAGAAGCGTTATAGATTAAATGTCGTAAATAGCTAATTATAACTGGTAATTTTTTTTTATTTAGTTTTGGCGTTGCATTTTGCACATTTGCCAGTGTCAAGTGTTTTACATTTTCAAGTTTCATAAGTTAAATAAGTTGCCTTGTGGCTTTAGTCATAGGCAAAGTCCAGTCCGTGTCAGTCAAGTCGAGTCATGCTTTAGTAAAGTAGTGACGACTCTACTATAAAGCTTCGATGGAGATTTGGAAGCAACACGACAAGTCATGTTTCACCACATTATATCACTTTCCCACACACTTGCGCTTGTGATCCGGCACTTTATGAATAAAACACCACGATTTTTATGCATAAACACTCGATAAAACACTAGTTTTGGAAAAAAAAATACAACGGGGCGACGCGACACTCCGCGTTCCCACCAAAACTCTCTTTAACTGGTATTTACTTTATTATGTTTTTTTTTTCTTTATTTTGGCATCCCACCTGATACAGTATTCCAGAGTCAAGTATTTCAATATACTTAATCAAATATTCTATGAAAAATCGTGTGAAATAAGTCTGAGTCAAAATTGTACAACGTAAGTCTGAGTCAAGTCCAATAATGCTTTAGTAGTGCATACATGCCGTGTAGTAGTAGTGTAGCTTAACTAGAAGCTTCGAACGGAGTTTGAGAAACAACACGAAAAATTTCACATAGGTACATGTTTTACCAAATTAGGTAGGCAATATTTAACATGCCCAAATTCATGAGTAGGTATTTTTAATAAAACATATAGCTTGCGTTTGACCGCCATCCCGCCTGATGTTAAGCGAAGATGCGGTCTATGATGGACCACGCTTGCTTAGTTTTTTTTTTTTAACGTAAGTACAAGATTGTATATATTTCGACACTTTATATTAAAAGCACCACAGTTATTAAGTAGATAGTATTTTAAATATTAACGCTTTAATACTAGGGCATAAAATGGACTTGACTGTGACTTATTTTATGTAACTTCGATTGTGACTATGACGCACTTTAGTAAATTTAATCTTGAGACATTTGAAAATAAGTGAAAGATGACACAAATAGTCAAGAGCCAAAATTTGCGAGTATTATTTCCTATAACCCTTCCCTATAATGAAGCACTGGTCAAAACTCGACGCTTAGAAGACAGTTTTTAAACCACAGTTTAGATTTAAGGTGATTTGACATTATTATTATTTGACATATTTTTCTTGTCATTTTTATTTTATTTAGAATCATTATTAAATGACATATTTTTATTTTATTTATTTGACATATTTTTATTGTCGTTTTGACATATTGACATTCTTATTTAATTTAATTTTATTTGGATTTATTGTAATTTTTTGACATGGCCTAAATAAGTGTGTTATCAAAATTGTAACAAAGCTTTTAATTAATTAATTAATTATTCAATTATTATTATAACTAATCGATATAGATTTATTCTGAAATAAATTTATATTATATAATATTGTATTTTTTTTCAAAACGCGTGTGCAAATGATCACATGTCCCGTCCCGTAGGTAGGATTTGGGCTTAAAGCACCTCATCTCAGATTTAGCAAACAAAATGTCAAGTGTAAAGGAGCAGTTCAAAAGCAACCGACATGTCAGTACACATGCCTAACCAGCCGAGAGGTGTCAAAGGACTCGCGGCTTTGTCGCAGCCTCGTTTGTGGTATCGTGTCATGTCGTGACATGTTCAATTAGGGCTGTTGCTAACGGTTTCATCTTATTCTTTTTTTTTTGGCAACGCTGTTAGTACATTTGCCGGTGTCACGTATTTCGATGCATAAGCCTATTAAACTTTCGATTTGACAGCCCTGTTGGTTCATTGGTAGTTATGTCTCCAAGAGCTGAAGGGCGTAGGTTCCATTCCCACCCAGGATATTTATTTTGTGGTATAAACAAATGTTTAATCTGTGTCTGGGTGTACTGTAGTATGTATTTACAAAAAAAACTATTTAAGTATTCTATCAGTAATCTGACTTCCATAGTACAAGTTTTGCTTAGTTTGGGGTCAGATGGCGCTGTGTGTATTTATTTATGTATTGTATATGTGCATTGTGCATTGAATAAAGAATATGAAAAAAAATCATTTGACAAGTGACAACCCTGTTTACACGTCACACAAATCTAGACATGACACGTGCTTAACTGCTTAATCACACAAATAAGGGACTTTGTCACAATTTAAAAATATCACCAAACGAATTCTCCTAACTAGGCTACGTCGCGCGGATCCCTCCGCGTTTTCTGGAATAAAAAATAACCATAAAGAGGTCCTGTCTGATTTTTAACAGTATTATTTTGCGTTTTTATTAAAATATAACTTTTAAACAAACATTCTAATTTTTTTTTAATCATCATAATATTGGATAACTTTAGTTATAAAAATAGAAACTCAATTTGGAATGATTCTCTAAGGGTTTCGGATACGAACCCTCAAAAAAATAAAATTTAAAATAGTACTAGTAATAGTAATAGTAGTAGTACTATTTTAAATTTTATTTTTTTTGAGGTAAGTAAATTAGAATTTTTTTTGTTTTTTTTTTTTTTTTACCTACTAATGCGGTTTCCATCAATAGACACAATCATTAAAGAGAAAAGTTTATATGTATAATAGCTACATGCATATGCACCAAATTAGTACCTACATTGCACCCGTGCGAATCCGGGCCGGGTCTCTAGTTAGGTACCTACTTTTAAAAAAAAATCAGTTTATGTAATACTTACTAGCGGACGCTTAGCGGTTTCACCCACGTATTTCCCGTTTCCGTGGGAATGCAGGGATAAAAAGTAGCCTATGTCACCCGGGAATAGTGTAGCTTCTCAACGGTGAAAGAATTTTTGAAATCGATTCAGTAGTTTCGATACAAACAAACAAACAATAAAATCTTTCCTCTTTATAACAGTATAGATAGATAGATAACTATTATATCAGCATCAAATTATATAGTTAAAAAATAGTACAAGTTCTCTTTTAAATTTAAAATATTTAATCGGTTCCAGCCTCCCGCGATACAGGCTAGCCTTAGTGCGCGGACTATTGTAAAATGTTATGGTATTTGTACACATAAATAAATATATTTATATTTGTATTTTTTGTAAGTACTATCAAAGAATGATTCCGAAAGAATACGTGCTTGGCTAGTCTGACCTTCTTTGTTCGTCTCTATCGTCACAACGTTTCTTTACTAAGCGGATGAAACCACGGCACACAACTAGTACCTACTTTATAGCTTTACAATTTTATAACTATTGATTGATTTAAAAGTTCCTTTGAATATCACCGTCTGTCAAGGTACCCATTATTGACAAGTTTTGTCTGATAATTCAACCATTCGATAATAAACCTTACGCCATTGTTGTTAGGTAGATATTAGTAGAATGCATTACTCATAATTGTTTATGGATTAATCCTATAATTATATTATCCGGATGTCTTTAACGTCTATCGATACCGGGATTATTTTAGACACTGAGCCTAGAGGTGGTTAAACTATTGAGTTACTTACTATTACTTTTTTTTATGGTTCACAGGCTAGGTGTTCGACCACAGCTCAGCTGATGTAAGTTACGGTGCGGTCGAAGATGATTAAAGCACTGGAATATAACTGGCTATCAACTGAGGCTGCCGGAACATACCGTTAGGTTGCTTGGCGGCAGATTTTCATCTTGAGGGTGGAACCTAGCGAACCGAAAAGAAAAAACTACTACTACTTAGTAGAAAATATCCTATACCACCATGCTAAAGAGGTTATGCTAAGTAAACGATGTTTCATAGGTTTTGTTAATATTTTTTACGTTATTTGGAAATTGTGTGTAACACGCCACAAGAACGAAACTCTGTATTTCTGTTACAGTTAAAATACTTAAGGTGGTTCGATTTCCATACAAATAAATTTTTGCCATTTATGGACAAATGGAACATAATTTTATAGTGAAATCACAGCTACTGGCCTTTATTTTGGTCTTTATTTGCGGCAAATAACAATTGCTTAAATAAAACAGTAGATTAGTAGCATAATCCATTGTTTTATTCACAAATCATAAATTTGATTTTATGCTATTAATCTACTGTTTTATTCAAGCAATTGTGATTTACCGCAAATAAAGACCAAAATAAAGGCCAGTAGCTGTGATTTCACTATAAAATTATGTTCCATTTGTCCATAAATGGCAAAAATTTATTTGTATGGAAATCGAACCACCTTAAGTATTTTAACTGTAACAGAAATACAGAGTTTCGTTCTTGTGGCGTGTTACACACAATTTCCAAATAACGTAAAAAATATTAACAAAACCTATGAAACATCGTTTACTTAGCATAACCTCTTTAGCATGGTGGTATAGGATATTTTCTAATATTTTGGTAATTTTTTTTTTTTGTAATATTTTGGTAAATCTCAATAAATAAATAATCAATCCATGGCAGTTTTTAAAAAACACTAGTAGGTACCTAAGAATTTATTTAAAAAATATAATAAGTTCAAGATTAGTAATTCAATTCATTATTAATAGCAATAGACTTCCTAAGCCATATAGATATTAAACATCTCATACGTCAAGCCATCAAAATGACAGAAGAAACCATGGTAGAGGATGTTTAGCATCTCTGGAGATCAAGGCGGCCTCTGCCCGTCGTAAATTTAATTATACGCAGATCTCTGTGCATCATCTCCCTTACCTTACGTATGGATATTTTAAGGGGAATGTAGACCTAAAAAGATGTTTTACTAAAAGGCTAAATAATTGTACTTTACAGAGCGAGAAAGAAAACAATAAGGTGGTATTTTTATACAATTTTTTTAATAGTTTTATGTGTAAGATTTAAAAAGAGACAAGACATCCTTGGCCAAGTTAGTCAGCATATAGACTGACTACACAAATTAAAGGGCATTACTCTACTGGAAGTAGCACCTTCCTCAAAGAGTCTTATAATAATCTACTGTTTTATTCAAGCAATTGTTATTTACCGCAAATAAAGATCAAAATAAATGCCAGTAGCTGTGATTTCACTGTAAAATTATGCTCCATTTGTCCATAGATGGCAAAAATGTATTTGTATGGAAATCGAACCATCTGAAATCGAGATTTTTATAACAATTTGTGCCCATTTGTTTTCCAGGGAAAATTCGTATTGGATACACCAGCTTCGGGGAGAGAATGTAGAATTCTCCGTCAGGGTGGCCTACCCACTAAAAACCCAGGCGTGTTTCAGACTGCCGCCTATATGTGTAGGTATGTACCTACGCTACAATCTATGCTGTAGGTAGGTATATAAAAATTACTAAAATCTAAAATAGCTAGTGAGTACCATTCGTTACCGTTTGTGTACCACACTTATTCTCGAGTTCACTTCAAAGCTTACCTAGCCACAGCCAAGATTATGATATTCATTTGTAATTAATTACTGGCGGATATTTGGGCCGCCCGCATCGCTTTTGATTCGATAAATAAGATATAAATCATCGCAGTGCGTTTATGATCGCCTGGTACACGGTGCAACTAATTTTAGATAGAAAATTGAAATATGTTTTAAATTGTAATGTTATTGAAGAAATGCTTTCTAATTTCGTGTTATTTGGTTCAGTCATTTGCTTTGCTGCTAATCAATGATAAATTTAGAAACAATAATTGATGGATTCGTCTGTCTGGAAATGCTAATTTTAAAAGACTTATATGACTGTATATGAACTTTATATGACTGTGGCTATGACTCATTTATTTACATCCTCTTCTTCCTCTTGCTTACATTTCCTCTTTCCTCGGGCCAACCAGGAAGAGATCTCGAAGGAGGGCACAACAGCTATATACGCCAAGAGGGTGTACAATGCATGGTGCGGCGCAATGTTGTTCAGGTTAAGTCAGAATCAAGTCCGAGCATGCCCTAGTGGCAACTTTGCTAAAAGCTTCGTTGGAGTTTTAAAAGCAGCATGAAAAGATAAGGTTGCCTGGAAGAGATCGCTTTTAGCGATAAGGCCGCCAGTTGTTACACCTTTTTTTTTTATAGATATAGATATTTTTATTTCTTCTGTTTTCTGTTTTTGTGTACAATAAAGAGTTATCAATCAATCAATAAAAAAAAATGCTATAAAAACATCAAAATATTTCATTTATCTACACTTATATAATTCGGCACTTTGTTAAAAAAACAACACACATTTTATAGGTAAGTACATAAACACTCGAAAAACAAGTTTTTGAAAACAATAGAACGCAGGGACATGATCTTTCGGCGTCCCTCTCCGAATCTAATCCTCAAAATCTGAGTGCAAATCTGACAAGCGCTAAGAACCTGAGAGCTAAAGATCACGTCTCAGCGTTCCTTCTATTCCCACTAAACAGTTAAACACATTATATTAATTAATAGCCACAAATAATTTAAACATCTGCCTGCCACCTAACACTCGTACTAGGCTCACATAAAACACTAGCAATCATATAAACTGTTTTGGTATAAAATCCTTCCTAATTATGTCAAAATAGGCGTTAATAAGACATCTAATGGCTATTTTTATGGCGGCACTGCACCGCCAAAGAGCCTTCCGTTGTTTTTATTGTTTATCGACCTGCTTTTTTTATCTAACTTTTTGGGCAAACAACTGGATGGGGGATTCAATTTGAACCTTTCGTAAAGCTGTTCGGTAAGTATATAGATAAACACAAACAGCTATGAGATTTGATAAGTTTTTCTTGAAGTCTAAATAGCTGAAGAGATTTTCCATTATCCTGTCATTCTAATGTCACGGGATTAAGATGATCTTTTACTATTCATATGGGCCCTTTGTTAGTTCGATTTGACATATGAGATAGATAGGTCTCATCATTGTGCACACCCAAAATAAAAATAAAAAGTACTAAAAATAAAGTAATGGTTGTAAACGCGCATCAAAATATTTTAAAAAATCTAAGAAGTATGTTTATAAATACAGCAAACAAATAAATAGGATTTAGACATTTCACACAGCGCCATATAAGCAAACTGTGTATACTATAAGAACCAGATAGCTGATCGAATATTTATATACCTACTTATTTTTTGTAAATACATACAGTATACCTAGACACAAAACATAGATGTTTGTTCTGGTGGGAATCGATCCCACGTCCTACAGCTTTGCTGCAGCTAATCTAATCATCGATTATCTCAAAGTAATGAGCGTCAAAGAAGCGATTTTCTAGGCTTCGTTTTGTTACTCAAAGATCTGGGTACAGCTGCAATGATCATGGACATGTGTTTTCGCTTACCATCAGGAGAATGTTTCGTTCGTCTTATCACTGTTACATTGAAGAAATCTTCAAGATCGCGTGAATTTGGGTTGTGCAAATTACGGTCAAATCACGAATTGCTCTCTAACGTGTTCTATGAGTAGGGAAGTATTATGTTCAAAATTTGCGTGGATTACCGATGATTACGTAATCTACAGATATATATAACAACACCTTAGACTTAAACAAAAAGGTCACAAAAAGGATAGTAAACGAAGTGGGCAAACACTTTACAACTTGGTGGTAAATCTCCTTAGCAGAAGGTCGTCTAGGTAGATACCACCGCAGTACCAGATAATCTGCCGCCAGGCAGTAGTGTTCCGGCTTGAAGGGAATTGCAGCTACCGAAATTACAGGTATGTTGATACTAACCATCTAATGTCCCAAAGTAATGAGCGCCAAAGCAGCGCTGCCCTTGACTTTGTTTCGTAACTCAAAATTCTGTGTATCGCTGCAATGGTCATGGACAGGCGTTATCTCTTACCAACAGGGGAGCGTCTAGTACTACATATTATAGAACACATGAACAAAGTGTCTTCCATTTAATAGAGACAGTAAGAAAAGTGTTAATGGACGCAATCTTCGTTTATACTCTACTTAGCAATTTAAGTTATATTAAAATTACTTATTAGGCTCAACTAGGCTAGATTGTAATAACAATGAGGTATCTAACAACAAACAGATACGTCATTAGAAGGAAAAAAAGACTTTTACATTAAAAAAACCCTAAAATAAAGACTAGATTGTGACTAGCACTGCAAGATTCGCGTTCATTACTTCTGTCATAAGGCTGTACTATCTCTTCGTCGAAACCTAAACCTGAGATGTACTATTGCACCATAATTTATTGCTGTGCCGGCCCGAGCTATAACACTATAATGGGCTTCCAGACACCTTTGGAGTGCGAGCGGGACGGACCGATTTGCCGGAAAGAGAGGTAAGACCAGAAGCGCCGCTCCACGTCAAAATACGTGCTCCATTCGTTTTATTGCTTCGCTGTGGTGTGGGTCTAGAGATGGGATCGATTGTGATCGCGATATCGATACTTTTTGACGTTTATACGTTTATAAATTTGCTTTTTATGGGAGACAATTCAGAAAACTGATGATGATGATGATATTAAGTGATGGTATGTTCGAAGATATTGTGGTGACATCACACCACTAATATTATAAAGGCAAAAGTTTGTGTATTTGTCACTTCTTCACACTTAAACGGCTGGACCAATTTTGATAAAATACGGTATGAAGGTAGCTGTCACCCTGGATTAACACATACGCTACTTTTTATCCCCAAAAAATGTAGTGGGTAACACCGCAGGGCACCGCTAGTTACAAATAGTTTCGAAAGACGGTATTATCATTAAGAGCGATCTCTTCTAATATCTAATGTCTCAAAGGTACTTTTTCTAACTACGAGTAACTTTTATGTATGAAGAAGAGTTCTTTCTGTTGGCGGTTAGTAAAGAAGTATTTGTACATCGAATAGTTGATAGATTAGTGACAATGAAAGTTTAATATAGATAGATAGATAGATATAACTCTTTACTTCTTTATTTTTCTCTTTACCTGTTATATCGGTATGTTTTCTTTCAAACAAGATTTAGTTTTTACCTAAAAATAGCGAGTCTCGTAAAACAAACAAAAATACTAAATTTGGCTGTACTTACTAGATAAATTTTCCGAACACCATCTACTAAAATAGATTTATATTATATTGTCTAGCATTGTTAATTTATTTGCTAAGGAGGTATGTATACCAAATGTAAGTTATGTATATTACTGCAATAGACATGGGCATGTGTTACCTATTACAGCCCTGTTGTCTCATTGGTAGCATGTCTGCTTCAAGAGCTGTGGGGCGTGGGTTCGATTCCCACCCAGGACAAGCATTTAATGATATAAAACAAATGTTTGTTCTGTGTCTGGGTGTACTGTATGTATTGTAAGTATGTATTTACAAAAAAAATATTTAAGTATTTTATCAGTTATCTGACTCCCATAGTACAAGCTTTGCTTAGTTTGGGGGCAGATGGCGCTGTGTGTAATGTCCTACGATATTTATTATTTATTATTATTATTATTACTATCAGGAGAGCATATCGTTCGTCTCATATTTTTTTTACTTTTACAAAAAAAAAATGTTTTTCGTTTAGCCTCATAAAATAGTGGTAACATAAATTATGCAATTATATCGATTATTGTAGATAGTTAACATTTTATGACTAACTAATTAACTATATCAGTTTTCCATTCACATTTTCGGCGATGAAAACGATTACAATATAATTTTTCATAATTATCCACATTCCTAATCATCGATAATAAAAGCTTACCATCGTCCCATCCCTCGGGGCGGCACCGCGGCAACATCAAAGGAGGCCACCTCTTTGATGTGGCCGCTAGCGCGCGCCTCCAAACGCCGTAAGCGACAAATCCATACGTCATCCTCCTGTCATTATAACGCCTTACAATCGGGCCGAGAATGTGAAATTACTTACAAGACAATATAAATTGACAAGCCGGTTTAATAGCGATTACTGCTTTTGAGACTCTTTGAGAACTGGGCACTTTGGAGCTGTGAGTGGTTTAATACTGGTCCGAATGAGTGACCCCGAACGACTCACATTAGTGAGTGTCGATGTCAATAAAATTAGGATGCCGTATCAGAATTCCTTTGGAGTTTTTGTTGATGTCTCGATGCTGTAAGTCCTTGGCATTTTGTTCTGATTGTTGATTAAAAATAGATTGACTGGTGTTGTCATCGATACCTGCTTAATGCGTACTTATATTTATGTTTATATGTATTTTTATTAGTTTATTATGATTGTGTATTGTGTTCTAGTATGCAGAAAAAAGTATTATATTCCTAAAGGTTTATGAATCAGCTCTATTTTTGTAAACTGTTCCATTGATGCGTGCGGGCTTTCTGTCATTGCGAGAATGATAAGGCTGGAGTCTACCACTCCGGTCTAGTGCGGGTTGCCGGAGTTTGAGAACGTACTAGTTAAAATTACTAATAATCTAATAATTTGTAGCGATGATGGCTCAGCGGCAGTTAGCTTCATTCGTCAAAAGGCGTGGGTTCGATCCCCAACAATGAGCTTGAGCTGCCGGTGAAGGAAAACATCGTAAGGAATCCATAACATGGATTCTAGATGCACATGAGGGATAGCTTGCCTAAGTATTCGTAAGCTTTGCCTCATAACCTGCCTCTTCGGTTTTTCCACCGAGTTTTGATCTACCTCGCTTCAAATCAAGGACGAAAAGGGTCCTTAAAAGTAGGCAACGCACTGACAATGTCCCGGGTATTACAGGTGTCCATAGGTGGCGGTGATTACTTACCATGATGAGACGGCCCGTCGCTTGTTTGTCACTTTTTCACATTAAAAAAAAATTATGTTATTGTTAAGCAACGGACGATCCGGTCACCGGATAACATTGCATAGGATTTATTTCCAAGCGCTACCGTTGTTCGATTGACACGTTAAATTGTAAGTCCCGTTTGTGTGTTCTACATTTTTAAAAGAATAACTGTCAAACCATTTTGCAGACTTTTAGGGAAAGAAACCGACACCGCTTTATGGTCGATTTTCTAAAAACTCGAACTAAATGGTTCGAATTCACCTTCATTGTATGAACCGCTAAACGATGGAAGTTGCTGCCCGAGTGGGTGTTCCCTTCTAGGCGAGTGAACGTCAAAACATTAGGCAAAATAGTGGACAAACACAAGCCAAAAAAAAAATCTGACACTACGGCTAGTGGGCACTTATGATAATTATATGACAGCCTTGTTGGTTCATTGGTAGTATTTTTGCTTCAAGAACTGAAGGGCATGGGTTCGATTCCCACCCAGGACAAACAGTTGGTGGTCTAAACAAATGTTTATTCTGTGTCTGGGTATCCTGTATGTATTATAAGTATGTATTTACAAAAAAAAAGTATTTAAGTATTCTATCAGTTATCTGACTGCCATAGTACCTACGTACAAGCTTTGCTTAGTTTGGAGTCAAATGGCACTGTTTGTAATGTCCTCCGATATTTATATATACATATGTATATATTATTACTATATATAATATACTCTTTGCCGGTGTCTGTGTTTCCCGAAAAGTACAATATGAGTGTCTTCAAATCAAGAGTAAACAGGTTCCTTCTAGGTAAGCGTGTTCCATCTTAGACCGCATCGATGCTTCACATCAGGCAGGATGTGGTCAAGCGCGAACCTATTCAATATAAAAATAAAAATAAAACTGATATTTATTATCATCATCATCATCAGCCCTTCGCTGTCCACTGCTGGACGTAGGCCTCTCGCAATGCACGCACTGAGCTCGGTCGACAGCTTTTTGCGTCCATTGCTATCCCGCCGCTTTACGCAGGTCGTCACACCACCTGGCCGCAGGGTCCCTACCTACACTTTAAATTATAGATATTCTCTATTTATTTTTTTTATTAATTTATTTTTACTTTAAGTCATGCGATAATGTAGTCCACAACGTTGGTGTTCATTATTATTATTATTTAGCCCATTTTGTCCCACTGCTGGGCAAAGGCCTCTCCCCCCCCCCCTTCTGTTGTGTGCTGTTGTGGTCCACTCTTTATTGTGGGCATCGAGCTCATCTTTCCACCGCCTTTTAGGCCGGCCTGGTGGCCGTTTAACCTCCGGGACCCAGTCGGTGGTGGTTTTCGCCCATAGCTCCGCTGGCATTCGGCAGACGTGTCCAGCCCAGTCCCACTTTAGCATGGCAGCTTTTTGAGTTACATCAATGATCTGAGTTTTGGAGCGCAGTACTGAGTTTTTTATGCGGTCTAATAACCTTACGCCCAGTATGCTGCGCTCCATCGCTCGTTGACAAACCGCGAGTGTGGACCTTTGCTCGATTGTCAAAGACCAAGTTTGAGCGCCGTATGTGAGGATGGGAAGAATGCACATGTCCATGAGCTTACGTTTCAGGCACATGGGTAATTTACCCTTCATTAAGTCCTTCATGGCCCAATAGCTCTTCCAGGCATTTTCGGTGCGTCGAGCAACTTCTTGCAACGTTGGTGTTCATAAAATAAATAAATTACTTTAATCAGCATTTACATTTCGATTCTTGTACTTTCTAGCCATACCATGTGACGTTCTTATCTCTTCAAAACTTTAAATAATTCAGCATAAAATGTACATCGACAGCAGAATAAAGTATTGACGATTAAAAAATGAACAAAACATTTAGCCACTTAGATCATTTCGGCACTCAACAATAGCAGAGCAAATTATGAAGAAATAAAAAGTAAATTACAGGTTTAAAGACACAAGGTCCATTGTGAAGGATAATTTGGACACCCCTTTACACCGCCCGGTGCAGAGGATCGAGGTATTATTTATTAATCCCCCTTGAACAAAGGGAAGAACTAATCGTGATACGAATTTTATTTGCAATGTGATAACAACTCTATGTGGCCATGCTATGTTTGACTACAGTACATTTGATCTACACTAATATTATAAAGATGACAGCCCTGTTGGTTCATTGGTAGTATGTCTGCTCCAAGAGCCGAAGGGCGTGGGTTTGATTCCCACCCAGGACAAGCATTTTGTGATATAAACAAACGTTTGTTCTGTGTCTGGGTGTACTGTATGTATTATAAGTATGTATTTACAAAAAAAAAAGTTTTTAAGTATTCTATCAGTTATCTTTCCATAGCACAAGCTTTGCGTGTTTGGGGTCAGATGGCGCTGTGTGTAATGTCCTATGATATTTATTTATTTATGAAAGATTTGTATTTTTGTATGTTTTTAACGAATTTACTCAAAAGATAAGTACTGGACGAATTTCAAAAATTCTTTCACTATTAGAGTGCTACATTATCCCTGAGTAACGTAGGCTATATTCAGTAGGTACTAGAGAATAAAAAAAACTAAAAAAGAAATCCTTACTAAAACTTAATTTTTTTGTAAATACCTACTTATAATGTATTACAGAATACCCAAAGACCACAAACATTATATTGTAGCGATGATAGCTCAGTGATTAGCGCGGTCAGTTCGAATGCGGAAGGGCGTGGATTCAAACTCCAACAATGGGCTTGAGCTGCCGGTGAAGGAAACATCGTGCATAGTGGTAGGGTACTTTCTAGTACCTACTCGGCTGGCTAGCTACCGCCCTCAAGTTAAAAATCTGTCGCCAAGCATCTAACGGTGTGTTCTGGCAGCCTCGCTTGAGAGCCAGTTCCATTCCAGGCTAGGTGTGCTTTTACCATCTTCGACCACACCTTCGCTTAACATCAGGTGAGCTGTGGTCAAACAACTAGCCTGTCAACAATGAAAAAAAAAATTCGTGACACAAATTTTTATTCTAGGTGGAAATCGAATTGACGCCCCCGCCCCCCCACAGCTTATGAAGCAGTACTAACAGGGCAGTCAGTAAAACTAAAACCGACAATGGACTTACACTGACATTGCCATTTAGTCTCGCCAAGAGCCCAACAAAGCTAGACCCAATACCAAAATTAGTAAAAAAAAGTCCGAGCCTCATCAATCAAGCCCAACCGACCACACGGGCCGATTGCCGCCATATTATTAAATAACGAACATACACCGTGAACAATTAAAACACAAAAGTAACATTTTCCGTCCATCCGTCAACCTTTATCAACGAGAAAAATCGTCTAATTCACACCTTAAAGAACTCAAATTTGACACACAAAGAGGCTATTTTGGTCGTCAAATTAATCAGCAGCGCCCTTAATTGTGGCCAGTGTTTTTAGGGTTTCGTACCAAATGGGTGTTCAGTGTCCACTGACGAACGGAACCTTATTACTAAGCCATATGTCTGTCTGTCCAATCTGTAATGACCTTTCATGCAAACCGAAATCGGTAAGTTTTTCTTTGCTTATTCCTACCAGGAGGACTTGGCGTCGCACTTTCTGTGCATTCGCCCTATGCCTATGTTATAATTATAATACCAAACAAATGATTTTTTTTAACAATTTTTTCTTCCTAATGCTAGTCACTGCAGCGATAATCCTCTTTCCGACATTTAAAACTCTTTGTGCTTGTATGTTAATTTAAATCTATTTATTATTGTGTGAAAAAGAGTAAAAAAGAAGATTATATTTTAAGTATTTTTATAAATAAAATAGACGATTTGGAACAGAGGTTGGAACCTCGGAGCGTGAGTCAGAATCGCATTCGGCCAAGTTTTTATACTTTAAATGTTTTGGAAAACGACATAGTTTTGACAGAGTTTGAAGATGGATGGCCGCTAGCCGGAGGCGTGGCGGGATCCGCACTAATCTAATGGGCCTGTGTACCATCTGTTTTGGCTTTGGCTAAACGTTGACCGCTGACCATCCGGCGAGATGCAATCTGTTAATTGTGATTGCCCTTTTAGCTCATTTCATTGCAGCTCTGCTTCATGAACTGTATTTAGGTATGTGCGATTCCCACTCTGGAAAAACATTTGTGTTCTAATTATGCACTACTATAGTAATAAATAGGTATGTTTTTTTAAAGTTGTAGTTAGTACATAGTTAGTCAAATAATCAAAATATTAATGTAATTTTAATTTTTATGCTATTTATTTTTCATTCTATTTATTTAAATGGTCTAGATAATTTATTATCTAGATGACTATTTTTGCGATTTTTATTACTTTAATAATTAATTAATTTGCCCTTTCTCTTAATTTATTACCTATGCCTAACGGAGTTCATATAAATTCATGTGACATTTTTGACTTTTTTTTAATCGTAAATAGACTTGCGTTTGATTGCCATCTTGCCTGATGATGCGGTCTACGATGGAGACGCTTGCCTAGAAGAAACCGAATCACTCGCGACTTGAAGGCATCCAGATTGTATTCATATAGCAAATTTCATTGGTTACCATCATACAATGTTTTACTTGTATTACGTTTTCATGATTTTTGTTTTTTTTTGTCTATTATTACTAACATGCCTCTTCACCTTTGCGAAAGGGATAAAAATCACATCATATTCTTTTTTTTTTAATTTATTCTTGGCCATGAGCAAACTTGAGGATATTGCCATAACGAGATTATAATTTGCTCTATTCAATTTGGGCTTAATTCGACTGATATTATATTGACAAATGACAGACAGGTGTGGCAACACAGAATAGCTGTTGTCACGCCTTTAATGCAAAGTGGATGTAATTACATAATTGCTAGCAACAATTAATCATTTTGACTGCTAGTCGTTTTGTAATTAGCTGGTCACTGCTGAATTATGGTTTATGGAAATGTAGACATATTTCGTGAAGTTTAAAAATAAAAAAACGTACAGAAAAAGAAGTGAAGATTCCTGACAGAAAAACAGTAAATTTCATCAGTAAATGTATGATAAAAATAGGACATTTTTAAAAGTAACGTGTAAATAAATTTTGACTTTTAAAATAATGCTTCATTCTCTCTTCTAAACGTTGCTGTGCCCGATAGGGTCCATATTTGACTGTGTACCATATACCGACTACTTTGTGTTTTGCAACATCTTGTGCTGTATGGAAGCAATAAATATCTTGAATCTTGAAAATTAGGCCACTTAGTAGATTAAAAGTACTCAATTATATATACGAAGAAGACACCTTCGAGATAGTAAAAGGGAACGCTTCAACGTCAAAGTCAAGGATATGAAATGTAATACAGTGAAACCTGGTTAAGTGGATATAAAAAAACCCTCTGCTACTGATAATAACGATGCGGTCCCGACACTTTCGCATAGACATAGTACCTGTTACGGAGAAATTTCAATTTAGAATAGATTTTTTAGATTTTCTCGGTGTTTACCTCTATAATTGCGACTTTGTAGCTTAATAGCCTGTAAATAAGAAAAAATATTAGAATTCGACACCTTATGACTTACGACATGTTTGTTTACAAACATTCAATTTTTTTTCGTAAGTATGTGCTTTTCGGGTTCTCTATAAATAAAGGAACTGTCATATCAAACCAACCGCTTTGTGAAACTGGGAAAATAAAACGTCCTAAAAAATTAAAAGTGATAAAAATTCGAACCCTTAAAATCCCACTTATAAAGGTTTCACTTTATTTCTAGGTAAACATTTTCTTTTAATTTATTCAAAAAACTACAATTATCGTTACAGGTTTTTATCCTAACGCAATATTGTAAGTATACAGTATATTATATTTTTGTTATAAGTATATGTTAATGTCAATTAAAAACACAAAACACAAAGGAGAAAGAGAAGTTTTAAATTAACACAAAGGAGAGCAGAAAGAAAATTCCCCGCGCAAAAATGATCTCAGTTCACTGATTTTTTTAACTGTTTTTTTTTTTAGCTAAATAGAGATAGAAGTAATTCCAAAATATGTATATGCCAAAATAAAAAAAAAATTAATAGACACGAAATTCCTCATGTGATTTTTTTTTATAATCAACTAAGAATCAGTTTAAGTAACATTATCGATTTCGCGATCGTGGGAATCGCTCGTCTTCACCATTAAAGTATCGAGAGAAATATCTGATGACTCGGCACTATTTGTCCTTAAGTTGACCGGCGTAGCTTGAATTCTCTCGCTCTCGAATCTTTACATTCATAAAGGTCTATTATTCTGGTTGATTATAATGAGTAGTTTTACTTTTCTCTAGAGAAGTGAACGTGTCAAAGTTAATTCAATTTAATGGGTCGGACCTCTTAATTATCGAATTAGTAGCGTCCCTCGTGCGACTTTTGTAAATTATGATACAAATCAGTAACTTTTTAATGCATTCCGCACATTTTTCCCAAGATTAAATGTATGAATCATCATCATAAGCCTATCGTAGAACTGCTGAACATAGACCCTCACAAGACATACCACTCAGCCTGATTTTCGGTTTTTCGCTTACATCCACCACCAGCTGTCCAACGTATATTGTCACTCAATCAAGTCTTAAGGCGTCCTACGGTACGTTTGCTAATTCCCGGTTTCCGCTCTAGAACACGTCTACTCCAACTCGTTATCAGCTCGTACTCTTTCACGCAAAAACTACTGAACGGATTTGGATGAAATTTGGTATGGAGGTAGCTGAGACCCTGGATTAACACATAGGCTGCTTTTTATCCCGAAAATATGTAGCGGGTAACACCGCGGGGCGCAGCTAGTATTTTAATATTTTTCTGTATTATAGACTATTTATTATTATTTGTACCTTTATACGTATCTATACAAGTAGACGTTGTAAGTAATACGTAAATCGCTATATACTTACTATTATATTAGTAAAAAATGGCAATAAGGGAAATTTTTAACGGTAATAAGAACTATGAGCATTTTTTACAGTCGGAATTTCTCAAGCAAACATTAATTTCATGAAGCTATAGCTCTCATCCACCGACATTGATTTATAAACAATACGTCAGTGACGTAAGCTTCTTTAGCGATCGAGATTTATTGCTAGGGATGTGGTACCGGATGCTGCGGAGATCGATATCGATGACTTTACTAACAAAATTAATAACCATAGAGGAGTAATATATTTTTAATGTTTGACAAGCTAGGAAACACCTCACAGCTCACCTGATGTTACGAAACAATGTGGTCGAGGATGGTAAACACACTTAGCCTGGAATGGAACTGGCTCTCATCTCAATAGAAGCTGCCGGAAAACGTCGTTAGAAGCTTGGCGGCAGATTTTTAATTTGAGGGTGGTAGCTAGCCAGCTGAGTAGAAAGTACCCTACCACAATGCTATAGTTTCTTCATGATGTTTTCCTTCACCGGTAGCTCAAGCTCATTGTTGAGTTTTGAACCCACGCACTTCGGTGTGTGAACCAACCGCTCTAACCATTGAGCTACCATCGGAACAACATAAAAAAATTTACTGTAGGTATAATTCATTTGATCACAAAATGAATTACTATACAAGAGTTTATGTTTAGTTTGACAGAAAATATAAAAAATCCGTACCTAATAGGAACACAAAATAAAATTAAACCGCATCTACGTATTAAACACATAATAATAATTAAAAATACTTACCTACCTATTAAATTTGTTAAAATACTCATTTACGTTAGTATGTTAACGAATTAAACATTACCAAAGCAATAACAAAAAATCTAGACTAAGTACTAAAATATTATTCATTTCCGAATCTAAAAATTTAATCATCTTATTAAACTTAATACCTATTTAATTAAAGTTATTGCTTTTTGCGCAGACAGAGAATATAGAGAAGTTAATGAAATTAATAAGCTTTAAAACGCCGCTTTTCTTGACCAAATTACTATAATTTCCCGTCATATTATAATTGGGTTTATACTTAATTATAAAATACATAAATCATAATAATTAAACACAAAACTAAGCCACCATGCCACCATATTTTTCTAAATACCCACGTTACTTAAGCAGAGAAATAAAAAGCTCGTAAAATTATCGATAAAATCTACTCCACACTACGGCCATGCTAGTCATTCAATCGGATTACTACTACAAACAAACTCAGATGTTCCCTCTCTTTCCTTTCGCTGCGTGTTGTTAATGCACTCTCGCTCGCTCGAGATTGCTTGCCCTCTTTGTGTAGCCGCGGCGGCTTCTTTGAAGTGCCGAGGCCACGCCCCTCCCTCCCGCCTACCCCCACTTAATTCGTCACACGGTAATGACAATGGTTTTAATTACATCGGAAACAGATCGACTTGCGACATCGCCGAGTGTTTGGTACCTAATTAGGAGCTTACTTGTAACTTGGCAGCTTAATTTGTAGCTTGCCATTTTGAGCTGAGTAGGTACAATACTGAAAATCGTAAATCAACCGTTTCTAGAGATTAAGTAGACTTGTTACGTACCTACATTTACTTTTTATGCATAAATAATTAAAAATTTAGCTTTAAAGCATTTATCGTGAGTGCAGGAAAAAGTCGATGTTTAATTTTGTAGCAAAGATTAGCTTTTTGAATGGTTTCTCTTATGGGAATTACTTTGTATTATGTGGGTACGTAAATAAAATATTGAAATAAATGTTTTTTTATGGTTGTCAGGCTAGGTGTTTGACCACAGCTCACGTGATGCTAAGTGGCGGCCTGGTGGTATGGTAAACACACCTTGCCTGAAATGAAACTGGCTCTCAAGTGAGACTGCCGGAACACACCGTTAGACGTTTAGCGGCAGATTATCGACTTAAGCTAGCCAGTTAAGTATTAGAAAGTACGCTACTACCATGCTATGGTTTCCTCACGATGTTTTCCTTCACCGGTAGCTCGAGCTCATTATCGGGGTTTGAACCCATGCCCTTCGGCTCACGAACCGACCGAGCTGTCATTGCTACAAACTGTGTCAGCAGTATGATTTTTCTTCTACACAACATATTATGCACTCATGTAAAAACATGTCAATTGACTAAATCTGAAAAATTGGTTAATCTTGATATCTAAGTAGTTTACCTCTAAAACGTATTTATTTTAAAAATTCGCAAATTTAAAATATTAATTATTTTGCGACTTAGAAAATCAAATAAAATTTTACAAAGTGAACCAAACAACGTTCACTTGGTTCGTTCGATTGTCTTTCGCAGCAATGGAACAACGGAACAACGTTATTTTTGATAGGTAGGTACTATAAGATGTAAAATAATTATTATCAGAGAGAGACGTACAGGTAGAATAACATTGTCTGTGAAATGCCACTGCGACTGATTTTGTTATTATTAATTTATTCTTGGCCATGGATAAGAATAATAATCCTTCAGCCGCAAAAACCATAGCTGTGATTTTTATTTTTATGTATTCTTGTAGTCTAAGTATATATGATATAAAACCAAATGTTTGTTCTGTGTCTGGGTGTACTGTATGTATTATAAGTATGTATTTACAAAAAAAAAAGTATTTAAGTATTCTATCAGTTAGGTATCTGACTCCCATAGTACAGGCTCTGCTTAGTTTGGGGTCAGATGGCGCTGTGTGTAATGTCCTACGATATTTATTTATTTATTTTTTATGTATTGTGTATTTTGTGAAAAACTGGCAACACTTTATTTTGTGAAAAATTGGCAACACTTTGTTGTTTCAGCCGTAGTATCGACACTTTGGCTGAAGGATTAGTATCCGTGGCTAAGATAAATTAAAAAAAAAATACCGCATTAGTGGTTTTTGCGGCTAAAGGAATAGTAGTATCCATGGTCAAGAATGTACCTATAATAGTTTTTTTTAGAAACCGTTTCATTTCCGTTTATTTACCTACAGGTAAAACGGTTTAGTTTGTCATTGATATAATTTATTGCTAAATTTTAATTTATAATGTGTTGTAAAAGTTTAACAAATTGATAATAACATTGCAGCGATAAGCTGACCGTTTGATTTTTGCAAACTAATTAAGTACTCATTTGATTAGAGCTGTAAACTTGTATTGATTATTTCCTGTTGCAAAAATTAATAACTTTAATTCTGGGTTTAATTAAACAAGGCAAATAAGAACGTGCCACTGAGATTATAAACTAAAGAGGGGCCATTTTAAGGGGCCGGCTGTATGCAATTCACACGGACACATGCGCTGACAAGCCGTTTCGGAGAAGTGCGTGAAATATAGAAAATAGAAGATAATTATGTTTTTTTGCTTCCTACATATCACGTTTAGTTATGGGAAACTCTAATTCTACTCTAATTATAATTCCTAGTGAACGACTATAGCCGTCTCTTACCATATTCTTTTCTACTATCTGTGAAAGCTTTTAATTGTCCTTCTATTCTCATTTACTTAAGTTGTCTATCACCTGTAAGTTTTGCATTTAAAATTGCAAGAAAATAAAATACTTTTCTAAAACAAAGTTTTTTCCAATACCAAAAAAAAAAATTTTATAAATTATAATAAAAATAATGAATATCATGGCTCCGAATCAGCACTGGTTTTTTTTTAACTGCCCCACTGCTGGGCTTGGGCCTCTTCTCATTGTGAGGAGGATAAGGCCGTAGTCCACCACGCTGGACAAATGCGGGGGGGCAGACTGCACACATCTTTTTTTATGAACTCAGTGAACTCTCGGATATGTAAGTTTCCTCACGATGTTTTCCTTCACCGTTTGAAGTCAGTGGCAATACGCACATAACTTAGAAAAGACAGAGGTGCGTGCCGTGGTATTCAAACCCAGGACCTCCAGATTGGAAGTCAGACGATCTCCCAACTAGGCTGCCGAAACTTACTAGGCTACCGAACTTAATATCATGGCTAATGCCTATCTATTTGGTAAATATTTTAATAAAAATAGGTAATCACGAAAGTCTGTTTTTGTCTACAACAAACATGTAGTTTTTCTGATGCTAAGCTTAGTCATGGACAACTATTGATGTTGGATGCCGCCTCTAGAAACACAATAAACAATCAAACTCGCTTCAGATAAATCTAGCACTCGTTCCAGGCTTAATCCAGACCACAAAAGCTCTCAACGCAACTAACTTTAAATCTGCATCTAAATGTTATCCTAGGGTGCCTGCCGCCATGGCCGGCCGATGCATTCCCCACTCACTGTTACATAATTATAGGCGGCCACTTCAAAGGCGCCGCCAGGGCGAGCGGCGTCTTTGTACTCTAATAAACGAGCTTTTACCGCCAAAAAAATATAAACTTTAAACCTTAGACTGTAAAGCTGATTTCACATTAAAAGTTGGCGGTTTTCTTAACACCTTAGCGTAGTAAAGGATCATATTGGTTAGGGATTTTGCCACGGACTTGTCAAAAAGAGGTTTTATTACGGTCTAAATGAGAGACCTCACTAGTGGAGTCGATTGAATTAGGTCATTCGTATATCGTATCGAGTATTCGGCTCGGTTAATTGGGATTGATCGATAATTATGTCCGTTTAGTTTATCATAACGGGCCTAGCTCTATTTTCTCGTTCCTTACAATGTAACAATCTTATCATATTTAATGTATGTAGTTTTTGCATATATTAAATAGATTTGTGTCTGTTTATTTATTTTCAAAGTAATGACACCAACGGAACGCTCTCCCAGATCTAAGAATTTTCCGATCCGGAACAGAAACTTGATATTAGCGTTTCCTCTCCTCCAGAGTTTGAGGTAAATTATTACTCATTTTTAACCGACTCTAAAAATGAGTAGGTATAGGTTCTCAATTCGACTGTATGTCACGCTATCATTCCTCCAATTATGAATCGATTTTAATGATATTTATGCTGATGATCGAGGGGTTTTTAAAAAATAAAAAATAAAATATACGTCGATGATATTTTCGTACGTTCGATATTTTCGCTGCTGATACTTTCGCTGTTTTGTTGAAGCAGTGCGTTTAGTTGGCCTAAAGGTCATGAAGTCGTTTTTTTAATTGTACATTGTGTAATTACGATACTTTGTTAAATGTTAACTTTTCTAATTTTGTTTTGCAAAATTAAAATTAAAAAATTTAAATCGAAATCGATCGAGTGGTTTTTAAAAAATCAACAAAAATCTAAAAATTTATCGAATTCATTTATTCCGAAACCTCGCTGTTTCATTGGAGCAGTGCGTTTAGTTGGTGTTTAGTTTAGTTGGTCGTGGAGTCCGTTTTTTTTAATTGTACATTTGCACATTATGTAATTAGAATTCTTTGTTTGTTAAATGTTAACTTTTTCTGATTTTGTTTTGCCAAATTAAAATAATTCATTTCTTTTAATGTTTTTTTCTACTGTATTTGATAGTTTACTTGTAAATTTTTTCCATAACAACAGACCTTTTTTCTGGAACGAGACAAGTTTCTGGACTGCCCTGTAGCCCAGGTGGTATATTATAGCACATACTATGCTCCGTAAGTTGTAGGGTGTGTTTCTATACTCGCCTAGGACAAAGACGTATTATTGTATGTCACGAACATTATATTTTTGTTCTGTGTTGTAAATATTGCAAAAAATGTAAACGTATGCTTTTTTCAAAATAAAAGTATATAATCAAGCAGTTAGCTAGTACACGTAGTACAAGCTTTGCTTAGGATGTATACTGTGCTGTATGCAAAAATCTTTGTAGGGTGAAAAAATTGATCTTTTTGTTCTTTTATATAGAGCCCTGACTTATTAGGCTTATTAGTAGTATAAAATATCTGGTTTAAGAGCTGTAGGGTGTGGGTTCGATTCCCAACCAGGGCAAACATTTTGTGCATGGTATAAACAAATGTTTGTTCTGTGTCTGGGTGTGCTGTATGTTTTAAAACTATGTACAAAAAAAAATTGTTATCTGACTTTCATTATGCAAACTTTGCTTATAGTTTTGGGACAGATGGCGCTGTGTGTCCTACGATATTTATTGTTTTTCTCTTTTCAAACATTAACGTTAATTGCGAACCACGGTTTTTTTCTTTCCCTATCGTAACTCTACTATATCTTTGTTTGGTTTAGAGCAATCGCGTGTTCTTGAATCATTTGATTTTGGATATGATATTCTCGTAAAACCATCAACTCTACCAACCGTGACATACTCCTTTAAGCTCTAAGAAGAATGATGTAAGTACATAAAAATATAGTTTTTATTGACAGCTCTGTAGGGTAGAGTATGTTTTGTAAATTAACTTTTGTAAAACTTAGTAAATAAATTATTATTATCATCAATATTCTTGCCTTGGATTTGTTGTGTAATATATTTATTTATGACTTTCGTTTCGGTGCAAAACACTGCGTTTATATGTTTAGGTGTTTTTCATAAACAACCTTTCAATTATATTTTCTGTTTGGACTACATTTCTTGTGATGTATGTATTTCCAGGATAGGTGAGTTTACCATCTTCGACTATATCGTCGCTTAAAATCAGGTGAGCTGTTGTCAAACACTTGTAAACCATTTTAAAAATCTACAAAAAACCTAACGTATGTTCCACCGATTTGTTCTATTTTAAATCTTATCTTTTCTAAGGAATCGAAAACATTATTTGAATGAAATTACTAACACGTGATTGGTAGCAATGAAATCAATTACTGTCACGATTTTGTAGCGATGATAGCTCAGTAGTTAGCGCGGTCGGTTCGCATGCCGAAGGGCGTGGGTTCAAACCCCAAAAATGAGCTTGAGCTGCCGGTGAAGGAAAACATCGTGAGGAAACCATAGCATGGTAGGGTAGCTACCACCTTCAAGTTTGAAATCTGCCGAGCATCTGCCAAGCATCTAACGGTGTGTTCCAGCAGCCCCACTTGAGAGCCAGTTCCATTCCAGGCTAGGTGTGCTTTACCATCTTTGACCAAACCGTCACTTAATATGGTGAGCTGTGGTCAAACACCCAGCCTATCAACCATAAAATAAAAATGAAATATTTTTATGAGATTTTAATCTCATATTTAGTCGTTGTTTCTGCCATGTCGACGACACTGTCTGTGATTGATAGCATAGAGATTGCACCCTTGAGATCTTCTATTCGATAGTGCTGGGGACTATGAGGCAAACTTTCTATGGAATTTATCTATACTTTGAAAGTGGGAAGAAACCAACAAAGAGACTCGTTAGTACTTACTACTTATTCAGAATGGGGGCGATAAGTACTGCACTGACGGCACGTTTTTTATCATGTCATTGTGATAGTAAATAAATAAATAAATATCGTAGGACATTACACACAGCGCCATCTGACCCCAAACTAAGCAAACTAAGTAATAAGACGAGTCGCTCTCCTGATGGAAAGAGACAATGTCCTGTCCATGACCAATGACCATTAAAAACGAAAATGAAATTATTTTTATTTTTGTAACCAGTTTTGGGTTGGGACCTTCTTGTAGGTATAAGTAAGTATTAAAAATACCTGTTATATTAAAAAGGTAAGTATTAAAGATCCCGCTCTTCTATGTATGTGTGTAGCATAAATTATGCTATCGTTACAATACCTATAGGTGCATATAAAAGTAATAATTTTTAGTTTATACGCTATACTTATATCCCATATTTAAGGGTGCGTAATGACGTGTTTACATAGTCATATACAGAACTTAGAGTAACAAGCCTTGTTCGTCTCACTACTTTTTACATAAAAAAAAAAAAACAAAACAAAGTCCAGACCTGCGATATTTATTTGTTTACAATTCTTTGCCCCGACTTCGAACTGTCCATGTGGTTATCCTACTAGTGTGTGGGCACACAAACAGTGAGCCGAATCGGCCAAACCGTGCGAAAGGTGAGGTTGGCTATCAAAAGGCAAACGTGAATCGTGATGGTCTTATGACGGTAATGAGTCTACAACTGCCTTTACTGCCTTTGTAAATCACATAAAAGTAAACATTTTACTTGGTAGTAGATTTCCTTAGCAGGAGCTCGTCTAGGTAGATACAACCGCCAGTACCAGATATTCTGACTTTAATCGAAAAATCAAAAGCTTCTTCCTCCGGAACGCATTTTATAAGCTTAGTTTTTTTTTGACAAGCTAGGTGTTTGACTACAGCTCACCTGATGTTAAGTGACGGTGTGGTCGAAGGTGGTAAACCACACCTAGCCTGGAATAGAGCTGGCTCTCAAGTGAAGCAGCCGGATCACACTGTTAGGTGCTTGGCGGCAGATTTTCAACTTGAGGTTGGTTGCTATAGCCAGCCGAGTACTATAAAATACCCTACCACCACGCAATAGTTTTCTCACGATGTTTTCCTTCACCAGCAGCTCAGGCTCATTGTTGGGGTTTGAACCCACGCCCTTCGGCGTGCGAACCGACCGCGCTAACCACTGAGCTATCATCGCTACGATAACTTAATAACTTTATTATAATTGGAATGAACAATCATTTGCAAGTGATTTTGACTAATGTAATTCGTGATGTATATTTAAATTTATTATTTAATCAATTAATTATTAAGTTATTTGTATAAATCTGTAAATTGTGTTATTAATTTAAGATATTTTAATTGAATAATTACTCATATGACATTCACATGATTTTTTATGGCATGTTAATTTTGTTTGACTGATAGTTTAATTTTAATATTTTGTACAAACTGTATTGAATTGATTTACCTAGTATGACGAAACTCTGTTATATAGGGTGAATAGATATATTATCTGAATCTATTCTGCCGCCAAGCAGTCGTGTGTAAACATAACTTTTTTGTTATATGAGTTGCGGTTTGAAGGCTAAGTAAGGGTAGAAAAATTACAGAGCTGTTGAGGCTGACCATCGAAAGTCTAAAAGTAATGAGCGCCAAAAACTACTGAGTTCTGAATACCGTTGCAATGGTCATGAACACGCTCTATCTCTTACCATCAGGAACACGTCTCGTTCGTCTGCGGATTGAGTAAAAAAAATTGTAGTTCCCGTTCCCGTCGGAATAGAGGGATAGAAAGTACTAAGCCTATGTCACCCGGGGATAGTGTAGCTTCCCAACGGTGAAAGAATTTTTGAAACCGGTCCAGTAGTTTTTAAGTTTATTACAAAAACACAAATCTTTCCTCTTGATAATATTAGTAACTAGCGACCCACGGTGTTGCACGTGTGCAATGTAGATACTGATGTGGTGCATATGCAAGTATTATACATATAAACCTTCCTCTATTGAGATAAAAACTACAATTGCAAAAATTATACTATTTACAAAATGTATACAAAAAACTTAGTCTAAAAATCCGTCAGAGGAGGGATATGTAGCCAGAATGCTGGCAGCATTGCCACGCTGGATGGCAATGCTTAGCTTTTGACCAAAGTAGATACCAGCATTCTGGTCACCTGAAGCCTCCTCTAAACGTTTGACCAGGTCCCGATACAGTTCGAGAGCGGCCGGCCCCCACGGACCTAAAGTTTCAACCCCAAACGGCACAAAAAGATACATTCTATCCAAATAACTATATTTGTGCCGTTTGAGGTTTTCAGCTTTAGATGTGGCAGCACCAGCTTGTCCCGAAGTCACAGGAAGATGAGAGACATTGAGACAGCGCCAAGGTGTCAAACCTTCCTCTTGAATCACTCTATCTATTTTAAGGAACCACATCAAAATCTGATGCGTAATTTTAAATATCTAAGCACACATAGGGACACAGGGGAGCGACTTTGTTTTATACTATGTAGTGATGATTAAAACGTCACTGCAAGAGCATCGCTTTAATAAATGTGACAGCAATACTTAACAAACATCCAATATATATTCAGAGGCAGCCAGCGGAAAATGCTTTATTTACTTTTTCCCCACCATTCCACCAAATGGAGTGAAAAAACGATCCGATGCACAAAGAATAAATCGTTGGCACGCAACACGGTTATCGCTTCATTGGCTGATTAATCGAGTATCAATGTAGCATCGATTCCAAATTAATGCAATCTTAATGCTGTCCCATCGAGGAGAATCGATTTATTGCAAATATCCCCGTAAGCATGTAAAAAATGAGCGCAGTTTCAGTGAAAATACAGTATGGATAGTCGAGGAAATTCGTCTCATCAAACTGTTTCTAACATGTATCTATAACGTCCCACTGCAGAGCAAATACCTACATTCCCTCCATTTTTCAAACACATAGAAAAAAAAACTTGTTTATTTCTTATGTTATTATTTATACTAGGTAGTAGATTTTCTCAGCAGGTTGTTTAAATAGGTACCACCGTAGCACTCAATATTCTGCCGCCAAGCAGTAGTTTATAAATGTTACCGTGTTCTGTTCTGGTTTAAACGGTATTTGGAGCCAGCAAAATTACAGGGCTATTTATTGAGACTGGCCATCGAATGTCTCCAAGTAATGGGCGCCAAAAGAGCGATACCGTGGACTTCGTTTTGTTATTCAAAGTACTGCGTACCGCTGCAGAGATTGGAGAGAGGAGAGCTTGAGCTACCAGTGAAGTAAAACATGGCGAGGAAACCAAAGCATGATAGGATTCCCCTGGCTAACTCTCACGTATAAATCTGCTAACGATGAGTTCCAACTGCCATTTAGCCAGTTGCCATTCCAGGCTAGGTGTGTTTTCCATCTCCGACCACATAGTCATTTAACATCAATTTAAAAAAAAACAATTTCAATTTATTTGTGAACATAACATTACAACATTAATGTTGTAATGTTATGTTCACAAATACATTGAAATTGTTTTTATTGTATTTATTATCTATAGGTATAAACCTATAGATAATAAATACAATACGTTGGACTCCGGACAAGGAATTCTGTTTCCCGGCGCCGACCTCTTCCTGTAATACACTAATCTATACTATTATACAGAGGAAAGATTTGTTTGTATTGAATAGGCTCGGAAACTACTTGACCGATCTTAATAATTCTTTCATTATTAGAATGGTATATTATCCGTGATGGATATTGGACATAGGCTATAGTTTATTTAAAAAACAATTAGGGATCCACATAGAAAATTCAATAATGTAACCCAAGGTGTGAAAAATTTGAAAAAACCTTTACTTAGCATGCGCAGCGAAAACTGTTGACAATAAAATAAAGTGCGTTTTATAGAGCAAATTGATAGCTACAAATAAGTCCGGAATATCAGATGTCTAACTATTACAGTTGTCATCTACATCTACACTAATATTCTCAGTAATTATTATTATGAAGAGGAAAGATTTGTTTGTTTGTATTGAATAGGCTCCGAAACTACTGGACCGATCTGAATAATTCTTTCATCATTAGAATGCTACATTATAACTGAGTTACATAGGCATATATATATTGTTAATCGAGTTTTATTTTCACGTGCGAAGCCGGGGCGAGCTGCTAGTATCTGTAGAACCAGGACTATTTTCTATTTTTATTCTTTAGCATAAAATTGATATTTTCTCAACGATCTCTCGTTTCTTGTACCTTTACTGTAATTTTCCCTGCAAGCTGTTAGTCTCGTTAAGACCACCGACAGCGAGCGAGCGAGACAGCCTCATTATCTTGGGTGGGCGATATAATCAAGCCTTACTGAAATAATGGGTCATTGTTTGGTTCTATTCTTTCAGTTGTATTGGGTAACAAATGGTAATCTAGCGGCAGAGATGATCTGTGATTGTTACTTTATGAATTGGAAAATGGAGATGTCTAGATGAAACTTTTCAACATTGTGTCTTTATTTTTTGTTGTGAATGAAAATTGTCTTTCATAGTGAGAGGTAAGTTAGATAGCTGATCATAACAAAATTAGAGGATACATATTATTATCTTTATCAATAATAAAGAATTTGTTGTTGTTTTTTTATGTAAAAAACTAAAAAAGTAATGAGACGAACAAGACGCTCTCCTGATTGTAAGAAATAATAAATAAATATCGTAGGACTATACACACAGCGCCATCTGGCCCCAAACTAAGCAGAGCATGTGTGATGGAAGTCAGATAACTGATAGAATACATAAATACTTTTTTTTGTAAATACATACTTATATACATACAGAACGCCCAGACACAGAACAAACATTTGTTTATTCACAAAATGTTTGCCCTGAGTGGGAATCGAACCCACGCCTTACAGCTCTCAAGGCAGATATACTACCAATGAGCTAACGGGGCTGTCAGAAATAACGCCTGTCCATGACCATTGCAGCGATACATAGAACTTTGAGTAACAAAACAAAGTCCAGGGCATCGCTGCTTTGGCGCTCATTACTTTGAGACTTTCGCTGGTTAGTCTCAACAGCCCAGTAATTTCGCTAGCTGCAGTACCCTTCAAACCGGAACTCAGTAATGTTTACACACTACTGCTTAGCGGCAGAATAACTGGTACTGCGGTGGTACCTACCTAGACGAGTTGAGTTGTGTTGAGTGAGAATATATTACCTGTTACGTAATAGGTACATATCTTCACGTACAATCGGCCGTGTCCACAGCACAACTACATCCCGAATTTTTACTTGATTTTTGATAATAATTGCGATAAAAATCGGTAATAAATATTTGTAGTATTTTTCAACCTGAAATCAACACATTTTTCAAATTTAGACTTGCCATAAAAAGTACCTAAGACAAACAAAAAACAAAACTACAATTTCCAAGTGTTCTGAGCCTACTGTACGTTATTTAAAACCCATATAAATTCAACTTTATCTTCAGCAAATTTTTCGTTGCATCTTGTTTTTATACAAAACATGATAACCACTTATAAGAGCAAACAGAAAGCTCCACTTAGGTAAAAGCTCTAAGCGGCTGAAATTAAGCTGTTAGGCAATGGTCTCATCAATGATTTCATGTTGGTAATTGGCAGCCAGGGTGGGTAAATGTCTTCGTGTGAGGCTTCAAATTCAAAATACTGCTACGGAGACCAGCAATAACTATTTACGAGTATAAGAAAAATAGTTTTGCATCATTCGATAATTGGTGGTAATTTTTTTTTTTTTTTTTTTAATGATTGACAGGCTGGGTGTTTGACCACAGCTCACCTGATGTTAAGTGAGGTGTGGTCGAAGATGGTAAATCACACCTAGTCTGGAATTGAACTGGCTCTCGAGTGAGGCTGCCGGAACACACCGTTAGATGCTTGGCGGCAGATTTTCAACTTGAGGGTGGTAGCTAGCCAGCCGAGTACTAGAAAGTACCCTACCACCATGCTATGGTTTCCTCACGATGTTTTCCTTCACCGGCAGCTCAAGCTCATTGTTGGGGTTTGAACCCACGCCCTTCGGCATGCGAACCTACCGCGCTAACCACTGGGCTATCATCGCTACAAATCGTAAATCTTTTTAGCAGGACGTCGTTTACGTAGGTACCACCGCAGTATCACGTATTCTGCCGCTAAGCAGTAGTAGGTATGTACAAGTAGCACCCCGTAGCACCGGCTACATATTTTCGGAATAAAAAGTAGCCTATGTGTTAATCCAGGGTCTCAGCTACCTTCATACCAAATTTCATCCAAATCCGTTCAGTAATTTTTGCGTCCAAACCATCCATCCAAACTTTCACATTTAAAATATTAGTGGGATTTAATAGTGTGATTAAACAAACCTATTAAATTCTAGGACAAAAACGAAAAATAAATTTTGTTAGACATTTTATACCTAAATACAATTGCAATGACTTCCTTTCAGTACTATAAACCTGCGTAACTCCGTATAATGAAACTAAGGCACGTCTTTAGAGTGAAAGCTAGACGTTCAATTTTTTTTGAAATGCAGTCATATAATTGAACTAGGAATAAAGTGTTGAAAATCGTGTCAATAATAGTTAGTTTTATTTAAATGTTCCGTGAACTCTGACTTCGTTTCAATGCTTTCACCAAATTCAAACAAATCTGACAGTCCAACTTAGACACATCACGAAAACGCCATAACGCATTACTGACGAAATCAAAAACAAATTCTGGAAATGCTCTTTAATAACATACTTAGATACTCATAAAAATTACTTACACAAGCTTAAAAAGAGGTTTGTAAGTAGGTAGGTACGTGAATAAGTTTGTTTGTAAGCCGCGATGCCCACATACCTAGATGATACGACGTAGTAATTGGAACAGCGCTTCTGAAATAAAGTCAAAATTAAGACTAAGCATCGAAAGTCTCAAAGTATTGAGCACCAAAGTAGTATTAATAGTAATACTTTGTTTTCATACTAAAAGTTCTCTGTATCGCTGTAATAGTCATGGACTGGCGATAATCGTCATCTCTTACCATCAGGACAGCGTCTTGTTCCTCTCATTAATATTACATTAAAAAATATATAAACGAAAATCGAAGTCATGCGTCATTAAAATGATACAATTTATAAATTTAAAAGAAAAAATAAAGCTTTAGTTATTTTTTTCAGTCTAGTTTTTTTTAATGCCACGTTTTTATTAGGCACTTCGATTTTATTTTATTCGACTTTATTTTCATTAACCTGCCTTCAATCGGCAAAAAATTAAAACCTTTTGAATTACTTACGTGCCCTGAGCAAATCGTATCAGCATAAGCAGAACTTCAGTAAAATTGTCTAAAGATTTTCATTATACTTGGTTGCCTGGAAGAGATCGCTGTTAGCAATAAGGCCGCCACTTGTGGCACTAGTTCATAAGGTTCTTTGTACTTTTTTCTATTTATGATGTGCACAGTAAAGTGTTATATCTATTTATTAATAAATACTTATTGTTCATTTAAAAGAGCTTTCAGATAGCACAGGCCACGTTGCCTAGTTTGGGGGTCAACGAAACCTTGTAAATGTTTTGTTTTTCTTTTGGCAATAAATTAAAAAAAAAGAAGATTTTTTTCAAAATACCTACCAAAGCCATAATTAGGTATGTAAGTAGTAGGTAAATATTAAATCGTGCAATGACTCCGTTCGCAAGTACCTACCTACATGTTTATTAAGTAGTAATCTCAATAGGTACAAAAGCCAATCGTGTCTTAATCTTCAAATGTTTCACGAAAGCGAATGAATAATGAAAGATTACGGATATCTTAATTATCATGGATTTACACCGTTAGATCGGTCGAAAGAGTTTCGACTCAATAATTCATCCGATTCTTGAATGGCTCCAACGAAAGTCAGTATTTGTGGGGCCCAGTTAATAAATTACCTTCGGGACCTCACATTGAGAACCTTAAACACGTGGGCAAAGCGTTTTCAAGCTCCGCCCGAGAGAGAGAAAGAACACTGAGATCTCGCCTCTCAGCTCTTGCAAAGGGTTTTACATTGAGACTAAATTCAACTTAAAACATTGTGAAGCTACGGCGCCACAATCGTTATTTTCAGAACACACTGATGCGCCCGATATGAAAACAAAATAGTTTCGACTCTTGGCCACATCTACTTATTCAGAACAAGTATTGTTATTCTGTGACAAAGCCGCGATGCAGTAATTTTAACAATGTAAGTACTTAGACAATAAAACTATGTGTTTATTTAAGAGGTCGTTTTTGTTGTAATTTAATTAAGTTTCTCGTAATTGAAGGAGCGTTAAGGCTGTAAACTGGTGGCAGTAGATAACTATTTTCCCCACAGTGTTTAATTTTGTCTCATAAACTTAGCAACTTTGGCGTAGCTGTATTAATGAAATGTAATCAACATTTTATTTAGAAACGTGTTAAATTTATCTGCACCCAACTAGTTTTCTACTGCGGGCTGTTTAAGACACAATAATAATAAATATCGCAGGGCATTACATACAGCGCCATCTGACCCCAAACTAAGCAAAGCTTATACCTACTATGGAAGTCAGATAACCGATAGAATACTTAAATGTTTCTTTTTGTAAATAAGTAGGTACATGCTTATGATACAGTACACCCAGACACAGAACAAACACACTAAATAAAACTAAACTAAACATTGAACATACAGAACAAACATTTGTTTATGCCACACAATGTTTGTCCTGAGTGGGAATCAAATCCACGCCCTACAGCCCTTGAAGCATAGGTACATACTACCAATGAACATCAGGGCTATCAAAGGAGTCTTTGGAAGTTCGGCGTGAATTGAATTACTTAATTGACTGTAATAATAATTATGTGGTGTAGTATGAGGGTGGTAGCTAGCCAGCCGAGTGCTAGAAAGTAAGTAGGTATTCTACCACTCAAGTTGAAAATTTGCCGCCAAGCATCTAACGGTGTGTTCCGGCAGCCTCACTTGAGAGCCAGTTCCATTCCAGGCTAGGTGTGCTTTACCATCTTTGACCACACCGTCACTTAACATCAGGTGTGCTATGCTCAAACACCTTGCCTGTCAACCGTAAAAAAAATCCCGAGTGACACTAGTTATAAAAAAAATACACTTGGAGTTTTGGCGCGAACGCGGGAAGAGTCGTGTCGTCGTGTCAAGTATAGTGTTTATTGAGTTTATGTAGGTTTAAAAATAGTGGTGTTTTATTCATAAAGTAGGTACCGAATTACAAGCACGAGTGTGGAGGAAAGTGATATATCTAATGCGGTGAACCATGATTTTTGTGTGTTGCTTCCAAAACTCCATCAAAGCTTATAGTAAAGCTGCCATTACTTTAAGCATGATTGGATTTGTCTGGCACGGACTGGACTTAACCAAGACAGGACTTTGACTACTTATTTAACTTATGAAACTTGAAAAATAAATATGAAACACACACTGTGGCAAATGCATAAAATACGACGCTAAAATCAAAGAAGAAAATATACTTACCTGTTCGTTTCTTTTATAAAGTTTGTTACACAGCGAGTAAGTAGGTACCTACAAAGGTTAGGATAATATTAGGGCCCATTCATTTCGATTTGATCGACTTTTGCATGTATCTATCAAATAGGTAGGTAGATAAGTATTATTTGTGTTCTTATTTTTAATTATGTTTTTTTTTGTAGGAATAAGGGAAGGGAGGCCTTTGCCGAGCAGTGGGGCATTAGAGACTGATAAAAAATGGTTTTTTTTTGTATTTGATGACAAAATCAAATGAGTTAAGTTTGAGTCACAGTTAAAATCTCACAAAGTAGGTCAGGGTCAAGTCCAGTCATATTATGTTTGACTAAATTAACATCATACTCGTGCCCGTAACTTGGCACTTTCAGAACAAAACATCGCCATTTTCAGGCTTAAAAACTCGAAACAAGTTTTGGGACAGATACGATTTCTTCACATTCCCTCCAAAACTCTTGATATTACTTTAATTCTAGGATACAGGATTACAAAAAAATATTGTTACGTACAGTTACTGTAGATCAGGACTGGTAACTACCTTGTATAATAAAGTATTATTGTAATGTCCTCTACGAGGACTGGTACCTTTTAAAGATATCTCGTACTGCCATCTACTTACAACTTTCATAACTAATTAAGTATAGATCTTTATATTGCTACTCGTCGCTAGATGGCGCTACAAATACTTTTTTATTTATAATCTGTGGATTGTCAACATTGTAACGAGAAAAAAGAAAAAAAATAGTTTTGAAAGTCAACGTCAAATAATTTAAACCGTAACGTTAGGCAACCAGCTTACTGTCAAAATCAAATCAAATAATACAAAAATAGTCTGATTTTTCGCGTTTTCGTAGAATTTTGTTTATACTATCGAATTAGTACCTATTATAATTAAAATGAATAAACAGCTCCTAACAAAGGTTATACATACGGACGATGCGACTACCTGTCCTGAGCTCACGTATGAGAATCCCCTCATCGACAGAAATGTTGCTGGTGCTCTTGTTCGAAGTTTTTTAAAAATTCTACAGGTTTCCAAGCAAGATTCTAACTTAAACAACAACTTACGATATTCTGTCTTAGCCAATATACGCAAACTCTGTCGAACAGAACCAGAAAACCACTTTGAAGTGGATGAAAATTTCACGAAATCATTAACAGAAGTATATATTGACAATTTTAAAAGTGTACATACAAATAAGTCCACCGACTGTGTAGAACGAACCCTGGACGAGTTTCTCATAAGAAAAATGAAAGAAGTTGATTTTAATTCGAGTCATCAGATTTGTATGAACTCTGAAATCATCCAAGCTCTACTAAATTTAAATGAAAACTTTTCCGACAATGAATTAATAGCAAGAAATATTTTACATTGGGATATGAGTATTAAGAAAAACTTCACTTTAGTAAAACATTTATGGCCCAAAACTAGGATAATTGGATGTCTCAAGACTAATGTTTGTGACAATATATCTATAAAAATGAGATCTGAAATAGAAACTGCCTTACTAACTTCATGTCACCGTCTCCTAACAGAACCTAATTTAAAATTAGAAGAATTATTCTCAGTAAATAGCTTTATGAATGACCTTGTAAATAAATGTTCAATATCTTCGGAATGCTTTGAAATTTGTACTAGAATACTTAACTACTTATTCATCTACTCAAATTACAATAGAGATATTGAAATGTTTGTTTCAAAATTTATTGAAAATGTTAAAAAACAATGTCCACAAGGTATTTCTATCTTGTACCCAGCACACTTAGCTTATATTGTAGTATTACTAGATATTGATTTAGATACATTGCCACCTAAAGTTAAAACTAAGTATGTGGAAAAGACCCTAATTCACCTAAAAAACTTGCACAATTACTCTGATAGTGATTTGGTATTAATATTGTCTCACTTCCCATACTGGTTTCCGATTTACATTAGTTAAATTTTATTATATAAGCATATTACAAGATAAAACTCATTTCACAATAAATAGTATTTTTATTTTAAGAAATGTTTATTTTATTTAAAACACCTTTTATCACAATCAATGAAGTATTCCTTTATTTGGAATCAAGTGTATATCTTAAATGATTTCAACATTTGGAAATTGCTCATATATACAACTCAATTCAATTCTTGATGAATGGCCTTTGCGGAGGTTCTCCACAATTCTGCCAATGTCATGTAGAATGATAGACTGCCACACAAAGAGATTGGACTATGAATCGACTATTATTTTTGTATATGGTACGGTTTACAGAGTTTTGTGTTGCTCATGTATAAAATCAAGTCTAGTTATTTGACACCAAAATATTCAAGAACAAAAAATGATCTACCCAGACTACCTTCTGCTTTTGAATTTTTCAAATTCATGGATAATTATGGGGACCTCGAACCCTGCTTTTGAACAATACTTTCAAGATATTTGAGTAGGTACAGAACATCATTAATTTTTCTCTGTTTAGTTTTATTTTTCTTCAGGCAGCCATCCACAATCAAACCTTGTCAATGTGTTGATGAGACCCTTTTCTAAAATGTTACGTATGGTATGGTATCCAATGACTCCCTAAGGATGCTGTGGTCACTAAGCAACAAAGAATCTAAAAAAAAATGACTCCCAGTAATGCAGTGTCACATTACAACACAGTGGTAAAGCTTTCGTATAATCTGTAAATTCAATTAATAATAAGACAAGTAAGAACCATTAATAACAATAATTCAAAATATTAAGTATTTTTACTACCCTCAATATTATTATTTAATTAATAATATTTGTACATTGATTTATTAAAAACCCTTTTAATTGACCAATGCATTGGTAACTTTTCGTATATATCATAATTAAAGAGGAAAGATTTGTTTGTAACGAATAAACTCAAAATTTAATTTCGTGTTGTATCTACGTCAGCATATTTTTGCATAGCACAAGGCAGAATATGGAGCTATTAACTTTTTTTATATCAATTGTACCCATTCCTATAATATACGCAATGAGTTAGTTATATAGAAAAACTTCGGGACCGATATCAAAAATTATTTTACCATTAGAATCCTACATTCTCCCTGAGTAACATAGGCTTTATCTATTACTAGATTTGATTATATAATAAATGTCCACCCGTGCGAAGTCAGGACGGGCCGCAAATTGAGTTTTTAAACTGTTTTATTTTGTGAATAAACATTAATCTGTTTTTTTGTCGAGTGTTTATGCATAAAAATGGTGGTGTTTTATTCATAAAGTGCCGAATCACAAGCGCGAGTGTGGGTAAATGATATAATGTGGTGAAACATGACTGTTCGTATTGTTTCCAAAACTCCATCGAAGCTTTATAGTAAAGTCGCCACTACTTTACTAAAGCATGACTGGACTTGACTGACACGGACTGGACTTGACTAAGACTGGGCTTTGACTATAACTAGCTACGAGGACACTTATTTAAATTTTGAAACTTGAAAATATATAAATACTTGACACTGGCAAATGCTAAAACGCGACGCCAAAGATGGGGCAAATTAACAAAAAAAAAAATTGTTAGTTGTCAGTTGTCACCTATGTTTGGTTATATCGGTTCGTAAGTGATTACTTCGCAATTTTTCATCTTTAATTAAGGTTTTTGCTGTCCTATTGAGAACCCATTATTAATAAATTAGCACGAAACGATGTAAATTGTGCCTATCGTGTACTTGGTCTATGTGTCCGCACTGAAATTAAGTGAAGATGAGCAAGCGACGCCGCGCGTCGTCTGGCGCTAGCAGAGGCGCCGATTTAGACGACAGTGACGATGGAATAGAACATAATCCTGGCCCCCCGCCTTCGCGGAAGAAGAAGAAGTTGGATCCTGTATGTGTATGAAATTAAAAATGAACTTCTCTGTAGTTTCATTAGAGACTACTTGATACGCTTGAAATAAATGTGTGCATTATTTGTGTATGCATCACAATGATTGAGAACCAAATACCTGAATTAATGCTGCTGTATTATGTAAATTATCGATTAATTTAACAATAAGTATGTAAATATTTACAACAAAAAAAGTATATCAGTATTCTTTCAGGTATTTGGTTCTCATATAAGCTTTGATTAGTTTGTACCTACTTAGATAGTGATTTGTGATATCTAATGGATTCAAATTTATTTGAAAAAAATTTGAATCCATTGGATATAGAGAACTTTATGCATTTAACAGAGTCTCTAATTTAGTATCTCATAAGTTTTAGTTGCCATCAGTCACACTTAGTAACATTCAAGTCCAAGTCATGGTCTTCCTACCTTACTGGAGTAATGGCTTCAGGTATTTTACAAAAAGTTGCCTTGTATTGATGGTTTATAAATTCCTGACTTGCAGGGTGAGATGTGCCAGCAACTATATGACACAATCAGATCATTCAAAAAAGAAGATGGAACATTATTATGTGACTCCTTCATCAGGGCGCCGAAACGCCGTCAAGAACCACAGTACTATGAAGTTGTATCTCAGCCAATTGATTTACTGAGGGTGAGTTAAGTTCTACTAGAATTTGATTTTTTGTTTTAGTTACCTTGTGACAGCATAAAAATAAACTTACTCTTGCATCCAGTGAGATAATCTGCGCTTAGGAACTCACAGCAACTTCTTACAATCCCAATACAATAGTAAATAGGGCTATAATTTTAGCAGTTTATATGTATCTGCGTGGAACAAAAATTCTTAGCATTCACTGGTATAAAAAACTGGTTATCCCCCATTTCAACTACTTTAACTATTTTTAATATATTATGTTTTACTTTTTATTTATTTGAAAGTTAGTAAACTAGCAATAGAGATCAATAAGCATAATTCAAATATGCATACTAATTTATTGCTAAAAATGTGGGTTCTGATAATAAGTCAATTAAATATATTGTGCCGCGTAAGTAAATAAGCGGCTTAATAAGTTTTTTAAAACCCAGGGATATTGTTGCAGGGCCCATCAACCTTTGAATTAGGATTAGCAACTGTTTTTCCAATGTGTTCTATACCATTCCAATCTGGTTATAGGTCCAGCAGAAGCTAAAAACAGACACTTATGAGGACATTGAAGAGCTCTCGGCTGATATTGACCTCCTAGTTAGCAATGCCAAAGCTTTCTACAAGTCTGACTCAGTTGAATATAAGGATGCCGTTGAACTGTGGAAGCTGTACACACAGGCTAGAAATGCTCTTGAAAGTGGTAAGATATCTTAATTCCACTAATAATATATATATGTGAAAGTTTGGATGAATGTTTGTTACTTTTTCACACGAAAACTACTGAACGGATTTGGTTGAAATTTGGTATGGAAGTAGCTGAGACCTTAGATTAGGACAGGATACTTTTAATCCCGAAAACATGTAGCTGGTAACATCGTGGGGTGCAGCTAGTAATATATAAAAATCTGTTCATCTGATTGCAGTGAAACTTGGGCAACTGATTGATTGCACTTGTAGGTTGTAGGCATAGTACAATTGTACTGGTAGCAACACGCCGGGTACAAGCTTGTATTAAATAAATATATATAGTTGAACATTTTACACATAAAATAATGTTTGTTCTGGTTCAAACCCACAATAACAGCTCAAAAGACAGGTGCCACCGTTTTAGCCATAAGACAGACAAATAGCAAATTGAATGTACTTTGACTTTGCATTTTGATTGATATACTATTTCCTTATTGTAGTAAATACTACAAACTACTACCAACTACTACTGACTACTGTATAATATTTTTTCTCATCAGGTGAAGAAATCAAGCTGCCAAAGCATTCTCGTAATGGTTCTTCCAGCAGAAGGTCTGACATAGCTGAAGACATGTCGGAGACATCCACAAACACTGAAGAGGATATCTTCGAAGAGTTATTCAGTTCGGTGAGATATTTAATATACAGTTAAATTTTAATACCAATAATGAGTTGCATATATTATGTACCTGTATTTTATTTGTTGTAAATATATGATAGTTATAGAAGAACTTAAGAAGCAGAGCTACTACCCGTTAGCAACTTCAAATTATGAAGTTTTAACATTTATTTTTTTAAATTTTTTTAACTTCAATTTATTTTGCTGACTTGATCACAAAACGTTTGTTTTTATCAAACATTAATATCAGCATTTTTATTTTTTGCCTATCACATATTGAATTACCATCCTTTCAGGTAATGACAGCAAACATTGATGGACGTCCACTCTACCCCGCATTCCAGTTTCTTCCATCCAAGCGTCGCTACCCAGAATACTTCAGTGTGATCGATTCCCCCATAGATTTGAAAACAATCGCTCAAAAGATCCAGGGAGGAGAGTATGCTAATTTGACGGAATTGGAGAGAGATTTGTTGCTGATGGTTAGAAATGCATGTCATTTTAACGAGCCAGGCAGTCAGATTTATAAGGATGCTAAAGCATTAAAGAAGGTAGGTTATAAAATACTGACATATATGCAATAAAAATGAGATTACACTACTTGAAAACCGCCTTATAGATGCTTGTAGGAGACAAATACAAGACTAAGATGTTCGACGGAGAAACAACTTTATTTTTACTGTGCAAGGAAGTTTATCTTGTATACACACGCTTTTTTACGTGTATAAACTGACTTTTCCAGCATTTAATTTGTCCGTTAGTCTTACATTTCTTTAGATAAAGCTAACAGACCATCAGAAGTTTATTAAATAAATTTAACATTAACTTATGAGAAAAGTTTTTTCTATATACAGTTATCCACATAATATTAGTGTCTTTTATTTAGGGGGTTTCTTTATCTTTTGTTATGTCTCAGGTAATCCAAGTTCGCAAACAAGAACTGGATCTCCACGGCCGAGGTCCAGCTAAGACTTCAGAACGGATCCGGAGCAAACGCAACTCACGTGTTGGCCCTGTGCCGACCAGTCGCGCGCTCGCCATCATGGACCCGCCCGGCTCCAACAACGATGTTGTCAAGGTAAAATAACGAATTATATCGACAGATATTGCTTGCGCAGTGCTCGAAGGACCACCGCCTTACCAATGAGAGAGAATAAACATCTTTTCTTCGCTTTTTGGATCAAAATATATGAAAAACTATGGATCAATAGTGTTTAATGGATCTTCCTGGTATCATAGTATTAACACAATACGCTCGGCATAGATAAAACAGCTTTACTGTATTTGAGGTACAAATTGATCTTTTGAAGTTAAAAATTTTCAGCACTCTGAAGATAGCGGTGACAGCGACGAAGATAAAGTAGACAATGAAGATTCTCCACAGTGGAAACTGTTGGAAGTTGTCAGGAACCATTTGGGAACTGATGGTAAGTAATTCAACCAAGATGTAGAAAACATAAAATTACGTAAACATTCCGTTTTGAGGGATTGGAAACGTCACAGCTGTATTAACTCAAATGTCTAATGCGCGATGGAACTCACGGGCTCTCATTCCTTGGAAGATGGGACGGATGTTAGTGTGGGTTGCTTCATGTATTTGATACAATGGTGCTGTCTCATCTTCCAGAAATATCAACCTTAAATGGTGTAAATATTCTAGCCTTTATATAGGTTATATATATAAGCCGTATGGTATAGAAACACTTACTTGGTAAAGAATCACTACTTAGAAACCCTCCTATGCCTGTCTTGTAAAAAAAATATATTGCAATTTAAAGTTGACAAAGGTCACGGACACCTCCACAGACATCGATACCTATGAAGCGTATTATATTTTAAATTAAGAAAATAAAGTCATGCCATGAATATTTTCAAGAATTTGTCGAGGACACCTAAAAAGTCTAGAAGTCTTTATATTATTTTGCACAAAATTGAGATTCGGCTCGACCCCCCCCCCCTAAACGCCTCACGTAATTAATGGACGACATTTATTTTCAAAATTAGCTGTTTGTTTTCCATGTAAAAAAATGTAACCTTAATGTAAAACATACTCGTATTTAGCCGTAATAAATAAAAATTGGTGCGACGCCATATTCTAGGAACTCCGATGTCGGAACCGTTCTGGAAGCTTCCATCGCGTCGCGTCTACCCAGATTACTACAAGGAAATAAAAAACCCAGTATCCTTGAATCAAATCCGCAACAAAATTAGAAAAGGCAGCTATGGGACTCTCTCCGAAGTCGCGGGTGATATGAACATCATGTTCGAAAATGCCAAGCAGTTTAACGTGCCCTCTTCGAAATTGTATAAAGACGCTGTAAAACTACAGAGGTATGTACAAGATTTAGATTAAGATTTTGTAGCGATGTTAGCTCAGTGGCTAGCGCGGTCGCTCTCGAACACGTCTATCGGTTATCGGTTATGCGACAGATAATTATGTCCGGCCCATTGCCACTTCAGCTTGCTAATACCCTGAACTATGTTTGTTGAATTTTGTTCTCTGGTAAATTACTTCGTTCTAGATACGGGAAATATATGATTTTTTTATGTTAAAGTATTGAGACGAACGACGCTCTCCTGATGGTAAGAGATAACGGATGTTCACGACCATTGCATCAATACACAGAACTTTGAGTTGCAGAACAAAGTCCGGGGCATCGCTGCTTTGGCGCTCATTACTTTAAGACATTAGTCTCAACAGCCCAGTAATTTCGCTAGCTGCAGTACAGAATATCTGGTACTGCGATAGTACCTATCTACACGACTTCCTGCTAAGGAAATCTATCACCAAATAATATAAAAATCTTCATAGAAACCGTCCTCTTGAATCACTGTCTATTGATGGATCCGCATTAAAATCCGTTGCGTAGTTTTAAAATATCATTTGTTAATTGAAATGGTTACCTTTTACTGCCAAACAAATACCAATGTTATAGCGATGAAAATACAATATAAAATTACAGATTAATGCAGCAAAGAGTCCAAGAGCTATTGGATATAGTACAAGAATCATCGAGTGACGATGAGAGCCTGTCTTCGGTCAAGAACCAATCCCAAACACCAGCCCCTAGGCCTAGAGGTATGTGATGCGTAAATCATATCATTATTAACTCCTCGACTTCAAACCTTGATTTCTTTGTGCGTTTTAATGACTGCCCAAAACGAATATGTTTTAATTTGTCGTTAGAAAAAGTCAATTTTTATGTGTATTGGATGGAATAAGCATTTCTATGTCTCTCTAACAAGTAATAAACGAGAAATATTTATGTATAGGTACATGTACATTGTACATGTATACATAAATATAACCTACCTATATTTGTAAGGACTCGAAAACGGTCCTAAGAATTTCGAAGAACTTTAACTTTTTAACTTTCAACAAAATGTATGAAGCAGTTGGTATACTCTTGACCATTTTTAGTTGTGCCTATAGTAAAAGTTGTTCATAATGATGAGAACAAGGCCCCCGTTTTGAGTAGTACAACCCAAGCACCCGCGTAGTTCCCGTTCCCGTGGGAATACGGGGATAAAAAGTAGCCTATGTCACCCGGGAATAGCGTAGATTCCCAACGGTGAAAGAATTTTTGAAATCGGTCCAGTAGTTTCAGAGCCTATTCAAAACAAACAAATATTTCCTCTATAGATTTAATTTTTAGCCTATTTTTAAAATTAATTGAAATGAGACGGAGACACATGGACTCGAGTGAGTCCCAACCCAAACAGCCCTGTTGGTTCATTGGTAGTGTGTCTGCTTCGAGAGCTGAAGGGCGTGGGTTCGATTCCAACTCAGGACTAACATTTGTGTGACTAACATCGATGTTTGTTCTGTGTCTGGGTGTACTGTATGTATTATAAGTATGTATTTACAAAAAAAAAAAAAGTATTTAAGTATTCTATCAGTTATCTGTCTTCCATAGCACAAGCTCTGCTTAGTTTGGGGTCAGATGGCGCTGTGTGTAATGTCCTACGATATTTATTTATTATTTATTATTTATTAAAAAATGGGCGGCAAGGTCTTCTTGGATGGGTTGTCGATATAACTATTCTTGTCAGTATTGAGCTCGTTCTATGGCTCCAGTCATCATCTTCCTGCCTCATCTCATATATGGAGTTGGCACAGCATGTTTCTTTGCATACATGAAGTACAATATTATTTTTTTCAGGCCGCCCACGAATTAATCCACTCCCAGTGTCAGACCGACCGTCGCCCGCGGCTTCGCCTGCTGCGAAATCAAACCTTCCTCTAAAGAAAAAACTGCACTACGTGTCCAAACAGCTGGTGGAATTCACCTGCTCGGACGGCAGACAGCCCATGTTACTGTTTATGGAGAAACCCAGCAAGAAACTTTACCCTGAGTACTATAACGTCATTGATCGACCCATCGATATGATCACTATCGAGAATAATATCAAGGTGAGATGTTTTTAGGGTTCCATACCTAAAGGGTACTTCGCTGTCTGTCGGTCACCAGGCTTTATCTCATGAACCGTGATAGTTAGACAGTTGCAATTTTCACAGATGATGTATTTCTGTTGCCGCTATAACAACATTTATTTTTTAAATTACGTAATGTGTAGCGATGATAGCTCAGTGGTTAGCGCGGTCGGTTCGCATGCCGACGGGCGTGGGTTCAAACCCCAACAATGAGCTTGAGCTGCCGGTGAAGGAAAACATCGTGAGGAAACCAAAGCATGGTGGTAGGGTACTTTAGTACTCGGCTGGCTAGCTACCACCCTCAAGTTGAAAATCTGCCGCCAAGCATCTAACGGTGTGTTCCGGCAGCCTCACTTGACAGCCAGTTCCATTCCAGCTAGGTGTGCTTTACCATCTTCGACCACACCGTCACTTAACATCAGGTGAGCTGTGGTCAAACACCTAGCCTGTCAGCTATAAAAAAAAAATATATAGGCTTGCATTTGACTGCCAATTCGCCTGATGTTAAGCGAAGATGCGGTCTACGGAGGAGCACGCTCGCCTAGAAGAAAGCGATTCTCTCTCGATCACTCATTCACCGATATAAAAAGGACTTTCAAATATCCCGAGAAGAAATAGCTTATGTTATGTTTTTTTTTAAATTTCAGAATGAACGCTATTCCACAGTAGACGAAATGGTCAGCGATTTCCGTCTAATGTTCTCTAACTGCCGTCAGTTTAACGAAGAAGGTTCCATGATATACGAAGACGCGAGCCTTCTAGAACGAGTCATGAACGAGAAACTGAAAGAGGTTCACAGTCTGAGTGATAAGAAGACGCCGAATCTGAAGGCGATAAAGGCGATCACTAAAACCAGACAGCTCACGCCGTTTGAACAGAAGCTGCGGACTTTGTATGACGCCATCAGAGACTACAGAGACCCTAAAGGTAATCTATGACAAACATACACACACCGTTAGATGCTTGGCGGCAGATTTTTCAACTTGAGGGTGGTAGCTAGCTAGCCGAGTACTAAAGTACCCTACCACCATGCTATGGTTTCCTCACGATGTTTTCCTTCACCGGCAGCTCAAGCTCATTGTTGGGGTTTGAACCCACGCCCGTCGGCATGCGAACCTACCGCGCTAACCACTGAGCTATCATCGCTACAAACGGGTGTAATGTAGATACTAATGTGTCAAAAATAATGAAGTTTCATACAAATTTCCAACCCCTATTTTAGACCCTTGCACACTGGCACTGTATAAAGGTGAAATCATAAGAAGCCGTATTTCGGCTTCAGATAGAAAATATGTCCAAAACCATGAAAAATCGAGAGCACGCCTGGCGTGCTCGCGGCATCTCGATAGGAATTCGTGAGGACACGCTAGGCGTGTCAGCGGCACTGAATGTGTTAATCGACCGACGCCATCCACTACGTTATCGCTACAATGAGAAATGATTTATTTCTCATGTGAGCGAGATTTCTTATCGAAAAATAAAGTTGATTGATCTAAACTTATGAAATTGTCCATAGCCAACCGACAACTGGCTCTTATCTTCATGAAGCTACCAAGCAAGACAGAATACCCGGACTACTACGAATTGATAAAGAAACCTATAGACATGGAGAAGATAGCTCAGAAACTGAAAAACAATGTTTACCTAGCCGTGAACGAGCTTGCGTCCGACTTCATACTAATGTTTGACAACGCTTGCAAGTACAACGAGCCGGACTCTCAGATTTACAAGGACGCTCTCATCTTGCATAGAGTGTGTTTACAGACTAAGCAAATGCTCAGGTGAGTCATGGATTCCTTTACAGTTTACCTTTTTTCCTTCTATTAATGTATCTGTTTGTTGTTTAGATACCTCATTGTTATTATAATCTAGCCTAGTTGAGACTAATAAGTAATTTTAAAACTTTTTTTTTAGTTGGTGGTAGATCTCCTTAGCAGGAGGTCGTCTAGGTAGGTACCACTGCAGTACCAGTTATTCTACCGCCAAGCAGTAGTGTGTAAACATTACTGTGTTCCGGTTCGAAGGGTACTGCAGCTAGCGAAATTACTGGGCTGTTGAGATTAAACATCGAAAGTCTCAAAGTAATGAGCGCCAAAGCAGTGATGCCCTGGACTTTGCTTTGTTACTTAAAGTTCTGTGTATCGCTGCAATGGTCATGGACAGGTGTTATCTCTTACCATCAGGAGAGCGTCTCGTTCGTCTCAATACTTTTTACATTAAAAAAAAACTTAAATTCTTTCACCGTTGGGAAGCTATGACATAAGCTACTTATTATTCCTATATTCCCACGGGAACGGGAACTACGCGGGTGAAACCGCAAGGCGTTCGACAGCTTATAATATACTAGCGGATGCCTCGTGGTTTTACCCGCGCAGTTCCCGTGGGAATACAGGAATAAAAAATAGCCTATGTCACCCGGGGATAGTGTAGATTCCCAACGGTGAATGAATTTTTGAAAGGTCCACTAGTTTCGGAGCATATTCAATACAAACAAATAAACAATCAAACGTTTCCTCTTTATAATAGTATTCTTCAATCGTTCCCTCATGTCTGAGGATCGTGGTCACTGGAACCTCTTAGACGGACAATCTGTCTCCATCAACTCTGGTCCGAAGTAGCCCTCACCACCTGGTAGAATTTAGAAAAGGAGGTGGCTTCTTTCACTTGGTCAGACCATCGTGTTGGCGACCGGCCTCGAGGTCTCTTTCCTGCGGTATTGTCAACAATGACCAGCTTTTCAAGGCTGCCATCCCCTCTTCCCAGATCCCTCTTCTTCTTATTCTTATTCTTATTCAAAGTGGGGGCGATAGGTCCTGCACTGACGACCCGCTTGGGGAGTATTGTGCATTTCCCCCTGCCAGCGTCTACCCGAGCCAACCCAGCTCCTTGAAGTACCGAAGCGAGGCTCTGGGCCGCTGGCATAGTAGCTCCAGTGAGTTGGGTGGAAAGTTCAATGACGATGACATGAATGATGGCGAAGCGGCTTCATGCAGCCTAGTAGCAATTCTAGTGCCTTCTGTGGCTTTGCAATGCAAAAGCACATACAGCAACAAGCTCTACAGTTTCATTCTCTTACAAGCAGCCACGACATAGCGGACTATCCGTGGCTCCTAGTTTAAAGAGGTGACTATTCAAGTTGCAATGACCGGTTATGAGGCCTACTATGAGACGAAGGTCCTGTCGATGCAGCTTCAATAGATTGTTAGTGATCTTCCTGTTAAGAATTGGAAAGGAATTATCACTCTTCTTAATAGATGGTTTATAATGTAATTTGTAGCCGAGAAGACGACGACGCAGTGCCCGACGTACCCGCAGCTGTTCAGGAGCTACTACTGAATTTGTTCACGACTGTCTACAACCACCAGGACGAAGAGGGCAGGTAAATAGTTAAAATCCCACTATAACATTGTAAATGCAAAAGTTTGGAAGGTTGGATGGATATCCATCCATCCATCCTTCCATCCTTCCATCCATCCATTGAATAATCAAGGTAATATCCTACCAACTAATTTCACTAATACAATAAATGTGAAAGTTTGGATGGATGTTTGTTACTCTTTCACGCAAAAACTACTGAACGGATTTGGATGACATTTAGTATGGAGGTAGCTGACACCCTGAATTAACAAAGGCTACTTTTTATCCTGAAAACAAGTGGTACTGTATACTAGCGACCCGCTCCGTCTTCGCACGGGTGTAATGTTAGCGCGGTCGGCTCGCATGCCGAAGGGCGTGGGTTCAAACCCCAACAGTGAGCTTGAGCTGCCGGTGAAGGAAAACATCGTGAGGAAACCATAGCATGGTGGTAGAGTACTTTCTAGTACTCGGCTGGCTAGCTACCACCCTCAAGTTGAAAATCTGTCGCCAAGCATCATAACGGTGTGTTCCGGCAGCCTCACTTGAGCCAGTTCCATTCCAGGCTAGGTGTGCTTTACTATCTTCGACCACACCTTCACTTAACATCAGGTGAGCAGTGGTCAAATACATAGCCTGACAACCATTAAAAAAAAATCGTTTAGTAAACAGAATTCCTTCCACTTGATTCAGTTGTTCAACTTTTCAACTTGTATTTCAGATGCTACTCGGACAGTATGGCGGAATTACCGGAGCACGATGAAACAAACAGCGGCGAGAAAGTGCGCGCCATCTCTCTGGACTTGGTGAAGCGACGCCTCGACAAGGGACTCTACAAACGGCTCGACCACTTCCAACAAGACATGTTCGCCGTTTTCGAAAGGTGAATACTGACAAATAATACAAAAAAATGCAAAAATTATTTATTTACTTGAATCATAATATACTAATGGTGTACCTTTTTTTTATGGTTGACAGGCTTGGTGTTTGACCACCAGAAAGTACTCTACCACCATGCTATGGTTTCCTCACGATGTTTTCCTACACCGGCAGCTCAAACACATTGTTGGGCTTTAAAACCCTTCGGAGCCTAATTACTCGATACCACTGAATGCTAAAAAGTTTTGTCTGTGTGTTTCAGAGCTCGTCGTCTATCGCGCACCGACAGCCAAATATTCGAAGACTCCGTGGAGCTGCAGTCGTACTTCATCGACCACCGTGATCAGTTGTGCGCGAACACGCTGCAGTCGCCCGCGCTGAACTTCACCTGCGACACGATCTCCACCAGCGTAGAGCTGGTGAAGCAGTGCAAGATGCTGCAGGAGAACGACGAGGAGGATGAAACCAGGTCAGGGTGGGCAGTTAAAAAAATTTAAAATAACAAAATCTGGGGATAATGTTTGGTTTCGCAGCTATATATCTTTCATCTACTACCCTATCCCCTTTTTACTACCGTACGGTCAATCAAACGCGACCAAGGCGCCTCCCGTACATCATACATGGCGGACTCTGTGTTTCCCAAAAAGTACTTTATGAGTGGCTTCAAAATTCAAATCAAAAGTAAACAGGTTTCTTCTAGGTAAGCGTGTTCCATCCTAAGCCACATAGATGTCGGTTTTTTTTCTTTGGTTTTGGCGTCGCGTTTTAGCATTTGCCAGTGTCAAGTATTTATATATTTTCAAGTTTTAAAAGTTAAATATTTGTCGTCGTAGCTAAAGTTATAGTCAAAGTCCAGTCTAGGTCAAGTACAGTCCGTGTCAGTCAAGTCCAGTCATGCTTTAGTAAAGTAGTGGCGACTTTACTATAAAGCTCCGATGGAGTTTTGGAAGCAACACGAAAAGTCATGTTTCACCACATTATATCATTTTCCCACACTCGCGCTTGTGATTCGGCACTTTATGAATAAAACACCACCATTTTTATGCATAAACACTCGACGAAACACTAGTTATGGAAAAAAAATACAACGGAGCGACACGACTCTTCCCGTGTTGCCGCCAAAAACTCCATAGTCGTCGTTAACATCAGCCAGGATGTGGTCAAGCGCGAACCTATACATATTATTATTTTATTATTTATGTTTAAATGTTTTATTTGACTTGTAACTTGTGTTATCAAAATATTTTGTTTAGTTTTTTGCGTTATGTTAATGTTTTAGTGAAATTAATTGTAGGTATGTGTAGGTATTTTTATATGGGCCTTGTTGACTAAAATATATTTTTTTTTATTCCGTATTAAAAAAAAAACTATATCCAAAATGTAATTACAGCACTCAATAGCTAAAGGATCAAAGAATTCGTTATGTTGTTTGATGAGGACTTGAGAAGTTGAAACAGAAATCCGAAGGAGATTTTAGTGTTCAAAACTGTACATGTGTTTACATACACACGGCCGTGTCCACATACCGTTTTATTTTTCTAAACTTCATGAAAGTGCTAAAACATGTATTGGGGGGGAAAAATTGGTGTGCCAATTTCCAAAAAAAAAGTTCAAATATTTTCCGCAGGTCCAGTACAGATGATTCGATGCCTCCAAGCGGCGCGCCCACGCAACACCCCCAGTATTCAAAAGGCGACTTCGTCTACGTCCAACCGGAGAAAGGCAACAAAGATCCGGCAATAGTCCACGTGGAACGTGTCTGGACTAACAACGAGGGCGTACCCATGATATACGCTAACGTGTACTTTAGGTGAGTGAACGATAGTTGTAAAAATTAAACCGCTTGATTTCATTCATTCGTTCGTTAATAATCGTTGCCCAATCGCTTTAATTAATTATATTTTATTTTGACTGGACAATTTACCTAATACTATATTTGACATTGACATTAACATAATTATTAATTTTTTATTATATTACTTATTTGTATCAACTTGACATTGTTTATTTTAATCATAATATTTAATAAATTTGTTCAATAATTAATTCACATGCCGAGTTACGGCAAAATAGGAGGAATGACTTATATATTTATAATAACACCAATGTAAACCCTATTTTTAGTGAATAAATCTCATTTCATTTCGTTTAATTTACATTCGTTTGATTCAGAAATGAATTTTTTCGTGCTAATTATTAATATCCCACATACTCAATTCACGTTATTCCGACCCAATGATAAATTATTTATATTATGTACAATACATAATTATAGATGATATTATTATACATTATTATCAGTTATCTGACTTCCATCACACAAGCTCTGCTTAGTTTGGGGCCAGATTCAATTTCTGTTGAGACTAACCATCTAGTCTCAAAGTAATGAGTGCCAAAGCAGCGATGCCCTGGACGTTCTGTGTTCTGTGTATCGCTGCAATGGTCATGGACATGCGTTATTTCTTAACATCAGGAGAGCGCCTCGATCGTCTCATTACTTTAACAAAAAAAGAAAAAAAATAACAAAAAAACAGATGGCGCTGTGTGTATAGTCCTACGATATTTATTTATGTGCAATAATTATCTTGCTACCCGTTTGGAGCGAGTTGGAGTTTGTTTTAGTAGGTCATTCAATCTACAGGATTGTAGGTAAGCATGGGGTATACTAAGTTGAAAGGGGTAATTTTACGCACCAAAATGAATCAAATAATCACCTGTTCCATAGAAAAAAGTATGCTGAACCTTGACTCTATATGGTATATGGCAAACAGCATAAAGCAGCAAATTTTTTTTCATGGACTCCGGTGTCTTGGAAACGTATAAATTAAAAAAGTCCTTGCGTTGTAAAAGTTGTAGCGATGATAGCTCAGTGGTTAGCGCGGTAGGTTCGCATGCCGAAGGGCGTGGGTTCAAACCCCAACAATGAGGTTGAGCTGCCGGTGAAGGAAAACATCGTGAGGAAACCATAGCATGGTGGTAGAGTACTTTCTAGTACTCGGCTGGCTAGCTACCACCCTCAAGTTGAAAAATTTGTCGCCAAGCATTTAACCGTGTGTTCCGGCAGCCTCACTTGAGAGCCAGTTCCATTCCAGGCTAGGTGTGCTTTACCATCTTCGACCACACCGTCACTTAACATCAGGTGAGCTGTGGTCAAACACCTAGCCTGTCAACCATAAAAAAAAGAAAGAAAAAAAGTCATTTACCGGGGTCGCAACACACAGATCCGTCGCTGCAACATTATGGATAAGAAAAAAATATTAAAGAAGTTTTGTCTCAATGATGTATTCTCCGACAGGCCGCAAGAAACATTTCATATACGCACGCGCAAATTTCTCCAACAAGAAGTGTTCAAGACGGAATTACACCGCACCATTCCGCTCGATCAGATTCTGGGACACTGCTACGTCATGAATGTTAAGGAGTACTTCAAGTTCAGACCTAGAGGTATGTATATTGGTCTATTATACAAATACAAAAAATACAAAAATATTTATTTAACAGAAAATATGTGTACGAAGATCGTAATATCTTACAATAGTCCCCGCACTAGGGCTAGCCTGTATCGCGGGAGGCTGGAACCGATTCAATATATTAAATTTAATGGAGAACTTGTACAATTTTTTTACTATATAATTTGACACTAATAAATTAATAAGCAAGGAGTGCAGAAAAGTATAATATAATATAAGTAGTAAAAGTATAATATATATATAAGTATAATATTATGTCTCGAGATTTTTTTTGTTCTCTAAGACATCAAGTCAAAAACTTCAAAAGTCTTCTTCAAGTCTGCCAACCTGCACTTGATCAGCGTGGTGGACTAAACCTTGTCACAATAAAAAAAAAACTCGCGTCCAGCAGTGGGGCTGTTTATAAAAACAAGGCTGCTGCTAAAATTACTAACCTATCTTAAAATTAAAATAATATTAATATTTTTTATTGGAATATGCTAGTAAACGAAATTAAAAAAAATGGTTAAAACTGTACTGTGATTGTATTACCTAAATAATGTCAAAAGTTCACATATTTACAATATAGATTTTACGATTTCAAAACCCAAATAAAATTTATCGCGAAAACAACCAGGACCGGCATGGCGTCTGAATGACGTCATATCGTGTGAAAAATCTTTACAACATAGATTTTACGATTTCAAACCCCAAATAAAATTTACCGCGAAAACGAGACTGTCATGGCGTTTGAATAACGTCATACCGTGTGAAAATTCTTATCTGTATGGCGATTGTTTTACGAAAACGTCAACAACAGAAATGGCGTTTCACACGGCGTGACGTAACTCTTCCTACTATTTGATGTTCACGGTCACTGAGTGCTGAATTCTGCTGAATTTATTTTCTAGAAATAATTAGAATCTTCTATAGTATTGTTTTTAAATTTGTTACTTACATGTTTAATTCATCCTTTTATTCATAGTAGACATAATTATTAAGCCTATTGTCTTTGGTAGCACATTTATTTCTTTACACGCTGCTTCATATTGTGGCGTAGCATCGAAAAGACGTAAGTCTGCTGTATATTGGACACTATTGGAGGACATTACACACAGCACTATCTATCTCCAAATATATTAAACTAACTTGTATTGTGGAAACCAGATCACTGATACACCTATAAACCTTTGTTTTGTAAATATATATGTACATTCAGATCACTCAGACCCAGAACAAATATCTATATTCATCACCTACCTATCTTGGTGCTAGATCTCCTTAGCAGGAGGTCGTCTAGGTAGACTTGGTGGTAGATCTCCTTAGCAAGAGGTCGTCTAGGTATGTACCACCGCAGTACCGGATATTCTGCCGCTAAGCAGTAGTGCCTAAACATTACTGTGTTCCGGTTTGAAGGGTGCTGCAGCTAGCGAAATTACTGGGCTTTTGAGACTAGACTAACCATCGAAAGTCTCAAAGTAATGAGCGCCAAAGCAGTGATGCCCTGGACTTTGCTTTGTTACTCAAAGTTCTGTTTATCGCTGCAATGGTCATGGACAGGTGTTATCTCTTACCATCTGGAGAGCGAATCGTTCGTCTCATTACTTTTTCCATTAAAAAAAAAAACCTAAAAATGTTAGGAACCGGATAGTAATCGTTACCACGTCCAGTCTCTCATTCATGAAACAGAGCTATTATACGAGGTCACACTATAGTCTACAATTTTTCTTTACCTTATATAAATTCATCTACAATTCTATTGAAGTGATAGTTTACAAGTGATGCTACTTGGTACTTATTGATTTTACTTGGTAGTAGATCTCCTTAGCTAGTACCAGATATTCTGCTGTCAAGCAGTGGTGTGTAAACATTACTGTGTTCCGGTTTTAAGGGTACTGCAGCTAGCAAAATTACAGGACTGTTAAGTACATTGAAAGGCTTTTAGCAGCGATACCCTGGCCTTTGTTTTGCTACTCAAAGTTCTGTGTATCGCTGAAATAGCCATGGATTGGCGTTATCTCTTACCATCAGGAGAGGGTCTCGTTTGTCTCATTACTTAAAAAACAAGATTTTAATGAATTTGATTTGTATTTAGTAATTGAACTTGTTGTTTCCAAAAAATGGTAAAAATCCAGACAAAGTGTGCTAGAACGCAAAATTATTTCTAGCAAACATAACCTATTCTCAAAAATTTAACAATTGCGCAAACTTAAAAATGCATCCTCATTTGTAGCCAAATTGTGTCATGATGTATTATACGGTATTCGGGTAAACTCTCCTTGCACTCAATAGTTTATACTAACTTTTCGGATTTACTTTGTACTTATCAAACGTTATATAGGTACTGTTTATAGGCTTGAGCGTAAGTATTGTTCTTCTTGGCAGGTTTCTCCGACAAAGACGTATATGTGTGTGAGAGTCGTTACCACACTAAGCATCGTGGGTTCAAGAAAATCAAGATCTGGGAGGGAGGCGACCGGGACTCTCTTGCACCTAGAGAGGTTAGTTTACCACATCCATGTAAGGATTAAGGAATCAAGACATCACGTACCGTAGGGGAGACCGGGGATGGTTGACCAAGTTTCAGCTTAAATGTTTCTATTTTCATTTCTTTAGAGTATATTACTTTAAAAACGGGTTCAGTTAATAGATTTACTATTGAGCTTTGGAAAGAAGTGGCAAAAAGCACGTTATTCATTATGATATAGAGTACAGGCCAGTTCTTGTATCATAGAAAAAAACTGGTCAACCTACCCCACGCTTGGGGTAGGTTGACTATTCACCTGGGGTAAGTTGACCTATGAGGTTGTAAAGGCAAAATCTACAAGGAAATGGGATAAAAGACACAAAAATGCTACTAAACACTATTTTTTTTATTAAAACCAATAGGCAATCTTCCGCCACTTCAATTAAACACAATAAAATTCAAATTATAAGAAGAAACAATCCGACGTTTAAACATTAGGCAATTGGAGTATCTAAAAATGAAACAAAGTACCTAACTTTCTTAGTAAGTATTTAAAACAAAACGAACTAACTTCTTATAAAGTATCTAATCAGTCTTCCTCATCGGAGATGCAATTTTTGCATTCATAAAACAATATGTTGACCAGGTGGTCACTGGTCAAGCAGCCCCGTTATACGTTAGTCTACTAGCCCCGAACCCCCTTTTAATTTATAACTACGTGCCATATCCTCAAAACTGCGACGAAATTAAATAGAACAATACATAACAGAAAGAACATGAATCTAATATTAGTAGTAAATTGTTTGACAATCAATAACCATGAATAAACAGACATTAATACAAATAACATTACGTTAAAAATAATTACTTAGGTGCGTTGTTTTGCAATATCACGTTATTTCTTTCAAACGACGTGCGTGCGCGACGCCGCGTTCCCGGTGATTGTGCGTGGGGAGGTGACGGACTTTTGTGCCTCACTGGTTGCCTCAAGGCTATTACGTCGGACGAGTTTTTAATAGTTAGTCAACCTACCCCTATCGCCAACCAGCCCCGGTCTCCCCTACATGCCTTGAAAATCGTGATATAAGTTAATTAAAGATATAAATTACAACTCTAAACTCTAAACTGTTTTGTAAATAAATAAAGATTAGATTAAAGTAAGAGGCTAAGGTTTAAAATGCAAGTGACTGGCTATAGGCTAGTGAGAACGCATTGCAAACTGCTGCTTCAAAACATTTTCGCGGAGTTTTTATTGCAATTTGTTTTAAAGTTCTTATGTTACTTATCGTTCATCTAACTGTAAATTTAAAACTTTTTTACAAAAACTATTTGCTAACAAAATTTTAAAGCATTTCCAAAAGGGAATCGCATCAGTTCGTGAGCAAATTGCTTCTCTTCTCTTATTGTTGGCACGGTTGTTTGTTCCATTATTTCTATAAAACAACCGTCAAGCCATGTCAGAAGCCTTCGAGACTGACCACACAGCTAGTACGGTGAACTTGAAACGCCGCTCGCATACTAAATTACTGTCAAGTTAGCCTGAAGTGAGTTAAAACTGGTAAAGTTATAACATCGTAAAAAAAAAGGATTAAAGTATTGACAATTGAAGTTAATTGTCAATTTTTGATTAGGATTGGGTTTAACATTGTTAAGGATTAATATGTCGGAGTTTTTTGAAGTTTTATTGTAAATTGTATTGTAGGTTCCGCTGGAGCCAAGCAGGACGGTATCAGTGTTCCGCGAACGAGTCGAGAAACACAAGGATGAGCTCGCCGAGCTCGAAATACTGGAAAATGTACAGGAGAAAGAGCGTCCGGTAAGTGTCTTCATGAATACTGGAATATACAGGGATACTGTTAATTAGTCAGCATCCTATTAAGGGCATATTTTGTACATTGAAACATACAACATTTGCCAAAACACAACAAATATCCAAAAAAAAAAATTAAACTTTTTGTGGTACTCGTAAAACTTTTAAGTTCTCTATTGTGTAGACTCTATGCTAAAACTAAAACTACGATGTAACTGTACTAACTACGACGAATGAACGTCTACGCCGTAGATGCTTCATTCTTTGTAGCCGCCCCCGCCCCCCGCGCGGCAACCCCTTGCTTTGGCTTTGAATGACGTCATCGCGTTTACTGCCGGCACGCGTCACAGAGCGCGCGCGCGCTTATTGCATAGAGTAAATTTTGTTTAGACTGGACAAATATATTTTTTATTATTGTATGGAAGAAAAAAATGCGCCTGGACCGACTCGAAAAAATGTTTTTCTCTTTAAAGGGGTATATCGTCTCATTGGCATCAAGTCGGGATCTGATGATGCGATCTCAGAAAAATCGAGGGCAATCCTCAAATTTTATAGGGATTTATGTGTTTTTATACATTTTTGTTTAAAAGGATATACTTTCAGATTGGTCCCATAGAAATTAAATGAAGAAATCGGCTGAGTAATTTGATTTTTAAACCATAATACCTAAAGCCTAGCCGTGTTCGAGTTTAGGGGGATGGAGTCAGTTTTTTTAATTGTAAATTTATACTTGTGCATAAAATGAACATACTCTGGGTTGTAACATTGTATTCAACGTTAAGTATCTTACAAATACAAATACAAATAATCTTTATTTATGCATATTGTTTTAAAACATGGGTTTGGCCTCTCCTTTTAAGTTTACATAAAACCTGTATTAGGAGAGACTGCTCCTTCAAATACACTATATATTTTTGATATATTTACAAACATAATAACAAATACAAATACTTTATTGATAACACCAATGTTACAAGTTACTTCAAAATTTTAAAGATGTCATTAAATGGGTTTTAAAACACTGATTACATGTCAAAATAAGGTATGTAAGGTAATAACAATATTTATTTAACATAATAACAATATTTACTTAACGCATCTCAATGCCTTTTCGCAGGACGTTGTTATGTACAACCCACTTGGTACAGACGATGAAAACACGTACTACGAACAGTACAACACGGTGTGTTCCGGAGTAATCAAAACAGGAGATTTCGTGTATGTAGCTACCGATGGTGGAAAGCAGATGATCGCGCAACTTGACACTATATGGGAGACTGGCGAGTGAGTACAGCTGAATACTTACTACTGGTACTTGGTGGTAGATCTCCTTAGCAGGAGGTCGTCTAGTTAGGCACCACCGCAGTACCAGATATTCTGCCGCTAAGCAGTAGTGTGTAAGCATTACTGTGTTCCGGTTTGAAGGGTACTGCAGCTAGCGAAATTACTGGGCTGTTGAGACTAACTCTATCAAAAGTCTCAAAGTAATGAGCGCCAAAGCAGCGATGCCCTGGACTTTGTTTTGTTACTTAAAGTTCTGTGTATCACTGCAATGGTCATGGACAGGCGTTATCTCTTACCATCAGAAGAGCGTCTCGTTCGTCTCATTACTTTTTTCATAAAAAAAAAGTGTAGCTTCCCAACGGTGAAAGAATTTTTGAAATCGGTCCGGTCCAGTAGTTTCGGAGCCTATTCAATACAAACAAATATCTTTAAATTAGTATAGATAGATTAAAAAAAAATGTTTGTCATATTTACATTAAATTTAAGTAAGTTATGGTCAATAGTTAATTAAAATCTCATCATTTGGTTACAGTAACAAATGTTATTTCCGCGGTCCATTCCTCATTTTCCCCAACGAAGTGGCGAACATTATAAACAAGGTAAAGTACTGTATTTTTTTTAACGTAAATTGAAAATACATGGTGGATGTTCCCCATGTACGCACAAAGCGTAAATTTCATATTTTTCATTTGTACAGCGAGGTTTTGACACTGCCGGAGTCCGTGTTCCCTGTCTTCAAATCTAAAAATAAATAAAATAGGTTTCTTCTAGGTAAGCGTGCTCCATCTTAGACCACACTACATCAAGCAAAGTGTGGTCAAATGCAAACCTATTTTGAATTGAAAAAAATTTAGGTTTCTAATTTGTATTCAAGGTTAAAAGTTTGGGATGTCGAAAGGAAGTGTTTTTTTATATCGTTGTAAATGATCTTTTAACGTTAATTTTTGTACTTAGTTTACACCCTAAACTTATAACCCTGTTAATTTTTATACATTATTTATTTATTATTATTGACAGCCCTGTTTGTTCATTGGTAGTATGTCTGCTTTGAGAGCTGAAGGGCGTGGGTTCGATTCCCACTCAGGACCAACATTTGTGTGACTAACATCGATGTTTATTCTGTGCTTGGATGTACTGTATGTATTATAAGTAAGTATTTACAAAAAAAAAGTATCTAAGTATTCTGTCAGCTGTCTGGTTCCCATAGTACAAGCTTTGCTTAGTTTGGGGCTAGATGGCGCTGTGTTAAATGTCTTCCAATATTTATTATTTTATGTTTTCATTACAGCCATTCTACAAGCAAGAAGTGTTGCTAACTACCATGCATGACACTAGTCCACTAGTGGGCATAGTGGGAAAATGCGCCGTGTTAGACTACGATGATTATCTGAAATGTGAGTACATTTAGGTACATTTACTAAACTTTGGCGTCGTCCCGCCGAACTAACTTAACCATACTAACTACCTCTAAATACTATAAAACAATATTGCTGTACGCTTCTACGTCTGCTTACTTCTTTAAGACCATGCAACACAATTTTTTACAGTTTTCAGTCATATAAATATTTTTTCACGGAAGGTTTATAGTTCTGCACTGTTAACTCATTTGGTAAAAAAAAACAAAATATGTAACTAAAGTTGACAAAGGTCACGGACCCCAGTGTCTGTGGAGCGTATAATTATTAAAAAAAAAACTCATTTGGTAGAATATCTGCTTCAAGAGACCACCCAGACTGGGTGCGATTCCCACCAGGGCAAACATTTATGGGACATTAAATTTATTTATTTATTTATTTACATCATTTCACACCATCCTTACAGGGATTAATGTTTGTACTGTGTCTGTATGTATTTACAAAAAAAAAAAACATATAATTGTTAAAAGTATATAAGTTATCTGGTACCCATAGGTACAAGCTTTGTTTTGCTTGGGGCTATATAGCACTGTGTGAAATGTTCTATGATATTTATTTATTTTATGATCAATTAGCAGACGCCTCGCGGTTTCACCCGCGTAGTTCCCGTTCCCGTGGGAATAAAGGGATAAAAAGTAGCCTATGTCATCCGGGGATAGTGTAGCTTCCCATTGGTGAAAGAATTTCTGAAATCGGTCCAGCAGTTTCAGAGCCTATTCAATACAAACAAACAAATATTCAAATCTTTCCTCTTTATAATAGTATAGGTAGACACAAAGCAAAACAGCGACAGTAGCACAACGAGCTATGGAGAGGGTTATGCTCGGAGTTTCCCTACGAGATCGAATCAGAAATGAGGAGATCCGTAAACGAACTAAAGTAACCGACATAGCCCAGAGAATCAGCAAGTTGAAGTGGCAGTGGGCAGGGCACATAGCACGCAGAACTGATGGCTGATGGGGCTGCAAAGTTCTGGAGTGGAGACCACGGGACCGACAAGCGCAGCGAAGGACGTCCACCCACAAGGTGGACAGACGACCTAATAAAGACCGCAGGAACGCGCTGGATGCGAGCCGCTTCCAACCGGTCTTTGTGGAAGTCAATGGGGGAGGCCTATGTCCAGCAGTGGACGTCCTACGACTGAAATGAGGATAGATATATAGATACATTCTATTGTTAGTCTTTTGTTTAGGTAATCAAAAAGTCGGTGCGAAGTTGAAGGCGAACAATAAAGAATTGTCTTATCATTCGCAGGTCGTCCGACAGAGATAGCAGAGAACGACGTTTACGTGTGTGAGTCCGTATACGACGAATCGAATCGCGTCGCGCGGAAACTCAAGTCCGGCTTGCGGAAGTTCGAACACACCAAAGACGTCACCGTCGATGAGGTAACCTATACCACGGTCACTTATTTAGAAATAAATTAAAGATAAATAATACAATTTGAAATATTTTTTTTAAATTTTCTAATTTTCTTAGATTGCCGTTTTAGTTTTTATTTTAAATTTCAAGTTATAAATAAGTAAAGTAACTAAGACATGCAACATTTAAAATAATAATTAATCTAAAAGGTCGCTATTAATGGGAATGGTTCCCAAAACGCTGGCCCCATTGCCGCGTTGTATGGCAATACTTAAACGCTGAGCAAAATAAATTTTACTTTAATACGTTTTGCTCACGTTTTTTTCTAATTATCTTAGTTTTCAAAATTTTTACATTAAATATACAAAAAAAAACAAATGTTATAAGAACTTGTAAATTAGGGTGCCACCGGCAACGGGACAGGGCTCGAGCGTGGTTAGGTCAAGGGTGGTTAGGGCTGCAGAGTGAGGAACCTCTTAACAATGCGCGCCGTGTCAAGGATGCCTTTGGGATCTGACCCTTGACCCAACCGTTTAGCGAGAGTCTCTTAAGGTTGAGACTTATTTTATTTTTATCGTTCATTGTTATTTAATTTTTGAATTTTTAAATTAAATATATATAAAACATATAAAAAACTTAAAAACTAAGGATGCCGCCGGCAGCAGGGCAGGGGCTCAAGCTGCCGGTGGTTAGGGCTGCAGAGTGAGCAACCTCCTAGCAATGCGCGCCGTGTCAAGGATCACTGCCTTTGGGATCTGACCCTTGACCCAACTGTCTAGCGAAAGTCTTCGAGACTTTTAATTGTTATTATTCTATTATGCATGTGTTTAAAATGACTGCTTTCTGAAGAAGGGGGTTGTCACCAATTGTCTATTGCCTATTGAAAAGAAAACTTGATTGTTTACTTTATTTATTTAATAATAATTTGTTGTCCAGATTTATATATTCCCGAAGTCGCTGGGACCGCCAGCTCTGGCCACGGCGCAAGAAGTGCAGTCGGCGTCCACCGCCTTCACTCACAAGCAGTTCAACCACAACCTCAATGTGGACACTATGGTACGTACTTATAAAGATCATATTCCCATAGCCGCTGCATCGTGGTGCTATGGCGTTGTAGCGATTGATTAATTGATTTATTGATTGTTGGTTGTTGCATTGTTGTTGATTGTTGAAAAAAGCGTGATTTATTCTTGTAACATTTGATGTTTAACAGGTTAAATTACTTCTTTTTAACTTCTTCAAAAAAGAAGGAGGTTTACAATCAGACGGTTTTTTAAAATGTTTGTTTGGTTTTTTATTTACTTCAGAACCCCGTCATTTGTAAACCGATTGGTACAATTCCTTTTATCGTTACAAAGGATAGACACACTTTCAGATTGGTCAAATAAAAATGTTATTAACATCTTGAAAATGGTTTGATTTTCAAGCTAAAATAACACTGGAAAAATATGTCATCCAAGTAAACGAAATTGCGTATTTTGCTTTCCTGTAATTGTTCAGTGGTGTTTACGGTCACTAGAATAGTCTCAAAGAACTACCTATCTTCTGGCTTCATCATCAGGTGATGATGAAACCTCAAGGTAGACCGGAACACCGTGCCGTGTTTGAGCTAAGTGGAACGGAGTCAGTTTATTTTATTGTAAAATTTATCCTACTCTGAATCCACCTTCATTTGCTGCCCGAGTGGGTGTTCCCTGATAGATACAATCTGGGTGTCTTCAAGTCGCGAGTAAACCGGTTTCTTCCAGGCAAGCGTGCTCCATCGTAGACCGCATCTTCGCTTAACATCAGGCGATATGGTGGTCAAACGTAAGCTTATCCCACTAATATTATAAGTGTAAAAGTTTGGATGGATGGATGTTTGTTAGACTTTCCCACAAAAACTACTGAACGGATTTGGATGAAATTTGGTGTGGAGTTAGCTGAGACCTTAGATTAGCATATAAGCTACTTTTTATCCCGAAAACATGTAGCGGGTAACACCGCAGCTAGTATGTAATAAAAAAACTCTCTTGTCAATTGGGTTACATCACGAAGAAATAAAAATTTACTAACTCCACTTGCTAGCAAAATATCTGATACTATCTAAGAGATGTATCTCTTAGCAATCTTTGCGTATCTACTTTCAGGACGGGAAGCCGCAGTTCACGAATCTCATTAACACCACCATAGGGCAGGATGTGGAAATGATGCTCGAGAATTCTCTCGACGACTCGTCTCTCGCATCGCCTGCCACGCCGCTGTCTATAGGTGAATTGCGAATTTGTTTCTAACTCAAAATCTCTAGAATAGACCACTCCAAAATTAGACTTTTTATTTTATTTGTTAAATTTAATTAAACATTAAAATTTTGCTACGCTAAATCACAAAATCATAGAACGTATGTTTAACATTGCTGCAATGGTCATGAACTTAAATTATCCCTTACAATCAGGAGAGAGTCTGGTTCAAATCATTACTAATAAAAAAAAAAAAAACTCGTGTTTACAAAGAGTAAAACGGCACCCTATTACTAAGACTCCGCTGTCTGTCCGTCTGTCACCAGGCTGCATCTCATGAACCGTGATAGTTAGACTATTAAAATTTTCACAGATGATGTATTTCTGTTGCCGCTATAACAATAAATACTAAAAAAACAGAATAAAATGGCTCCCGTACAACAAACGTGATTTTTGTGCCGTTTTCATAAATAATGGTACGGAACGCTTCGTGCGCGAGTGCGACTCGCACTTGGCCGGCTTTTTTTTAAACCTCTCTCATATTCTCTACCACATCCAGGCGGTAACAGCAACCCATACAACCCGTCTCTCTCGACCACTCAAGAGCGTACGCAGACTACAACACCGGCTAGCAGCAAGAAGAAGAAGGAATCTAAACAGAAGATAGTCACCGGCTACATCCTATATTCCAGTGAGGTTCGCAAGGCTATCATAGCCAATAATCCGGAGAGTACTTTTGGTAAGTCTCTAATTATGTTGAAATTAATTAATTTTATGTATTTGATCGGCGTTTAAGCATCTACCACGCCAAATTTGTCGACGAAAAGTGATTTCAATTGAAAAGTTGATTTACGTTTCTCTGGAAGCCTTTTATTTACAAGTACCAGCAGATAGCCGCGACTTTGTCCGCGTGGAATTTAGCAAAAAGTTTGTTCAGTTTGCAGTAAAAAAAAGTATTTTGTATATTTATCCAGGTAGTAAACTATATAGTAGCGATGATAGCTGAGTGGTTAGCGCGGTCGGTTCTTACGCAGAATGAGCCCAAACAAAACCCCCCAACGATGAGCTTGAGTATTTTCTAGTACTCGGATGGCTAGCTACCACCTTCAAGTTAAAAAATCTGCCGCCAACTCAACTCAAGCTCTGCGGCAGCGCAAGCTCATTGTTGGGGTTTGAACCTACGCCCTTCGGCGTGCGAACCGACCGCGCTTGCCACTCGGCTATCATCGCTACAAATGATGATAGATAATTTTGTAGCTGCAACACCAAACTGTATCCCCAGATTTTGTTATCATCACTTTTCTAAATTGCCTTCCAATATGGATCGAATTTAAAGACCTTTTCACTTCAAAATGTTACACATTTAAGGTGACCTAGAGCAATGTGAACCATCTTTAAATCAAAGTTATGTAAGTGATACGCCGTAAAATAAATCGATATACACAACTAACTTATTATATAACTTGTCCTCTTAAAAAAAATAACCGTTTTGATTGGACTTTGTAAATAATCCTAATACAAAAAAAATATATATCTAAATATAGCTAGCAAGGACAAAAATGCCAAATCTGGTAGGTTTAAGAACCGTTTTATTTTTGACATTTTTTTTTGTTTAAATAGCATGATTTTGAGAAAACAAATTATTGCATGAAAAATATAATTCGAAAGTAGATACCTGATAAAATCTAGAAAAACGGAATGTAGCAGTAGGTATTTATATAGTAAAAGATGTATTTATTTACGAAATTTTTTTTTTTTTTTTGTTCAATACTATTTCATAATTCAGCTCCTTAGCTCGGTTACGTATATACGTATATGTTTTATTTGTTAAAATATATAAAAATGATTTTATCGTACATAAAAATTATAAAGCTTCGTAAAATTACTGTAGTTAATCTCCATCGTATTTGGCCCATAAAATCTCTATTATTTTTTTGTGTTGCGCTCGCTTACCGTAACACACGCGAGTTGTACAAAATGCACTGTACCACAATTAGTTCCCGCTTCTATAAATAACGCTTTCGAGATTTAAGTGGAGAAAATAAAACTAAAAATATGTAGTTATAGTAAAAATATCTATAAACGGTTATAAGCTTAGTGTGTGCTAAGCCTAAAGGGGGTCGTTGTACTCGCCATTATGAACAACTTTTACTATGGGCACAACTGCTGCTGCCCGAGTGGTTGTTCCCCGATGAATATAGTCTGGGTACCTTAGTTTGCTGCCCGAGTGGATGATCCCTGATAAGATACAATCTGGGTGCCTTCAAGTCGCGAGTGAATCGGTTTCTTCTAGGCAAGCGTGCTACACCGTAGACTGTATCTTCGCTTAACATCAGGCGGGATGGCGGTCGAACGCAAGCCTATCTACTTTAAAAAAACTCACGGAAAAGACTTAGCTGTTCCATAGATTTGGTCAATGATTATGTTAACTATTTCTATAGGATGACTTGATTTTTTCGTTACAATTCTCAAGAGTTGTGCCTATAGTAAAAGTTGTTTATACCATAATGATAACCCTTTTCGGCCTACTGCAATTCAAGCTAATAGTCCTGTATAGCGAACGCTTAACTTTTAAACATAATATGTTTGACATTATTTTGTAGCATATACGTAGATTCAAAATGTAAAACCGTGACATAATTTCTCTCGCTTTTGTTTAACACTGAGACCAAACGAGCGTGAACGTCGAATGAAGTTTTCATATCAGCAAATTTCATCGATAAAATGCAGTGCTTGTATATCGATGCTTATATCGGTGACTATCCAGTGTTATTTGCTAATATGACAACACACATTTGTAACGTAAATCTTTAGCGATTTTAACTCTTTTTTTTTTATTATTTAGATTGATTTAATCGCTCATAAGCTGTTTTATTGTCATCGACGTTTCGGGTGCGTTTTACATATTTTATCAATATTTTTAGTTTATGTGCGAATAATTCCCAGCAATAACATTTGGTTTGATAATCATTGTCGTTTGCAGTATTAAAACTACGTAATGGCTAAAGTTAGTGAAATCGATTTGGTCGCGTCCTTTGTAAAAATAATAATTAGGAAGCAGTATAACATTGTCTTAAAATTAGACATCTTGCCAAATACCGGTAACCAACAATCATTATTACTATAGACGTACAAGTAATATTATGTGTATTTCATTATGTACATTTTTAATTGTGCGCGTGACCGACTTCCACAAACTTAACAGAATCTATATAATCTGTGGTCAAGATTTAAGAGTCGGCACTTCCTAACTAGCCGATACTACAAGTATGAACTCACGTTACGAGGAAAACAAAATACCTCGTAAAAAGATATAACTTTTTTACACAGAATACCACTTTAGACTCTGTAAATGTAACGCTTTTTATTTTGGGAGATTTTTTTGTCTGAATGTTGGTACAAAGTATGTTCATAATCCTCAAATCAATTTCTACTAAAACCTATTTCGAAGTGTCTGGTCGAGATCACTAATTGCAGCCTTTAATATATATGACACAATGTGATTCACGGTCGTTTAGTCTCAGCCTTATATTTGTTTAACGCACGCCTCACGGACCGGCAGAAAAAGAGAAGCCAGACAAAGACGGCGCGAGAAAAGTTATGTCGCGCAAAGACAGTAATACTAACAAGGTATGTCTAACCTTAACCTGCCCGCTCGTTGCGAAGTGATACGAGAATTTAAAAAAAAATTGACAAATCTGTGAATACTCGCTCTTCATATATTTTCAAATTGTACCGGCTGAACTTTTTTTGAACTCAGTTCAAAAGCGTTTCGCTTGTTTCTATCAAACGTAGATTGGGATCGAAATTTTGCGCACTGAGGGGATTACTTATTAAGTTTTGAAATATCAGGCGTGGTAATGGTACAGGTTTCATAGATTAACTTAAGGTGGTTCGATTTTTATACAAATATTTTTTTTGCCATTTATGGACAAACGGAGCATAATTTTACAGTGAAATCACAGCTACTGGCATTTATTTTGGTCTTTATTTGCGGTAAATCACAATTGCTTGAATGAAACAGTAGATTATTAGCATAAAATCAAATTTTTGAATAAAACGGTTGACTATGTTAATAATTATTCTACTGTTTAAGAGATTCAAGAGAAAGTTATTAGTAACTAGCTGCGTCCCGCGGTGTTACACGCTACATTTTTAGGGATAAATGTGTTAATCCAGGGGTCTCAGCTATCTCCATACCAAACTTCATCCAATACCGTTCAGTAGTTTTTGCGTGAAAGAGTAACAAACATCCATCCAAACTTTCACATTTATAATAATATGAGTGAGATTTTTGGTGTGTGCAAAGCGTGTAAAAAGGTAATCAATCAATCAAAAAAAAAAAAAAACAAATCTTTATTTATTTTTAAATGAGTAAATGTTGTGTAGGCACAAACCACCTTTATATGCATAAAGTATAATGTATGGTATATAGTATTGTGACCAGTATTTACAAGGAATTGCCCCTCCTCCCATCGATCTCCAATCTCCAATCAATCAATCAGTATCTACATCGCACCCATGCTAAGCCGGGGCGGGTCGCTAGTATATAATAAAAATAACATTTTAAGCAAGCGTAATTCGTTTCAACACCCATCAGTATAAATATCAGTGCCAAGTATTTTGATCTCAACAGAACAATGTTCATCCATATCATTGAAAACCTTTATGTACAAAATTCTCGTATAACTAAGCAACGAGCGGCCGCATAAGCCCTAGTTTACACTGCGTTTCAATGTCAGGCGAAATATCGCGCATTGTGGGCAACGAGTGGCGCTCTCTGCCGGCTTCCACGAAGCTGACTTGGGAGGAGAGAGCGGCGAAATGCAATGAAGAAACCGCGGCGCGACTGGCGGAAGAAATGCGGGAACTTACGAGCCACGTTAGTGCAACAATCACTTTATTGGACGTTGTAATTGGATATGTAATCTATACGCTCGTTTTTCAGGGTTCCGTACCCAAAGGGTAAAACGGGACCTACGAAACGGGCGGGCACGGGCAAATGGCACCTCCATTTTTGTCTTTTAAAAACTAATTAAAAAAATTATAATAGTTTGAAAATTACCACGTTGTAAGACAAAATTTTACATAATTATTATAATAGCTAATAATAATAACATTAATTGTTGTTGAAGTCAAGCTTTTTGAGCCGGTTTGATTTTTAAAAGGAAATTTAAATTCATCATCATCATCAGCCTTTTGTAGTCCACTGTTGGACATAGGCTTCTCCCAAGACACGCCAATCAGCCCGATCTTCGGCTCTTCGCTTCCATCCACCGCCAGCTGTCCTACGTATATCGTCACTCCATCGAGTCTCAGAGCGTCCTACGCTACGTTTGCCAATTCGCGGTCTCCACTCTAGAACACGTCTACCCTAGCGGTTATCGGTTCTGCGACAGACATGTCCAGCCCATTGCCACTTCAGCTTGCTAATACGCTGAGCTATGTCTGTTACTTTAGTTCTCTGAATTTAAATTACCTACATAATAAAATGTTTAGATTTTATGTGTAGGGTAACTAAAGTAATTTTATAACATAAGATTATCATATTTTTTTTAATATAAGAAGTAATGAGACGAACGAGACGCTCTTCTGATGGTAAGAGATAACGCCAGTCCATCACCATTGCAGTGATACACAGAACTTTGAGTAGCAAAATAAAGTCTAGGGTATCACTGCTTTGGCGCTCATTACTTTGAGACTTTCGATGGTTAGTCTCAACAGCCCAGTAATTTCGCTAAGAGCTGGTAATTAAAAACGTAACAATATTTTAGACACAGATGGAGATGACTTACGAGTGCGCGTGGGATACATGCGACTTCCAGTTTGAAGACCTCAGCGACTGTATGGAGCATTGCGTCGGGGACGGCACAAATAGTGAGTTCCAACAATTCGGTATGTAAAGAAAAAAATAACTTTACTGATTCCAAAACCATTTCGAAATAGTACATTTCTGTACAATATTTTTATGTTTAAAACTCTGTAAACTATGAGGTGGGGTTTATTTTAATAAAAAACCACGCCCTTCAGCTCTTGGAGCAGACATGCTACCGATGAACCAACCAACAAGGCTGTCAAAAAATGTTAATTGACTCAACTAATGAATTTTCAGGCGTGACCGCAACAGGACACATCCAGAACCACTACCGCGCCACATTCGGGGAATACCCGTGCGTGTGGAGGAACTGCGTGCGCGTGCGAAAGGGGCAGGCGCCCTTTCCGAACCTTCCGCGCCTGGTGCGGCACGTGCGCGACCTGCACGTCAACAAAGGCAACGGGCGAATGATGAACACGCACGAACGGAACAGGTGCGTACAACACGCCGCGCGTTTGGAAAGGGGTTTCAAATACAAATACAAATACAAATCATTTATTAATAACACCAAAGTTACAGGTCATTTTTCCATTCATATTTAAAAATATCAAAATCATAACATGTCAAATAATGAAAATGAAAATGTCAATGAAGAAATATGTCACATATAAAATAAATATGTCAATTATGTCAATATAATTAAATGGCCATAAAACATTATTATAATTACTTACTAGTAATTCAATAATCTCTTAGTTTTAAATAATCGTCAAAGTCGTAAAACAAGGTCGCTTGAAGCCAAGATCTAAGTTTCCATTCTTCTCGATGAATTTGTTGCGATGATAGTTCAGTGATTAGCGCGGTTTGTTCGCATGCCGAATGGCGTGGGTTCAAACCCCAACAATAAGCTAAACGAATCCTGTGAAGGAAAACGTGAGGAAACCATAGCATAGTATGGTACTTTCTAGTACTCGGCTGGCTAGCTACTACCCTCAAGTTGAAAATCTGCCAAGCATCTAACGGTTCCGGCAGCCTGACTTGAGAGTTAGTTCCATTCCAGGCTAGGTGTGCTTTACCATCTTCGACCACAAACCTCGACAATGAGCTTGAGCTGCCAGTGAAGGAAAACGTCGTACTTTATAGTACTCGACTGACTAGCTAGTTGAAAATCTGTCACCAAGCATCTAACAGTGTGTTCCGGCAGCCTAACTTGAGAGCTGGTTTCATTCCAGGCTAGGTGTGATTACCATCTTCGACCACACCGTCACTTAACATCAGATGAGCTGTACTCAAATATTTAGCCTGTCAAACATAAAATGTATTCTCAAAATTCTCATAATAACATTTGATAACAAAGATTGTGTAGTACGATAGAATGAAAGTACATCCTAAAGTTCTCACTGTAACAAGGTGTATTATCTCGTTTCAGGAATTTTGTTCCGTCAACGAGGAAGCCCAAAATTACGAATATTCGCGGCGGTGTCATGTCTCCTGGAGGTAAGAATCGTAGTAAAATACATTTTATGTGTTTATGTGATTCTCACCGCAGTACCAGATATTCTGCCTCCAAGCAGTAGTGTGTAAACATTTCTGTGTTCCGGTTTGAAGGGTACTGCAGCTAGCGAAATTACTGGGCTGTTGAGACTAACCAGGGACATAGCACGCAGAACTGATGACCGATGGGGCTGCAAAGTTCTGGAGTGGAGACCACGGACCGGCAAGCGCAGCGTAGGACGTCCACCCACAAGGTGGACAGACGACCTAGTAAAGACCGCAGGAACGCGCTGGATGCGAGCCGCTTCCAACCGGTCTTTATGGAAATCAATGGGGGAGGCCTATGTCCAGCAGTGGACGTCCTACGGCTGAAATGATGATGATGATGATGATGATGAGACTAACCATCGAAAGTCTCAAAGTAATGAGCGCCAAAGCAGCGATGCTCCGGACTTTGTTTTGCTACTCAAAGTTCTGTGTATTGCTGTAATGGTCATAGACATACGTTATCTCTTACCATCAGGAGAGCGCATCGTTCGTCTCATTACATTTACATAAAAAAACAGACTCCATGACCCTTAGGCCAACCAAACACACTGCTCCAATGAAACACTACAGGTTTAGGAGTTATAGAAAATATCATCGATGTATACAATTTTTAGATTTTTGTTGATTTTTTAAAAACCACTATCGATTTCCATAAAATTTATATGGGACCACCTCTAAAGTATGATCTACCACAAAAAAAAACAATCATCGTCAATTCGACTGTATGTTTTTTGTTACGCTATAATTCCGTCAATTATGAATCGTTTCATAATAATTCGATTCATAATTAATCGATTAAAAAGTGTAGCTTTTTAACCGACTCAACTTAGCCGACAAAGTGGCAAAAGAATGTGTGTGATGTTATCAGCGTCGCTGAGCGGCATGTCCCCGCTGGCGCGCAACACGCCGTCCCCGGGCGGCGAGGCGGCCCCGCTGGTGGCGGCGCCGCGCCAGCCGCTCGACCCGGTGTTCGTGACGGCGCCGCCGCGCGCGCAGCGCCTCACGCACTCGGAGGCCTACATCCGGTAACTGCTTACACTTACACGGGGATACCAGTCTATTTATTTATTTTATCTATTTATGGATTTCAGGGTCGACTTATAATGTGAAATTTGTTGTCCATGGATAATTTTGAGTTACGTCCCAGCAGCCAGTAGACACCCTTGTATTTTAAAATAAAAATAAAAACACGTATTTGATTTCCTCAGATACATCGAAGGACTACATTCCGAGCAGAAATACATTACACCATGGGAGAAGTCTTTGACTCCGATGCCCATCAACCCGGACCCGAATCAATTCATCATGCACAAGCTCCCGGCGTACTGGATGACGGAAGAAGCTATCAACGGATTTTTGGCTCAAGACAAGAGCCTCTCCGAAACAGATATACAACGAATGGATCAAAACACGAAGATTTTGAAAGGTCTCTGTTCTTTGAGAGACTTCATGATGAAAGACGCGCTCTGCTTGTATTCTAATTTGTCTCAGTATCAATTTTAACGTAATCAATTTGATTTGAGTGGCAGTATTTAGTACGTAAGATATGCATTTCGAGTGTGCAATTGATTTTGTAGCGATCTGGTTTAATTTTGTTATTAAGTAAGTTTGGCTAAGTATGACATTAAAGATAATCTGAGTATATACATATTATGTGGGTTTTATTATTTGCTAGCTGCGCTCGTAGACTTACTCTCGATAAAAGTAAATTTCCGACTTTTCCGCGGAATTCGGTATGTAAAGTTTTTTTTTGTATTTATTTTATTAATTTTACTGATAGTAAACTCTATTTTATGAAACTAATTTGAATATTTTGGCTTTCTATGCGGTAGTTTAATTCTAATACATTTTCAAACTTTTTATAGTTATGACGTCATAACATTGGCTGAATATGTAAAATATGTACTTTTTTAGGCACTGAAAGAATCCTTATACAGCCAAGGACATGACGTCATTAGAGGTTAATTGAAAGTCAAATTTATTTTATGTATTTTATTAAAACAAACCCCGTCTCATAGTTTAAAGAGTTTTAAACGGAAAAATCATGTACAGATGTAAAATTTCGAAATGGTTTTGGAATCAGCAAAGTATTTTTTTTCTTTACATACCGAATTGGCAAATATTTAGATGCAACTGCATATCGTATGCAGTCCTGTAGCTTTTTTGTGATGAACTTTTAATGGCAGTAACAGATCAAGATACAACCCTTGAGCTAGTGATAACAAAGTACAGAGTATCGATTCTTGTAGGCGCAATATTTGACGTTAAACTTCAGGTCAGTCAGGTTCACTTGAACCTAAACGAAAGCTATACAACGATGCTATATCGTCTTACTTTTATAATATTAGTCTTAGAGACGTAAGAGGAATGTTATTATTTAACACATTCAGTGCCGCCGACATGCCTAAAGTATCCTCACGAATTCCTATCGCGATGCCGCGAGCAGAGCACGCCAGGCGTGCTCTCGATTTTTCATGGATTTGGGCATATTTTCTATCTGAAGCCGAAATACGGCTTTTTATGATTTCACTTTTAGTGGTGCCCATGTAATTTCATCTTGCAATGCCGAGAGCACGCCTAGCGTGCTTACGTCTCGTATAGGGCGGCATCGCTGGACACTTTGACAGCCTCGTTGGCTCATTGGTAGTATATCTGCCTTGAGAGCTGTAGGGCGTGGGTTCGATTCCCAGTCAGGGCAAACATTTTGTGAATATAAAATGTTTGTTCTGTGTCTGGGTGTTCTGTATGTATTTACAAAAAAAAAGTATATATGTATTCTATCAGTTATCTGACTTCCATCACACAAGCTCTGCTTAGTTTGGGGTCAGATGGCGCTGTGTGTAATGTCCTACGATATCTATTATTATTACTTATCGCCGTTATTGATGGAGAAGAGACATCACACAGTTTGACCAGAAAAACGGCTCTTTGACAGAAGTTTCACGGTACACTAACATGACAATTTTCAAAAAAAAAATACAAGTTTTCGATTTTGGTATCGTATAAAAGTTAACGGATATATTTTATGTAATTGCAAAATGACAACTGTAAAACTGCAAAATGAAAAAAAATGACACTAAACGTTTTGGTTATAGTACTGATTGATTTTGATACCTACTGCAATAGTAACTAAACTAAGCGAACTTGCTAATATCTTCTACCAAACATTAAAAGATGTGTTTGAAACACTATATCTATGCAAAGCAACAATGCCCTGGACTTTGTTTTGTTACTCCGAGTTCTGTGTATCGCTGCAATGGTCATGGACAGGCGTTATCTCTTACCATCAGGAGAGCGTCTAGTTCGTCTCATTATTTTTTACATAAAAAAAAACTAAAAAACCATACTACTATAAAGAGGAAGGATTTGATTGTTTGTTTGTTTGTAATGAATAGGCTTCGAAACTACTGGACCGATTTCAAAAATTCTTTCACCGTTGGGTAGCTACGCTATCCCTGGGTGACAGGCTACTTTTTATCCCTGTATTTCAACGGGAACGGGAACTACGCGGCTGAAACCGCGAGGCGTCCGCAAGTATTTAGTATTCTGTTCGTCATTAGGTCTACAACAGTTAAAATAGTTTGTAATGATAGTTCACCGTGTCAAATAAAATTACCTCAGATAAAGATAAAGCTTAGTTTATTAATATTAAAAATATAAATATGTATTCAGTAGCGATACACTTATATGGCATAAATAGGCGATCACCATTGTGATGTACTCAGCTTATACACTCTCCACCTCTTCTTTGATAAGTCTGATGTAGTTGTTGAATTTGTTGCCATCTAATATTACAACCTGCAATAGAAAAGATGGATATATTTATTTATGGATATATACAAATACAAATATTTTATTGATAACACCAATGTTACAAGTCACTTCAAAAATTTTAAATATGTCATTAAATGAGTTTTAAAACACTGATTACATGTCAAAACAAAAATGTCAAAATAAGGTATGTCAACATATTATAAATATACATGTCAACATAAAAAAAATATTATACATCCCCTTTTTTCGAATAGTTTATCTCACATGAATGAAGTGTTGAAAACGGATGGTCGGGAGCTGTGAGGTGCAGTCAAACGCGGAAATGATATATTATTTTAGTTTGGATTTGGATATATTAGAAGTTTTAGCAGCTTAGTTGAGAGACCGGTACGAATCCTACGGCACCCACATCTGTTTTTAACCCCCATCGCAAAAACGATGGGGTGTTATAAGTTTGACGTGTCTGTGTGTGTGTCTGTCTGTCTGTGGCATCGTAGCTCCCGAACAGATGAATCGATATTCTTTTTGTTGGTGAATTAGTCGGGAGTGTTCTTAGCTGTTTGATGAAAATCGGACCAAGATGGCCGACATCACAAAATGGCGGATTACATATATTTTCACAACTCCCTCAAAATAGGTATCAAATGAAAGGGCTTGACTAGTAGAATACTTTACACTATGAGTCATTTTAAAATGAAGATGGCCGCCACCACAAAATGACGAATTACATTTTGTTTTATGTGACTTGAACGATTAAATATGATTCAAGAAAGTCTGTTCAGCTGTTTGAAGATAAACGATTCGAAATTTGGTATTATATGTATTACTGGTGTCCGGGTTTTTTTTAATTTATTTCTATGTTATGTGCGTATTGGCGCTGACTTCAAACGGTAAAGGAAAACATCGCGAGGAAATCGTTTTGCTTTGCAATAAAGCCGTTATAGGTCGTAAAGCCTATCGTTCTATTAGTTATAGGTGTATCCGATATAATTGGCCCTGTTGGCTCATTGGTAGTATATCTGCCTTGAGAGCTGTAGGACGTGGGTTCGATTCCCACTCAGGGCAAACATTTTGTGAATAAACAAATGTTTGTTCTGTGTCTGGGTGTTCTGTATGTATTTACACAAAAAAAAGTATTTATGTATTCGATCAGTTATCTGACTTCCATCACACAGGCTCTGCTTAGTTTGGGGTCAGATGGCGCTGTGTGTAGTCCTACGATATATGTATAAAATTAAACTTTAGTATAAGTAAAAAATATGTTTAAAAACCACGTCAGTTTCCATATCTGCCGTCATAAGGAAAAAAGACGTATTTGCACTGCCGTCATAAGGAAAAACAGACGACTGTACTGACGTATCTGATTTTTTTTCCGTTTTAGTAAAAAAATACTGGTAGATGCGTCTTTTTTATTATATAACTCAATTACGGAAAAAATTACAGATACGTCTTTTTCCCCTTATGACGGTAGTACAGATAACCCTTTTTCCTTATGACGCGTAACCCCGTAGTAGCAAATTTACTGTACCTTTCTACAAGGAGTGAGGGCGCCACCCTCGTAATCCCATTGCGAGAGGTCGGCTTGTTCGGTCACGTCCACCTCGAAACTCGCCAGCGCTTGCTCCGCTACCGGCTTCTCTTCCTGGTTCGCGTATAGAACTTCCGTGCAACCTTCTGGAATGGTAAAAAAAATATTTTTTTCAATAAAAAATAACCAATGTCACGATGGAATTGCTCTCTCGATGGTAAGAGATAACGCCTGAAAGCCATTGCAGCCATACTCAGTGCTTTAAGCAACAAAACGATCAGTAAGTAAGTTACAAGTAGTGTTTAATAAGTAAATGAAGAGTTTAATTTACTGCATATTTTAGATCAAGGTTATGTCTGAACGACAGCCAGAGTTAGTTTGTAGCGATGATAGCTAAGTGGTTCGCGCGGTTGGGTCGCATGCCGAAGGGCGTGGATTCAAACCCCAACAATGAACTTGAGCTGCCAGTGCCAGTGAAGGAAATCATAGCACGGTGGTAGGGTACTTTCTAGTACTCGGCTGGCTAGCTACCACCCTCTAGTTGAAAATCTGTCGCCAAGCATGTAATGGTGTGTTTTGGCAGCTTCACTTGAGAGCCAGTTCCATTCCAGGCTAGGTGTCTTTTACTATCTGCAACCACACCTTCACTTAAGGTGGTTTGATTTCCATACAAATAATTATTTGCCAATTATAGACAAATGGAGCATAATTTATAAAATTATGCTCCATTTGTCTCCATCTAATCTACTGTTTTATTCAAGCAATTGTGATTTACCGCAAATAAAGACCAAAATAAATGCCAGTAGCTGTGATTTCACTGTAAAATTATGCTCCATTTGTCCATAAATGGAAAAAAAAATTTGTATGGAAATCGAACCACCTTAACATCAGGTGAGCTGTGGTCAAACACCTAGCCTGTCAACCATAAAAAAAAAGTTATTGGTGAAACGCAATCAAGCAGAATGGTTTGAAGTACTTCATTACTTTGATCAAAGTATTTGTGCCACAGTTTGATATCCCGAGCTAACTGACTGCAAGAGACAATGCACCATTATGCTAAATGTTTACAAACATACCGCCAGTGTTGTATGTCTTGCATATCCACACGAGATACTGGAATGTATAGGGCATATTGCGTTTGAGAGCCTTGTCCAACTCCGCCTGGAGGGACGAGAATAACGGTACGCTAATAGCAGCCGGGATGTTTAGGATTCTGGGGAAAGAAAAAATTTGTATGAACAAACAATATTAAATTAAAAAAACCCAAACTTTGAAAGTAGGTTAAAAAGAAAGGGGGATGACTCATAAAGTTTCTTTTAAGCTTGCCTCACACTGGTGCGGACTGTGGTAGCGGCCTCGAATTTAGCCAATACCGTGACGTGTTTGTGTAGAACAGGCTTAACTGTGCATTGCTTTGCTTGCCACCACAAATCACGGTAGTTTTAGATGTCGTCACAGTTTTAGTTGGCTGCATTTCAAATCATTACCCAAAACAAAGTCGCTTGTTTGTCTGTCTTCTATCGGATACATTTTTTTTTTTTTTTTTTTACATTTTGGAGTGTGCCCTGGAATTGCATAATTTGGTTCCACCAGCCCTCTTCTATAACCGGACATCTAGGCAGACACGGCATAAGCGCCATCCATACATGGTGGACATTTCCCACGTACGGACTAAGCGCTTTGATTCCACATTCTTCATAGCGAGGATGTGGAACTCTCTACCGATGTCTGTGTTTTCCGTGAAGTACAATTTGGGTATCCTCAAATTCAGAGTACCAGGTTTTTTCTCATCAGGCGTAGTCAAACGCAAACCGATGTAGCGATGTTAGCTCAGTGGTAAGCGCGGTAGGTTCGCATGCCGAAGGGCGTGGGTTCAAACCCCAAACCATAGCATGGTGGTAGGGTACTTACTAGTACTCGACTGGCTAGCTACTACCCTCAAGTTGAAAATCTGCCACCAAGCATCTAACGGTGTGTTCCGGCAGCCTCACTTGAGAGCCAGTTCCATTCCAGGCTAGGTGTGCTTTACCATCTTCGACCACGCCTTCACTTAACATCAGGTGAGCTGTGGTCAAACACCTAGCTTGTCAACAATAAAAAAAAAAACCTATTCAGCATAAAAAGACAAAGGGAATTTGGTGCAGGGCTAAGCATAAAAGTATCATTTATTTAAGTAGGAAATTAATCGCATTACTCACCTTTCATTTATAACAAGTCCAACATGTTTGGAGTCATCAGAGAGTATTTTCTGTATGAGAGCTTTGGTTCTGTCATCTGCATTGTCTTCAGCAAGCGTAGTCAGTAAGGTCCTAATTTGTTTCACAGCATTTTCATCCTGAAGTGGAATAATTTATAAATGTAGTTTTTAAAAGAAAGGGATTTACATTTCTCCTTTAGATTGGTTGGTTTGGAGACAGTCTAGTTTCCAACAAGTCCTGGCTAAAAATCCCACGGCATGCACTTATCTTACTTACCGCTGACTTAAAAAAGTGACAAAAAAAATCACCATGAGGAAGAAGGAATAGAGGGAAGTACATGTCAAAGGATTTTTTAAAAAAATTCAGGAAGATGTGTGATTTCTGCCAACCTGCACTTGACTAACGGATTGAGAAGAGGCACGAGTGCCCCAGCAGTAGAACAGTTTATGAAACTATGTCTGGCTCAGTAATACACAGACAGACCCGGTACCCCCGCTGGTGCCCCGGTGCCCCTTACTACCTACTCAATAGTTTTAACATCTCTCCCTCTCTCCGCTATTTAGATTTGAGTAAGTAAGATATAACTTTTTACACTATATTTCAGTATTGGCTTTTTAGTGTGAAATCGTTTACGATATTATTTTACAAAAAGGCGTGAATGCTGCGACCCGGTATTTTACTTTGATGACCTGGTACCGGGTCGCGACCCACCAAATGGGAAAAGCTACTTTAAAATATTTTAACAACTTGGTATGACAATTTAAAATAGTGCAATAATTACTTTTCTCTTGGTAATATTGATGACAGTGGTGACACCAAATACACCATCACTGCCATCGTCATCATCATCATCTTCCTCCATTCCATCATCCAGGCATTGCTTCACCACACTGCCTATGTAGTTTTGTGCTGTGAAAAAAGTACAGTAAATTGATCAGTGAAAACAGCAGTCAGTTTGACCATATATTAAAGCACATTATTAAATAAATCATAATTTATAGCTATAATTAACAGAAATAAAAATTAATAACCATTGATTTAATTTTATTTCTATTGTTCTGGTGTTGCGGTCTTTCTTTGAATTTCCTATCTGACCTCAGAATCTTGCTACTTATGAAATTTTGTTATTTATGTGTGCAGTATGAAAAATATAAGCTTTTTCAGAACAAAATCCATATTACATATGATATGGATTTAAGCAATAAGTTATAAAGCTGCTGAATTAGGATCCGTTGTGATTTTAATGATGAAGGGCCTCTTCTTTTTATAAGGGAAGGATATAGTCCATGTTGCTAGCCAAGTCGATGTTGGCAGATTTCACATATTATATCTTTGAGATTTTGCTGCTAAATTACTTACATATAATTATCTGTGCAAGTTCACCCAAGTCCACATTTGATTTGAGGAACAATTGCCTCAGGAGTTGTTTGATGCCATGAAAATCACAGTCTTCAGGATTACGCCCTTCAAAGTCTGCTTGGAGCTCCTAAGGATTGTTGGTTGTTATTGTCACATTTTTGTTGTAGGAATTAGAATAAAGAGAAATATCTATTTATAGTAACAAAACAAGTACAAAATTGGCTACACTATGCAGTAATTAGATGTTGTACAACATAATCTTTTTTTTTAACGTTTTAGGTAGCAAATGCAAACAAATCAGAGATATAAACAAAAACGTCCGCATATCGTTGCAATAGTCATGGGCAGAATTTATCTCATGGCATCAGGCGAGGGACTCATTCGTCGGATTACTCTTATGTGTACATAGAAAAATATCAGCAAAACAAGACTCGCCATTTTTGTTACTAAGATGTGTTTAAAATAAATATAAGAGTATAACTAATCATAGTCGAAGTAAATAAATAAATTATTCGCAAATAGTCGCAGGTAAAATAAGTATTTGCAGTAAAAACGCGAATACAAAGTGTGCAAACCATGTGTTTCTAGGTTAGAATTGTGAAATGCAAATGCAACTTGCCTTCTCTCCAACGTAATTTCCTTCTGAATCGACATCAGAATCTTGCTCACTACCAGAGTCTTGTTCTTCGTCACTCTCACTGTCGTGATTTAACTCTTCTTTGTTCTTTTTGTTGGACATTTTGCGACCGGACACCACTCGCGATTTGCGATGCGATGAAAACACAAACAAAACAAATCTTCCCTCACTACTCACTTACCTCACCTCACCCTCACTCACACTCCAGTGACAATTGTAATGTCAATGTCAAGTTTCAGTAACGCCAAATGATTGACCGATCGTGTGTCCGAATTATGCCAAAAGTAAGTACTCATATTAAAACTATGCACATGTGCTACTGGCCATATTAACGGTGGCCTTAACTGGCCATATTATCATGACGCTGGTTGTGTGCAGTTTAATTAGTAAAAAGCTTTAAATGGGCAATAAACCACACTGTGAGTACTTTGCTACTTGTACAATAAATGATGAACAGAAATCCGTCTTAATATCAACGTTAGTTGCTTTTGGCATAAGTGTGTACCAACGTCATAAAAATTATAAGCTTCCGTATTGATCTTATTGGTTAAAACTCAAAAATTGGCAAACAAAAAAATTGATTTTATATTTTCTTCTTCTAATTTTCCTTATCCTTCAATATTTTTGATAAGTTTTGGCGGGAAGTTGGAAAAGTCATGTCGAAGCATTTTAGGATCATTGTACAAGTTTTTCAGACTATATTTTATTTATACAGTATCGAATTACATGCGTGGGTACGGTATAGGTATAATGGGTTAAAATATTACTTTTATTGTAACTTTCAAAATTCCCTCGATACTTGTAGTTAAGTCTCTACTAAGTATCTACTTTACTATGGGCATGACCGGACACTACCTTGACTTAATATGTGACTTTGACTATGATTTCGACTCATTAAACTTAAATTATATCTTGAAAATATCACATTCAATCAATCGGAAAGAGTAAATATATTATATTAGTAAATTCCTTGTACAGCTAAAGAGAAATAAAAATCAGTATATTGGTATTCATCGTTTTATTTTTGCGACACAAAAATATTTTAACCTAAAATTGCTGCTGTTTAGTGCACTATTTAGTGATCGACACTAAATAGTGCACTAAACAGCAGCAATTTGAGTCCTTAAACAACTTTAAAATGATATTTAGGTATGTTGTAATTATTGTTTGTACGTATTCAGAAGCAAAGTGAAGTAGGACCAGGCGGTTTTAATGATCTGAGGAAAAAAATAATTATTATTTAACAGTGATATAACGTACCTATATACAATATTTGATACCCTGCCCTTCTTTCGATATTTCTATTTCAATTCCAAAACTAAGTTATAATTGTTTGTTTATGTTAGTTTTATCCAGTATGTTTGATATATCCCATTAATATTATAAATGTGAAAGAAAGCAAACAGACAGAACAGTTACTTTGGTTTTTATAATATTAGTTGGGATCCGAAAGTAAATATGTCTCTCTGTCTCTTTTTTATCTTTTCAAGATTAAATTGTTAAATCTGTCGTAAGTAGCATATTATGTCATGATTTCGTAGGTAAAATCTTAGCTCGAAAAAAATGGAACAACGAAAGGTAAAATAAGAAGGAAAAACATATACTTATATAGGTACACAAACAATAGTTTATTTGTGGCAAAAGCATAAAGTAAATAAAAATAAAACTAAAAATGTTATAACTGTTTGTCAATACCGACCCTGACTCTACATTCATAATTTCCCATTTTTTAGGGTCAATGAAACAATTGTCTCCAATATTAGTAATATTGGAGACAATTGTTTCAAAGTAATCAGTGCTTATGCATCAATGTTCTGGAATTTATTTTGCTGTTGTAACCCAAAATTAAAAAAAAAAGTCATCTCTGCTTACCATGAAACAAAAATAAAAACTTACCGAGTCTAAAAGCTTCTGTCCATACCAGCAGATCAAAAAAGTCTGTGATAAGGCAGTCAATAGGAAAGATTTGTATGCAAATTCGTTCAATTTCTCTACTACCTATAACGTAAAAATAAATAGATTAAAAGTAATTGCAAATAGTTTTGTTAATCGAATTATTGGAATTTTGTTTGTCAATTGTCTTACAATACAGCAGAACCCACAGAAACATATAATTATGGAGCTGTTAATGAAGTTCATCAGCATACTGAACGTAAATAAATTTTCCACGTCTCTGGACAACCTGTAAACCATAGAGAACAAGGACGTTGGTAGATACAACAAGCTGTTATCTAAGTCATGCCAAGCCAGTGTTCTGACGCAGCTAGAGAGCTGTTAAGCTATGTGACTCAAGTGACCCACCTATATTATAATTAGTGTGTATGCGGGGGAGTGAACGTGTGTTAGAAAGAGTGTGGTAGGTATACCTATGCAATACTATACATGTGTTGTGAGTAGGTACAAAATATTTTATTTTAGTTTCCCGCTAGGACAAACATCTATGTGACGACAAATGTTTGTCCTTATTATAGACTAGCGGGCCGGCCCGACTTCGCACGGGTAAACAAAACTCGAATAACAATATAGCCTATGTTACTCAGTGATCATGTAGCATTCTAACGATGAAAGAATCATTCAGATCGGTCCAGTAGTTTCGGAGCTTATTCAATACAAACAAAAATCAATCTTTCCTCTTTATAACTAGTGTAGGTAGATGACAACTGTTATAGTTAGACATAATAATTATGATATTGCAAATTTTTTTGTAGCTGTCAATTTGTTCTATGAAACATCAGTTTATTCTATTGTCAAAAGTTTTCGCTGCGCATGGTAATTAAGGGGTTTTCGGTAAATTTTCCACAGCTTGGCTTACTATATTGAACTTTCCATACGGATCCCTTACTGTTTTTTTTAAATACAATATAGCCTATGTCCATTGTCCTGCTATGCCTATGTTGACACTTCTATACCTACCTCATCAGCGTTTTATGTCTCAGAATTATTTCACTAAGATCCTTTATCATTTTCTCTTCCGGGTTGGGGCGGGAGAGTGCGTCGTTTTGCAAATATTCTCTGCTGTGGTCACCTGAAAAATATTAGTTCTGTATTATATTATGTTGTCGATTTTCCTACACCCAAATTTTGTCTGCCGCGAGCCGCTGCATCGTATACCACATCTTCGTTAAAATGGCGGTCAAACGAAAGCTAAGAAACCAATAAACATTTTGTTTTAAATTATCTGTTACAAAACCTACTTTAAAGATCTACAAACACGCTCAATAATATTATTAATACCTATGTCCCATCAAAGACGAAATTGTACTTTGAACTCGGGCTGGTGATATACGAGTCGAATTGAGAACCATCTTCCTTTTTGAAGTTGATACAAATAAGCTTAAAATAAAGTTATATTTTTTTAGGCTACGTGTCTAACCACAGCTCACCTCTTATTTTGTGACGGTGTGGTCAAAGATGCACGGCCTAGAATGAGAACTAGCTTTCAAGTGACTAGCTCACCGTTAGATGCTTTGAGGCAGATTTTCAACTTGAGCGTGGGAACTAGCAAGTAAACTACCAGAGAGCAGGGAAGTGACTTAGAGGGGACTAAATAATCGATTTTTCTCTCTTTAAAATAAATCGAAATGGTAAAAAATCGATTAACTGAAAAGTTTTCGTTTTTTTAAGCTAAAGTTGCTTTTTTTTTTTTGTACAAAATAATAAAATTACCAAGTCTATAATAAGTAAAACTACAATCTGTTGGTTTCAAAACTGAGAAACAAATCAAGTTTTTTTACACTGAAATAATGAGGAAACTGAATAAAATTATCGATTTTTAATATTTACCTAAATACAGACGGCGCCATTTTTCGACTGACAAGTGACTTTCCTTTTTAACGTTTAGTGACCACGCGTTTTTTCAATCGCACAGATGGCGCTGTTTGCAAAATTCGAGTAAAACGTGTAATTTGGCTACATTGCTTTAAACCAACAACATATCTAATTTTTACTTAAAAAAAAGAGAGTAAGTAATATAATCGATTAATTAAAAATTGATTTTTAAAAATTTTATGGTATCGATGATTAAAAATCGATTATATAAAAAAAACAGTAATCGATTATTTTATCACATCCCTACCAGAGAGTACAATACACTATGCTATGATGTCTTAACAATGTTTTAGGATAAACCTGATGGAGTTGATTTCCTACTTACCCTTCTACCCCCTTTCCAGGGCAGGCCCACTTCTAATATACATAGATTTTTTCAAAAGGTCATCGCAAAAGTTATCAGATTTATGCATTTATGCTGGAACTCATTTAATATTACAACACACTTACTAAGCGGGTAATTTTCGATCAGCTGCATGTCTATAGGGACGTAGATAAAGCTCTGAATTCTGACAGCGAGCACATCAAACTGAGCTGTGATGTGGCTGAGGAACGCGCAGAACAGCAGATCACTGCAGATGTTGCTCCAGATCACAATTAATGCTGTAAGCAGAAGCGCATTCTCCATAAGCAAGTGTGTTTAAAACGCCATAGAGCACAAGACTCGTCCCAATAGAGGGACGTGTATAATACGTAATACGGACGTGGAGAATATGGATCACGTGGAAGTCGTCGAATCGACTACGGACCCAAGTGGGCCGCTGCAGGATCGATATGACCAAGTGGGCATACACGGACGCCGAAACGGTACAGTGCAACTGTGGGGCTCCTGCGCAAACCATGCAGCACCTTCTCTTGTGCCCTCGCTGATCAGACTCCTGCACCATGAAAGGACTTCAAGAAGCCACCTCCCGCGGTGTTGCAGTGGCTCAATACTGGGAGAAAACCAGCTAATAAAAAATAATGATATTAAATTTGAAACATCGACTCAACGAAGAAGACGATTTCTTTTACTTTCTGTACCGCTTTCTATGATTTAATTTGTATCTATATATTTGCCACTCATAATAGATCACAAAAGTTTGGGTCTAGAGATTCGAATAAGCCCTGTTTTTATAACCCACTGCAGGTCGCGGGTCTCTTCTCATTGTGAGAAGGGTAAGGTCCACCACGCTGGCCAAGTGCAGGTTTGCAGACTTCAAACATCTTCGAGACCTTTTTTTATGAACTCGGTCGAACTTTATGTAAGTTTCTTCTCGATGTTATTCTTCACCGTTTTAAGTCAGCGGCAATCCGCACATAACTTAAAAAAAACAGAGATGCGTGCCATGTCATTCGACCCCAGGATTGGAAGCCGAACGGTCTCTCAATTAGGCTGCCGAACTTCTAAAGATATATAGGTACTTTTTACTAATTCTGAACTGTCCTATGACCTAAACAGTAAGCATCCAAGATGTTTAGGTATACGATCATTACTTATTTATACATTACGAAGCAGTTCTTACCATGCCAAGTCTGCATGAGAAGCAAGATATCAATATAGACGGGCTGGTACGGGTTAACGGGCAGCCAATAGTAGAACTGCAGCAGCATTTCGTTCTCATAGCCAAGCATGCGTTTAATTGCCTCGATCACCGGCGGCGAAAGGAAAGTAATTAGAAGAACATTGTTACACCAATAATAACCTGAAAATGAATAATCTTTATGTTATGACTCCGTTTTACGGTGAGATGACAAGCAAGGCGCTTACAACAAGGCCACTTACCATTCCAAAAGGCCACCCCTTGTTTAGAGGGTGTAAAACATACTAGAGACATTTGACGGCGAATATGATCAGCGCTGTAACCGCTTGTAATCTTTCGTATAATTAATAACTGTGAAGGTACATTTCTTACATAACTGCTTTGTGGCAGAATATCTGACAGGTTAGTGTTCACTACTTTACTACAGTTTGCTTGATTTTAAGTGACGGTATGAAATGTGACCCAGGATGAATGCTAAGGTGAAAGCCCCTCATAGGTTACGAACTTCCTTGCAAAAATATTTACTTTTGTGTTTTTTATTCTCACAGTGAGGTTGTGGAACTCTCTGCCGGAGTCTGTGTTCCCTGTTTAAGTACAATATGCCTTTGGCGTGTGAAACGAACCGCTAACCACTAGGCTATCATCGCTACGAAGAGTTGGGGTTCTTTGTGCTGTTTTCCCAAACTACCAGTCTTCCTAAACCAACCAAGTTCCTTGCAAATAACGGAGCACGGCTTTGGAACCAAGTAATTACTGATGCCTGGGAGTTGCGCTAGATACCTGTCATGACAAAAGTCAGTTGTTTCTTCGCACTATTAACGATGTTCCACTCCCTTTCAGAGACCTCGCCACCATGCCACATGTCTCCTAGTTCGTACACTAGGTTTCTATACACTGGACGGTGGTATACCATGCTGAATGACTTCACCAAACCTGTGGGAGATTTACTGCTATTACAATCTGTTGCGATCTCGCTACTTACAGTGACATCTATCCAACAGCACAAAAAAAACCTGACGCCAACCAAGAAGTGACAGTGACAGCCTGCATCGCATAATAAATGTAAATGTGTCTACAGCGGAATAAACCAGTTTAAGTTTTCGCATCATTATCATTTCAGCCGTAGGACGTCCACTGCTGGATATAGGCCTCCCCCATTAACTTAAGACCGGTTGAAAGCGGCTCGCATCCACCGCGTTCCTGCGGTCTTTACTAGGCCATCTGTCCACCTTGTGGGTGGACGTCCTACACTGCGTTTGCCGGTTCGTGGTCTCCATTCCAGAACTTTGATGCCCTATCGGTCATCAGTTCTGCGTGCTATGTGCTCTGCCCTGCTGCAGCTGGTAATAGTATAATTGTAAAGGTATCTTTCCAATATCAACGTACCGAGTACAACCATCCCGAAGCAAGGCATCATGCGGAATATCTCAACAGCGTCCTGGAAAGAGCCGCCGTGGGCCACCTGCACCATGCCCACAAACTCCAGCACCATCGCAACGAACACATTCGCGAACTCGAACCAGTAGAAGCACTCCCAGCGTTTACTGTTATTTATTTATTTAATTTATTGGCCTTACAACACATTCAGTTACACTGGACAAGTCACAACTAAGTAATTACGAAAAAAGTATACTACAAAATAGCATGTCAATACAATAGATAAAATAATTCAATAATAATAAATTCCTAATAAAAATGAATATATAATTTTTTAAATTTAAATACACACAAATTTCCATACACTAACATTAAGTAACAGTTATATGGTAACGGTAACAGTTACCATATAAGTGGGTATATCTGCCATGTTAGTTTATTTACATTTGCATTTTGTCCTGAGGATGCCTCATGTAGAGGCGAAACACGTGTCGGCAAGTGGTTACTGCAGCGAGAAGAGGATGTTAAGACTTGTTAACTGACTTAAATAGTTTTTTGGTTAATTAGTGTTTAAGTTAATGTCAAAACTAGCTGGGCCCCGTGGTATTACCCGCTACATGTTTTCGGGATAAAAAGTAGCTTATGTGTTAATCCAGGGTCTCAGCTACCACCATACCAAATTTCATCCAAATCCGTTGAGTAGTTTTTGCGTGAAAGAGTAACAAATATCCATCCATCCAAACTTTCAGATTTATAATATTAGTGGGATTAGTTTTAGATGTTAAGTAAGTTTTACGAGCTAATCAAACGCTAACTAGCGTTTGATTAGCTCGGTCTAGTATGATTAAAATGAATACATATGTATGCAAACCCATTTGCCCATTGTAAAATCGCTGAACTTTTTTTCATACAATACAAACCTAGCTTTTGGTGATATATCATGCGTTAATTTGATGGTGATCCATCTCAGAATCTTCTTCGGTATGACGTACGTGGCGTCGTAATCACTTCGGCTGCTTACGTATACCTTGAAATTAGTTCTTAGGCTCACTATCCACGTGGCGTCAATTTATACGCACTAGTTGTACTTGCCTGCCTGTATAAACAAATGACGCTCTGACTAGAGACGCGTAGAGATTGCTTGCCAAATTGAAAGTGGATTGCCGCTATAAGCTTAATTTGTTTATTACATAAGCTGCTAGCAAACGTAGAAGAGGCATATAACAAAAGACGTGCATATGAAACGCGCCACGTGGATAGTAAGCCTTAATTTAAAGATTTAAAAAAAACAGGTACAACCGTATCGAAATCTTGAAGACATTATTGTTTGAATGCTCCGTTGAATTTTATATTGCGCTTCCGAAAGTAAAAAATAAATGAAATAGGTAAATTACGACGATAAATGAATAAGTAAATTAATTATTGGTTTTTACCATTATGGTAGTTTATAATAAGAAACAAAACAATAATTTTTTAATCTACGCTGTAACAACAGTAGCCAAAAAACATATTTTTTGCCATATTTTTACTTAGAAGTTACTTTGTATTACATTTTTACTCGTTTATCGAATTTGCGTTGTATATTTATAATCACTATACAAATACATACTTAAACTATGTAATTTATGCTTACAGTTTGATATTACATAATTAAATTTAAAATCTAATAATAGATTGCTCAATATATTATACAATTTCAAATTAATAAACTACATATGTATGTCACTGTCTAAAATACTATTTCAAATTTCTTGGCTTCGAAACGAAAAACTTTCTACATAGATATACATTATTATAATATGTACTTACATCGTCTTTAGGCTTTTTAGATTTTTTCGAAAATACTATTCTAAAGAATGACTTCATATTGAAAGCAAAGCTTAAAACAAAGTACGGTGTTGAACATGAACCGGTATTTATACACAGTCAATTTTGTAACTGGTAGTTTTTATTTAATTGCAGTGGGTTGCATAAAAGCGTCAATCTAGAAATTATACGTTCTGTGGATTCACAGTAAAAACAGTTTACTGCTGAAGCAGTAAACTGGTTGATGAATCAAACCCACGAGTACTCGATAGACTGATACTTATATAATACTTTTACTAAGGAGGAGCAGTAAAACAATGTAATTAATTCATAATTACTTAGATATACTAATATACGCACAATATTTACTAAAGAAACTATGGTAAATAAAGAATCCTTCTTGGAAAGGTAGATTTCAAATACATAGTTTTAACTATTTCATGGCACTAGACGTTTCGTAACCTATCGGCTAGCAGCCGGCAGCTGCAACTAACTCTTTCTTGCTACCTTTAAGGCTTTCCCAACTAGCAAAATAAACTCACGTTTCTGCGTCTGCCAAGACCAAATAAATCATTCCCAATAAAATAAACGAGTGTGTATAAGTGCGAATACTGAAGTTCTTTGGGCATATCTCCAGAAATGAGGACTCGATCGAGAGACTTGTTGTGCAAGGCCGCATAGAAGGCAGGAGACATCGTGGTCGGTCTCCAACTCGTTGGATTGACCTTGTCAAGTCGATAACGAAGTCCACTGCAGTACAGTGTGCTCGCAATGCGGAGGATCGCCACAACTGGAGAGACATCGCGCGAGGTGCAGCAGCCTTGGGAACTAACGGGGACGACGGGACGCAACCTTGTGCATCTGCAGCCACGACCACTCTGCCAAGAGTGTCCGACTGAGAAGAAGAATAAAATAAACTCTATTGATCTAGAATCATGACATTTGGGAAGAAGCCAGGTTTAAAAAAGACTGAAATTCAATTATTTTTAATTTACCACGTTAAAAACATTTTTTACGGCTTAAAACTTTTGTACATATGAAAAAAAAAGATTTGTAAATTTGGTGTTATCAATAAAAAAAAATTGTACATACATGTATATTTTTGAAATCTACCCAATTGCTCACACAATATCATTAAGTTTAACAAACATGTGATTTAACCCTACCAGTAATACGAAGCAATTATAAGAAATATTACATATAATTAAAAATGTAAACTTTAATCGCCATAGAAATAACATCCTATATGGAAACACTAAAAGATTTAAAACCTTTTCGTGTTGAATAACTTATAAGACATGTGTTTTCTGTAATTAAAACCCGCTACGATTGTATGGTAAGCTGTAAATTTTTAAAACTAGTCAAACGTTTTCCATGTTCTACTTAGGTAAAGGGTTCTACCTACTTAGGTATCCAACGGTTACATTTTTATTATATTTTTTAATTTTCTTTTTAGGGTTCCTTACCCAAAGGGTAAAAACGGGACCCTATTACTGAGACTTCGCTGTCCGTCCGTCCGTCTGTCACCAGGCTGTATCTCAAGAACGTTGATAGCTAGACAGTTGAAACTTTCACAGCTGATGTATTTCTATTGCCGCTATAACAACAAATACTAAAAACAAAATAAAATAAATATTTAAGGGGGGCTCACATACAACAAACTTCATTTTTTATAGATAATGGTACGGAACCCTTTGTGCGCGAGTCCAACTCGCACTTGGCCGGTTTTTTATTTATTGTGTCAATAAGTATACAATTTTTATTGTGAATGGCCAAATAAATAATTAAATAATAGCCAGTTGTTACACCTCTTAATTAAGTTTATTTCTTCGGTATTGTATTATTTTTTTATGTGTGCAATAAAGAATTAATTAATCAATCATACTATGTAAAAAAAGTTTGTTTTCTTTCAAAAAGGTACTTTGAACATAATTTTAATATGGATCAACAAAATAATCAGGCGTTTCGAACAATTTTGTCGATGGCGAATGACGTTAGGTATTCTATAGAACAGCTGATTTTTATTTCAACCCTTTATATCATTATTGTGGTGCTACTGTTTATATGTCTACTGTTTATATATATTTAATAGTAAGGTGAAATAAGACCATGAAGTTTTGATAATCTGAAAAGAAAATCATCTTATTAGCAATAAATCATAAAAAAATAGCAAGGTTGTTTTAGAAAACTTTTGTAATATTTTTAATTTATACTCGTGCATTTATGTTTCATTAGCTGTGACCTACATATCCCCTGAGTTTTCTGGGCTAAAAAGTTGTAGTGTTAATCCAGACAACAACAAAAAAATAAAAAATTTGCAATAATAATAATAATAATAATTATTATTTTTTTATATTAATTTAGTTGCGAAGTTGATTTAATTTTGATTAACTTAATCATCTTATTTATTGGTTGTGACTTGTAACTTTTCGTTATGAATAAATGAGTATGAGTATGAGTATAAAAAAATATATATACCGTAGGGCACAGCGCCATCTGAACCCAAACAAAACAAAGCTTGTACTGATGTCAGTCCAAGCTTTGTTTTGTCTGACTAAAGTCAGGTAACTGATAGATAACTTAGCCGTTTTAATTTGGGCCTTAACAACTTTTACTATGGAAACAACTCCGAATTCGCGAAAAAAATAAAAATTTTCGTTAAGGATCAACGAACTTTTTCATGAAACATGACTTCTCCCCACTAGGTGTTACAGAGGTTACTATAGAGATACTAATTAATTAATTAATTATGAACCATCTTACAGCCAAGTGTTCCCCAGGCTTATAACTTGCTTCTAAAGTTTAAATTTTGATAAGTCAGCTGTCAAAGTTAAAATTTCACATGTCTAGAAGTAATTTGAAATTTGGATGGGACTCAAAATCGAGAATAATAATTAATTTCTTACCGTGGTGTAACTTACGAGGCAGATGATGGAAAACCCGTACGTTGTTACGTAAACTTTCTTTTGGGACCTGGAAATTAAATATGAGGATGTCTTAATTAATTTCGGTATATTCCCTTGACTATGTTTAAATTTAACTTATTTAACATTACGTAATTTACTCGAATGAAATGAAAATTTCAATTCTTCACCAGCTCAGTTTTGAGTGTTCAGTTTAGGCTATGTTTTTAGGGTTCCGTACCCAAACGGGACCCTATTACTAAGACTCCGGTGTCCGTCTGTCACCTGGCTGTATCTCATGAACCGTGATAGTTAGACAGTTGAAATTTTCATCAGATGATTTATTTCTGTTGCCGCTATAACCACAAATACTAAAACACAGCATAAAATAAATATTTAAGGGGGCTCCCATACAACAATCGTGATTTGTCGCACTTGGCCGGTTATTTATAGTTAACAAGCTAGGTGTTTCACCACATCTCACATGAAGTAAGCCGTAAGTAAGTAATGGAGCCCTGGATACGATATGATCCATGCGAGTAAGTATGTTGCTAGTAAATTGGTTTTTTTCTAGAGTCGTAGAGGCTAGAATCTAGACAATCGTGCTCCATCGCAACTGTTCCAACCGCATCTTCATATAACATTGAATCAGAGTGCGGCTCATAATAATACTATTAGTTCTCTAACAAAATGGAACTTGAGACAAAAATATCAGGTTTAACGATAATAAGTTTTTGAGGTACCTGTGCAACATGATCAAAACTGAACTTTTGATTTTATTGGATGCCCTGTACCAGCCACTGTTGTAAAGTGCATCCGACACTCCTTCACTCTGAAATAGTTTCAAGTACAATTTTGTTACACTTACGAACAACCTAATGACAAGTAATTATTAAAAAAGTATTTAAGTATTCTATCAAGTATCTGACTTCCATAGTACAAGCTTTGCTTAGTTTGGGGTCAGATGGCGCTGTGTGTATTGTCCTACGATATTTATTTATAAAAAGTTCTTTAGGGTTCCGTACCCAAAGTGTAAAACGGGACCCTATTACAAAGACTCCGCTGTCCTCCTGTCAACTGGCTGTATCTCATGAATAGTGATAATTAGACAGTTGAAATTTTTACAGATGATATATTTCTTTGTGCCGTTTTTATAAATAATGGTACAGAATCCTTCGTGCGCGAGTCTGACTCGTACTTCGCTGGTTTTTTTAATACGCTACACTCTTTATTGATATTCATACAATATATGGAAAGCATGTATGATGGCATAGCAGTTGCATAAATAAAGAATTTCTAAATATTTTACCGATTCCAGCAATCTCTGTCCGTACCAACATAGCAACCAGGTTTGAGACAATGCCGTTGTCAAAAACGATTTGTACACCATTTCGTTCCATTTCTCCACTATCTACAAAATAATATAAATAATAAATACTGAGTTAGGTAAATTTTCAATTTGAAATAGTGTAAAAAATCAACCAAGGTCAAGAATAGAAAATTTATCATGTAAAACCACCCAATTTTGTAACTGTCTGTCTCTGTTTGTTTGTTTTTGTGCTTGTGTTACAAAATAAAATTGACTTTCTTTGATAAATAATATAATTGATTGATTCAGGCGTTACTTTGCAGAAGTTTATTTTGAATGTTCAAGGTATATAATATTTAGTTTAAACGAGAAGAAGAAAAGGACTTGTGGTTATTTTAATTCGTTTTTAAGTTTATGTCAAAGTTAGTTTTAGATAGTAATTAGAGTTACGGTTAGGTTTAAATTGATGTCTGTTATAACTGTAAACTGAATATATACCTTGAATATTATTTTCTTTCTAAAACATTTTAATATAATAAACTTTACATGTGGATTACTTACCACACAACAGAATCCGCAGAAGCAGATAATAATAGAGCTGTTGAAGAAATTGACTAGCAATGCAAAACTGAATAGATTTTCTACGTCCTGGGATAGTCTGTAAATGATTAAGGTTAAAAAATATTTTTAACAGCCAGATGAGGATAACTAGAAAAAATGAAAATATGCAATAAAGGATTTATAAGAAAAATATGTACCTATAGGTGTTTATAATTTAAGAAAAAGTTAACCATGTTATTAAAAAAACGTTTTATCGAGATATTTGTACTGTTACTATACTCAAATTACTTCTTTTTTTTTATGTAAAAAGTAATGAGACGAACGAGACGCTCTCCTGATGGTAAGAGATAACGCCTGTCCATGACCATTGCATCGATACACAGAACTTTGAGTAACAAAGTCCGGGGCTGCTTTGACGCTCATTACTTTGAAACTTTCGATGGTTAGTCTCAACAGCCCAGTAATTTTGCTAGCTGCAGTACCCTTCTAACCGGAACACAGTAATGTTTACACACTACTGCTTAGCGGTCGAAGGGCGTGGGTTCAAACTTCAACAATGAGCTTGAGCTGCCGGTGAAGGAAAACATCGTGAGGACACCATAGCATAGTGGTAGAGTACTTCCTAGTATTCAGCTAACCAGTAACCGGCCTGAAGTTCTCAAGTATTTCTTCTGTATTGTATAATAAAGAGTTAATCAATCAATCAATTAATTAATCAATCAGGCAATCAATCAACCAATCAATCAATTAATCAATCAATGAATCAATCAAGTTGAAAATCTGCTACCAAGTACCTAACGGTGTGTTGCATTAAATTTTTTTTTTTTTTTTATAATTACAAACCTTATTAAAGCTCGATGTCTCAACACAATTTCTGTTAAATCTTTTTGATGTTCATCTTCCCATTTACTGTCACCGAAAGCCTCAATACTTCTTTTTTCGTTTACGACGTACTCACGGTTGTATGATGCTAAAAAGATTTACGTAGCAAGTTAGATTGAATTCAGAAACTTTATTTTTAAAATAACAATATTTATATATTTAGTATGAAATTAGTTTTGTTTATTTAGTTTGACGTTTCGGCCATGTTGCAATAGCCGTGGTCACGTGTTGACTCAACAAATTAAACAAAAGAAATCTAATTACACAGTATTTTGTGCGCGATTAAAACCCGGTGATAAACATAATTGTGTTCAGGTCGCGCAAGTTTAAAAATTACATTTTGATATAATTGTACCAAATCTGCTTGGGATACTCTCTCCACCAATTAATGAATTCTAGGCAGGCTGAGATCTTTTAGTAGATTATTGATTTTGCTGGCATTCCTCTCGCTCCTTTTTCTATTGCGTATACACCAGTTGTCTTTTTTTATGTTTCACGTTTGGTTGTTATAATTTATATATGTTTGGTGTGTAATAAAGTTGTATTCTATTCTGTTCCGTTCCGTTCTGTTCTATTTTGATCTGTTTTATTCTATTCTATTCTATGGTCATTTAATTTGAAAGTCTGTCTATTATATTTAATTTTATAGTTGCATAGCGCTATCTAGCCGCAAACTAAGAAAAGCTTGTTCTATGAAAACAATGGGTGAATGTGCTTTCAAAGGTAGGTAGGCAACGCACTGACAATGCCACAGGTATTGTAGGTGCCCATAGACGGTGGTGGCCACGTACCATCAGGTAATATTTCGCTTGTTTGCCACTTTTTTCATATCAACCCCATTTTTGCAAATACTTCGATGCTTATGAGACATACATAATTCCCAGACAAAGAACAAATATCTATGTTAGGCACACAAAGGATTATCTTGGATAGGAAGCGAATTCACGCCCTACAGCTCAGAAAGTAAAACTATTACTAAACGAGCTAACAGGACAGTCGTTGCGTGGTCTTTAAAATTTGTGGTACAACGAGGTCTATAAGTGATATGTTATGTTTTTGCTGTGTTATATACCTAACGGATAACCGTCGACCAGCTGTTTGTCCACGGGAACGTTCACAAGTCTTTTGATTCTGGCAGCGAGGAGGTCGAACTGAGTTGTGATGTGGCTCATAAATATGCAAAAGAGTAAGTCTCCACACAGCATAAACCAAATTGTTATGAGACCTGAAAGCAACATAATTATTAAGAAATATAATAAATACGAAATTTTTGTCTGGTCGTGTTTTTACGATGTAAATGCTCAACGGATTTGGATGAAATAAATCATTTATATTGGGTAAATTGATCCATATTCACCCAAAAACACATCTTCACTTAACATCAGGTGAGCTGTGGTCAAACACCTAGTCTGTCAAACATAAAAAAAAAAACATTAATAAAATAATATTGATGGTTTATTTACTTATGTTGTATGTACTTATCTACCACCAAGTAAGTAATACTCCCGGTATTACTTACTTGGTGGTAGATCGCCTTAGCAGGAGGTCGTCTAGGTAGGTACCACCGCAGTATCAGTTATTCTGCCGCTAAGCAGTAGTGTGTAAGCATTACTGTGTTCCGGTTTGAAGGGTACTGCAGCTAGCGAAATTACTGAGCTGTTGAGACTAACTCTATCAAAAGTGTCAAAGTAATGAGCGCCAAAGCAGTGATGCCCTGGAATTTGCTTTGTTACTTAAAGTTCTGTGTATCGCTGTGATGGTCATGGACAGGCGTTATCTCTTACCATCAGGAGAGCGTCACGTTCGTCTCATCACTTTTAACATAAAAAAAAAAAATTGAGTTTCGATGTATTCGAAAACAAAAACATGTCAAAACCACGTCATTTTTCATTGTAAATTAATATTGATATTAAAAATTCAGTCAAAATCATGAAAAAATTGAATAAAAATATCAAATTACAATTAATTTCAAAGTCAGCACAACGTGTGATTTTTTTAAGTAAGAAATAAGTTTACATTTGTCCGCCATTACACCTAACGTTACGTGAGTAAATAAATAAGTTAATGTATTGTTGCTTTAGGCTATGTGTGTCGACCGTCTTCGACCACGATGCCACTAAACATCAAGTAAGATGTGGTCAAACACCTAGCCAGTCAACCATAAAAGAAGCTCATACTCTGAACTCTGGATTTATATAAGTATAGACCCTTTTTTCATTCCGGAAAACTGTTATACCTCAGGGACGAAAAAACAACGTCAAGTTTTCATACACATTGGTATCGAAAATTTAAGGAGACTTTTTTGCCTGAAGTTTCCTTGCTAGACCCTCAAGACAAATCAATCACCAGACACTACAAGAACCGGATACCAGATGAAGCAGATAGATTGGCCGTTTTGCACGTGCTACTTTGTTTCGAAGCTATCTTCATCACTTGGTGGTAGATCTCCTTAGCAGGAGGTCGTCTATGCAGGTACCACTGCAGTACCTGATATTCTCCTGCCAAGTAGTAGTGTATAAACATTACTATGTTCCGGTTTGAAGGGTACTGCAGCTAACGAAATTACAGGTTTATTAAAACTAACCATCGAAAGTCTCAAAGTAATGAGTGCCAAAACAGAGATGCCCTGCATTTTGTTTTGTTACTCAAAGTTCTGTGTATCGCTGCAGTGGTCGATTTTATCTACATACGTTATCTCTTACCATCAGGAGAGTGTCTCATTCGTCTCATTACTTATACACATAAAAAATACGCAAATGTCATACTTATTTTATTTCATTTTACATGGAAAACAAACAGCTGTTAATTTTTAAAATAAATAGGAGATAAGTGACCATACTAAAGCCTAAAAAGTTTTCACTTATTGTACTTAGTTCTTGAAGCTAACATTCAGCTGAGCCCCAGAAAAGACCACATAGTTTATACAAATTAGTTCAATGAGCTCACAAAAGCCTGTTGACTTGTTCAATTAAAGTTTAGTGGTCTGCACATCGCCAGCGAAATTAACAACACAATGTTCACGCAAACTGTCAGCAAATCAAGAAGGAATTTATTGTTTGTTTTTATGCGCCGTTGGTTGAAATGAGGTTTATGTAGTGTGTGTTGTACATGGAAAAGTGTACATTGTTCTCTGTAATGTGTAGTATTTTGCAGATAAGATATACCTAAAATAATGTAGGTATGTGGATTGTAGGTGCGTGAACGATGCGTTTGGAATAAACTCGTCATAATAAAACTAATACTTTTTTTGGCATGCTAGACCACAGCTCACCTGATGTTGTGAAGTGACAGTGTGGTCGAAGATGGTAAAGCACACCTAGCCTGGAATGGAACTGGCTCTCAAGTGAGGCTGCCGGAACACACCGTCAGATGCTCGGCGGTAGATTTTATACTTGAGGGTGGTAGCTAGCCAGCCGAGTACTAGAAAGTACCCTACCACCATGCTATGGTTTCCTCACGATGTTTTCCTTCACCAGCAGCTCAAACTCATTGTTGGTGTTTGAACCCACGCTCTTCGGCATGCGAACCTGCCGCGCTAACCACTGAGCTATCATCGCTAAAAAATACTACTATATCATATTTATAAAAGAACTTCAGAACAAAGGAATGTGTGCAAATCTGAATTGTATATTTCAATATTCGGATGGTGTAAAAAGTAATCGTGTTTGTAAATTGTTTAATGTACAGAGTGGATCCTTAAATATCTTAAACATTAACCTCATAAATGAAGTTTTAGTAATAACGAAAATACCACTGAATTTAAAGTTCCAAATCCACACGGTAGAGGCTTAAGGAAAATTAAGTACCTACATAATTTAGTAATTGGATTTAAAACATTCCTTTCCTTAAGGATTGATCTAAGGATTAAAAGCTCACATTCACTCTATTATAAATTCAAAAGGTTAAAACTGTGTTTGTGTGTGTGAAAGAGTGGTTTAAACTTTTCAGTGTATGTGCGTGTTACGTGTATGTATACGAGTATGTGCGTTTGTTATTTCTTGTCGCTTGACAGACAGAACAATGACTTAACAGATTTGGCTAACATTTAGAATGGATGTACCTACCTTGCATTGAGACATAGTCTACTTTTACCCGCACTGTTAACTCTTTTTTTTAAAGATAGGCTTTTGACCACCCTCTCGCTCGATGTGCGGTCTACGATGGAGCACGCTTGCGTAAAAAAACCTATTTACTCGCGACTTAATGGCATATATTGTATCTATCAGGGAACACCCACTAAAGCAGCAAATTTTATTGCTTATTGTTTTTTAATGAAGCTGAAATCAAACAGTTTAGTTCTGATAAATACATGTATATAAAAATGTACTTTCCTAAAAAAAACTGTGAAAGAGTACTGAATTTTGTGTTAAAGTGTTTGTTCTAAAATTCAATCAATACAAGTTACGCCGCCACGAAATGCCCGCGTAACAGGGTTTACGTTTAGAAATAAACGCGTCTTTGTGCGACAATAAATTGTTCGTTCTGCTTATTTTACGCTTTCGAAGCGTACCTACAGCGTTTACAAGAATTTATATTTTTGTAGAATTTCGTAGGTATACCTAAACATCTGCATTTTCTATAAGTAGCTAATTCGTTAAGAATAAAGAAGTTTGATTCTGCTAAGGTTTTATAAGTTTTCAGTGTCGCCCGGCAATGTAACGGTATTGCAACGTGTTCTAAGACAAGCACCGATGAAAGGACGATTCGATCCGTCTTCAGATGGGTGACCGTTAGTGGCATTTCCTTTTGAGCATTACGATAGGTAGGATGACACGTTAAATTGCAGATTCCGGTTGTTCTATGATTATAATAATCGTCATATTTTTTATGAAGGCACTTTCCATTTTCACGGAACGGTAGTACCAAGCCGAAAGGAAGAAATTATACTTCATCATCATCATCCTCAGCCTCTTTTATCCCACTGATAGGTATAGACGTCTCTTTTGTTATATCACCAGGCTCGCTAAGCCAATCTGGCCCAGTTTTGACCCGCGACAGAGACAATATCGTCATTATACATAAAGAACTGACTAGCTGTTTCATACAGTTTGACGTCCATTACATTTTTCTAGACAAAAGCAGATTTTTCGCGATTTCAGGGTATATTTAATCAGCCATATAGATAAGTGCAATGAGCTCCTTTCGGTTCATTACTACCGTTACGTGTAACTCTAAGTAGGTAACTATTACTAATTCATCTCTACAATTTTTTTTTGAAAACACCGCAGTTACAAACCAAATTCCGTAAAATTATTTCAGATGTGTATCATTAAATATGTATGTCAAAAATTCTAATTTAAATTTTTCAATAGACATAAAAATATGCCTATATAAAAGAATGTCAATATGAAGTACTCGTATTATGTATTGATTTGTAATATGTTATCATATTTATCAAAGCTCTATTACCACATAAAAAAATACAGTCAAAGACACGTTTCACCAACATTTTTAACTCTTACCGTGCCATGTCTGAAAAGCTAATATGATCTCATAGTAGACCCTCTGGAAAGGGTCAAACGGAAACCAATAGAAGAAGGGCAGGATCAGAGGTACATCATAACCAAGGGTGCGTTTCGCCACCTCCACGAATGGAGGAGACAAGAATATTACCAGAAGGGCGTTGTTGCACCAGTAATAACCTAAAAAGAAAAAAACATTAAACAATAATACAATTTTAAATAATTTTGAAAGACATTTTCATACAGCACCATTTAGCCCCAAACTAAGCAAAATTGTGTAAAGAGAACCAGATAACCGATAGAATACTTATATACATTTAGAACACCCAGACACAGAATAAAAATCTATACCCTTCACACAAGATGTTTTTTCTGAGTGGGTGAGTGAGTATGGTCATCTTCGACCACATCATCGCTTACCATCAGGCGAGTTGGTGGTCAAACGCGAACAAAGAACAGCATTATTGCTAATGCAGTGATTCCCTGGAACTATATTATGTTTCTTAAAGATCTGGGTACAGCTGGTCATAGATAGGCGTCGTCTAGTTATTCTTTTCGCCATAACAGTTATCCTATCCGGGGTCCACTTTTCGTCTGTAATTCCACTTAACACGTTTCCATTATGTCGAGTTGGATGGTCTATCATTCATTCTTTCTGACGTCAATACGCTTAGGCCTGCTGCGATTCACCCCGATATCCGGGCAATAAGAGTTGGGTATGCTCTGCCTACAGCAAGAGCTAATACAGCTAACGCAGGACTGGGTTTAGAATGGTTAGAGTTAGGGATCCATCCATGTAAATAACCCGGAAAGGACGATAAAGCTGGAAGGCCCACGTTGTCTTAGGTGGGTGTAGTAACCGAAACAGCAAGCCGCTGTCTCAAGAGGAGCAGAAGTGTAGTGCTAAAGACACCGTGGCCTTCCACTGGAGATACTAAAGTCCTCCTTCAAACACTAAGGAAGGTCATTCGGTGGGGTTTGTATCTACAAACCCATACAAAACTTGGGTGCGTATGTATGCGTCCCAACGCAGTCGAGAATCTCTTGAAAATTTTTACCTCGTCAACAGAAAACCTCACCTCAATTTAATTTATTGTATCTTTATTATATGGCTGCGCCACATACTATATTTTCGCATATTCGTTTATTATATAATAAGTATTTTTATCTACCCTCATACACGCACAAAAAACACACCTTCCTTCCTTCTCACCTTTCTTATAATACCCGTAAATGACAAGTTAGTCGTGAACTGGCGGTTGAATCGTACGCAATACGCTTTCCACAATCATCATCGGCGCGCTTAAAAAAACTCTAATTCTCATCGTGACGGTGACGCGAGTGCTATTAACCAACAGATCGATGTGTGAATTGTGTGAATCATCATCATTTTGTGGAAACCTAAAAACAGACACTGGATAGGAACCGGGTCGTACCGACCAGCACCATTGCTTCGGCTATCGACGAAAACTACAAACAGGTATTTCCCAGCCTCCGTTACTAATGGTAACAACTATATGAGTACTATTAGTAATGAGTATTTAATTACTAGTAGCTTTATAAAGATTATAGTACCTTGCACGACATAGTTGAGGTGCCGTGATGCTGTGCTGATAATAGAGTGTTCCTCATCAGACACAGCGCCTCGAGGCCACATGTCTCGTAGCTCACTGATCAAGTTCTCGTATATGGGCCGGTAGTACACGATCTTGTAGGTCTTCGCCATAGCTGTCAAGGAAATCCACTAGTGAGTGAAAGATCATGTATTTGTAAAATTTTGAATGTCGAATACGTCATCTTTAATGTTTTTATTACAGAATTTAAAGTATAAATATATTCTAGGACATTTCACACAGCGTTATCTAGCCCCAAACTAAGCAAAGCTTGTATCTATGAGTTAACACTTACTATACTCTATTATATTTTGCCCTGAGTATACCACTACAAATAGTAGATGATTGATAAATACTATGATTATGGTAACACTATTGAGACTAACTATCAAATGTCTAAAAGATGTGCGAGTCTTACTTAAAGTTCTGGTTACCACTGCATTAACAATGTACTGGAGTTGTGTCTTACTATCAGAGCGTTTCGTTTATCTCATTACCCTAACAGAAGGTAGGCTAAGTTGATACTGTCGCAGTACCAGATACCCTGACGTCGTCAAGCAGTAGTGTGTAAACATTACTGTGTTCCGGTTTAAAGGGTACAGCTAGCGAAATTACAGGGCTGTTGAGACTAACCATCGAAAGTCTTAAAGTAATGCGCACTAGAGCAGCGATGCCCCCGGCTTTGGTTTGTTACTCAGTCTTGTGTATAGCTGCCATGATCATGGACAGGCGTTATCTCTTACCATCAGGTAACCATCTCGTTTATTTCATTGCAAGAAAGAAAGGAAATCGTTTTATTTTGTAACACAAGCACAAAAACGAACAAACAGAGACAGACCGTTACATGTTTGGCAAAATAAGTGTTTGGCTGCCGGTGAAGGAAAACATCGTGAGGAAACCATAGCATGGTGGTAGGGTAGTACTCTGCTGGCTAGCTGCCACCGTCAAGTTGAAAATCTGCCGCCAAGCATTTAACGGTGTGTTTCGGCAGCCTCACTTAAGAGCCAGTTCCATTCCAGACTAGGTGTGCTTTACCATCTTTGACCACACCATCACTTAACATCAGGTGAGCTGTGGTCAAACACCTAGCCTGTCAACAATATAAAAACAATATCAATTCTTTACCAACCTAGCAGCAAATATCCAACACAAGGCATCATTCTAAAGATTTCTATGGCGTCTTGGAAGGAACCTCCTTTCGCGGTCTGCACCATGTTGATCAGCTCCAGCCATGTCACAATGAACAGGTTCCCGAAGGAAAACCAGTAAAAGACGTTCCACGTGAACCTGGTACACGACATTTGTAATGATTCTTTTTTACTTATAACTAGCGGTCCGTCCCGGCTTCGCACGGAAAAACAAAACTCGATTAACAATATAAATATAGCCTATGTCTCTCAGTGATAATGCAGCATTCTAATGATGAAATAATTTTTCAGATCGGTTCAGTAGTTTCGGAGCATATTCAATACAAAAAAAAACAAACAAAAAATAAAAATTTCCCTCATTATAATTAGTATAGATAGCAACGCTATAAGTTATTACACTACATAGTATAAAACAAAGTCGCTCCCCTCTGCCCCTATGTATGCTTAGATATTTGAAACTACGCAACGGATTTTGATGCGGTTTTTTTAATAGATATTTATAGTGATTCAAAAGGAAGGTTTATATGTATAATACTTGCATATGTACCACATTAGTATCTACATTGCACCCGTGCGAGCTAGTATAAAATAAAATGTAAAATTAATTGAACAAAACAAAAAAAATTAAATTAAAACTATTCACAAATTTATACAAAAAACTTAATCTAAAAGTCCGTCAGAGGAGGGATATGTGGCCAGAACGCTGGCAGCATTGCCACGCTGAATGGCAATGCTTAGCTTTTGACCACAGTAGATGCCAGCATTCTGGTCACCTGAAGCCGTTTTTAAACGTTTGAAATAAAACTAAACTAACTAACTAAATTTTATCTCGAACCTATTCAAAACTAGAAAAGTTTTTATAAATTCTGGTGGCCCTAGTCTAGTTTGCTAATTATAAGGTTTAATTAATGTATGTTAATGTAATTCGTGTTATGGAAATAAACAAATTTATAATTTTTTTAAATTACCTGATAATCGGCGGGTCATCTCTGGTGAGTCGCAGCCCGCCCAGCCTGAGAATAGCACGTGGAGTGGCGTAGGTATCGTCGTAGTCTTTGATATTGTATTCCTGTAGTAAGTATTCCATACATGCAAGATGAGATTACATACAAAATAGAGTTTTCTTACAAGGAAAAATTTCATAGAGAATTTGATGAAATGAAAAAATATTTCTGAAAGGTTCTTTTCGATACTGGATGTTATTTTAATTTAGGGCGTGATAAGTACACGGAATATTAGTCAAATGTATTTATAGTCGTTTTAAGATTTTTCCGTTTCTCGAATTCTTTGATATTTTAATCCTTTTTTATTCAATTAATTTATTTCTAAAGTTACAGGTTATGTGTTAATAATATATTTTTGTAATCGTAATAATTATGTCAAAGTCATGTAATAATTAGTTTATTTTACAAATTTTTTGACATTTATTTTCATACTAGATGCGCCCCGCGGTGTTACCCGCTACATGTTTTCGGGATAAAAAGTAGCCTATGTATCTAATCCAGTCTCAGCTACCTCCATACCAAATTTCATCCAAATCCGTGCTGTAGTTTTTGCGTGAAAGAGTAACGAACACCCATCCAACCAAACTTTCACATTTATTATATTAGTGGGATTTGCAATATTTTTTATTGTTATTTTTAATGGGAGATTGGCTCTGTTTAGATGGTTCTTTTGTCTCTGTTTAGACGCTTTTGTCTATACTATATTTTTAATGGCTATTGTTATTTGCATATTAAGCCGTTTTAGTCGATAATCAATAATAATAATTTATGATTGATGAATCCATTTATAAGTTCAGCAGCCAACTAATAAGTAAAGTTTTAAAAATTCGAGTCTATGCTGTCGACCATTGTCATTAGTGTGAACATCATCTAGTAGATAAGTAGTAGGTACATTTGTATCACCAAAAACACTATAGATACCACAATACTTCTTAGAAAACTCATCAAAATGACTAAGGAGGCTCAAGGATGATATAAAATAAGCTCACATACTTTGGCTACATATACCCCTTCCTCCTTTTCAAAATACTTTTTCAGAAACGACGCCATTGGCAGCACTTTTACAAAGACACTGTTGTTGAAAAATCCATCATTTTTATATGAAGTCCGTGTGAAAGAACACAGACAGTCTTATGAAGCAAAATTTTGTAACTTGTAACAGGTATGTATATTTCAGAAAGTTTCGTTTTGTTGTTAGCAAGAAATGTTACCATGTTTTTGTATTTTCCGAGGTTGTGTGTACCTACTCAAATAATGTAACAAAGAAAGTTTTACCTTCCAGGAACTTTGTGAGTAGTAAGGTAAGAAGAACTTTTCTAAGAGCTGGCCTTTTTTAATGTAAAAGTGATTGAGACGTACGAAGCGGTCTCCCGATGGTTAGAGATAAAACCTGCCCATGACCATTGCAGCGTACTCACAACTATAAGTGAAAAAACAAAGTCCAGAGAATCGTTGCTTAGGCGTTCATTACTTTGAGGCATTCCTACACGAGGCATCCTCAGGACGTGTTGACCAGCCGAGAACGAGTAGGTACTATTTTTTTTTTATTATGTATAGGCTTGCGTATATTCTTATAGATTTTTAATTTAAGATATTAAGGAGTACCTATTTTGGATAGAATATTTTAAAAAAAATCGTCCAGTTAGATAAATATTTAAATTAAATTAAATCCTCCATCACTGTTGTAACCAAAACGACTTTTAAGCGGATATACACTAAAAATATGTCTCTTGGATACCCAAAATGAATTTCAACAAAGTAATTAATTAATCAATTAGTACCTACTTGCTTATCCAAAAAAGTATTTTCAATTAGTCACATCTAGCGACGATTTATATGCAAGATGCGGGTAGTATGTCGATCACGTCTGCCACCACTCAGCGCGATGGACTTCTCGTGTTTGATGTGATTTGCATCTCTTGCTCCGGGATCGAATGGCAATACTTGTACCTTACTGAGTGACGCACAAACAGCTAAAAGGAGTTTTGGCGGGAACGCGGAAAGAGTCGTGTCACCCCATTGTGACACGACCCCATTTTTTTCAAAACTAGTGTTTTTTTTAATGAAAATAGTGGTGTTTTATTCATAAAGTACTGAATTACAAGCGCGAGTGTGGGAAAGTGATATAATGTGGCGAAACATGATTTTTCGTGTTGCTTCCAAAACTCCAGCGAAGCCTATAGTAAAGTAGCCACTACCTTAATATAGCATGATTCGATTTGACTTGACCAAGACTGGACCTTGACAATGTTTTAACTTATGAAACTTGATAATGTCAAAACACTTGACACTGGTAAATGCACAAAATGCGACGCCAAAATCAAAGAAGAACAGCTAAAGAACAAGAATGTTAAAAGAATTTATTAATGTTTTCAAAACATCGTTTATCAATATTTTTTTAAAATTTAGAATAGGTTCGTTTTTGACCTCACCTTGCATGATGTAAACAGTACTGCTGTTTTAAATGGAACACACTTCTATTGATGAATGAAGATGGAAAATCTTCTAAGTACTGGCGTATAAAAGTGACAGCATCATTGAGAATTGTTGACAACCTAATGTCATTTTAGTATGATTTTTTGACTTCCTTGTTAGCTCATGAGGTAGAATATTTGCTTCAAGATCTGTAGGGCGAAGGTTCGATTCCTACAATATCTTACAATATTTATTATTATTTACACTCTTTATAAAATAAGTATACAAACTTATTAAATACCCAAATTGTTTCAGCAGACCGGTTGGTATGATTGGCGACTACATGTTGCTGTTCGGTTTTTCACAGAACCATTTCATCATGTCCAAGGTCATTTTAACACAGTTAGAAGTAGCTTAGGTTAAGAATATAAAGGGAGGGGTGGCCAGCGGCGTACAACGTCTGTGCTGAATACTAAATTAGGGCTTAAAAATGTTGTTTTCAAAACACCATTAAGGATGAAGACGTTATTTTAATATTAATATTTTTAAAAGGATCATTTTAACTGCCAGTTACTTTCTAAATTAAATTAAACTGAGTTAAGTCTAAAGGTTGTCCAGACCCGCTCAGACTTAGTTAAAAGAAAATTTTAATTAGCAAACGGGAGACGTAAAATGAAAGTAGTTATGTGGATAGATAGTAAATAATCTACCTAGTATTTTTTTTTAATTTGAACAAGGTTATAAAATATTTTTTTTTTAATATAAAAAAGAAGGCCTAAACAAAACCTCATCTCTAAGGGAGTTTTGGCGGGAACGCGAGAAGAGTCGTGTCGTTCCGTTGTATTTTTTTCCAAAACTAGTGTTTTGTCGAGTGTTTATGCATAAAAATGGTGGTGTTTTATTCATAAAGTGCCGAATTACAAGCGCGAGTGTGGGAAAATGATATAATGTGGTGAAACATGAGTTTTCGTGTTGCTTCCAAAACTCCATCGAAGCTTTATAGTAAAGTTGCCACTACTTTACTAAAGCATGACTGGCACGAACTGACACGAACTGGACTTGACTAAGACGACTTTGACGATAACCATAGTTAAGATACAGCAGAAATAACACTGAAGACGAGGCAGTATGGCTTTATAGCTTTAGATAGATAGATAGATAGATATAACTCTTTATTGTGCACATCATTATACAGTAAATAGTACAGAGAACAAAAAACCTTATTATCTAGTGACACAAGTGGCGGCCTTATCGCTAACAGCGATCTCTTCCAGGCAACCAAGCCTTAGCCTGCCCGAAAGGGCTAATTAACGAAAAAAAAAACAATCATCTCTAAGGGCACTAACACACTAGCTACCGGCCTCAACTTGAAAATCTACCGACAAGCAGCTAACGTTGTGTTCCGGCAGCCCCACTTGAGAGTCAGTTCCATTCTAGGCGAGGTGTGCTTTCAGACAACACCGACACTTAACATCAGGTGGGCTTTGGTCAAACACCTAGCTTGTCAACCATAAAAAAACGTTAAATTTGACACTAACTAAGTATGACCGAGAGCAAAATTTACTTTACGCCCGGAACAGAAATTGAAAATGAAAAATTGCAGTATGGCATGTCGCAAAACCGAGAACAAACTGTAATTAATTTCACCGAAATATTTGAATAGTCGACAGCTTAGGGTAAAGTAAATGTATCAATTGTCCCGTGTTGCGTTGGACCAGCTTATTTGAGCCATTCAGTTGTCTAACGACTTCCTTAATCATCTTCATGCGTAAGTGATATAAGATGCAGCGCACACTCGCAACAGAGAAAAAATGTCATTTTGGAAAAAAAATGAAGTCACCAAAACGTGAGCTAACGTTAAGATAAAGCTACGCGTATCAATCTTATTATACTCATTATGAACTAATTTCACTTCACGATTTCAACCACGTCATAAACCAAATGTGTAACATACGGGCAGGCCAGGGCAGGGAACCACTACTCGAACGGTCGGGATCGCGCGCGACGAGCCTCGAAGGGGCGAAGCGCGCGGGGAGGATATGGGGTGCCAGCCGCGATGCACGCGCGAACCTGTTGCTAACTGATCGTACCTGCGCGCGCGCTGTTACAAATGTTAATTGATTTCAATCAAGTTGCTTAGTTTGAGGTCAGATGGCGCTGTGTGTAATGTCCAAGCATTAAATCCTTGGACATTACACACAGCGCCATCTGACCCCAAACTAATCAAAGCTCGTACTATAGATACAGATATATATTTTTTGCAAATACATACTTAGGTAGTATAATAAAATTTATTATACTACCTAAGTTTTTTTTTTTTTTTATAGTAGATAGGCTTGCGTTTGACCGCCATCCCGCCTGATGTTAAGCGAAGATGCGGTCTACGGTGGAGCACGCTCGCCTAGAAGAAACCGATTCACTCGCGACTTGAAGGTACCCAGACTATATTCATTGGGGAACACCCACTCGGGCAGCTGATTCCAATGTCTAGCGGTACGCATGAAAAAGGTGGAATCAAACCGCTTAGTTCGAGCTTTTGGAACATCAACCATGAAGCGGTGACGCTTTTTAAAGCTCCTGGCTGTCCGATAGTAGATTGGGCAAGGTGGAATTAGGTCATGCAGATCTGAAGCGCACTCTCCAAAATGTATCCGGTAGAAAACCGACAGACATGCAACTTTCCGTCGATGTTCAAGGCTTTGGAGCCTTTTCTGAACGAGCGAATCGTTGCTTATGAGCCTCTTAGCACGTTTCTCAATGGACTCCAACGCCTCAAGCTGGTATTTGGCTGATCCGTCCCAAAGGTGCGAACAATACTCCATGCACGACCGAACTTGTGCTTGGTATAAGGTAAGCAACTGTTCCGGCGTGAAGTACCGTCGCACCTTCGAAAAGATACCCAGCTTTTTGGCAGCCAATTGGGCTTTTGCCTCAATAAAAGAGCCAAAATTGAGGGTCGGAGTCAGAGAAATTTCTGTCGCAAATTGGAACGGATACATTGTGGAAAGTAGGCGTCAGATCAAATGGCCTCTTTTTGGCGGAGAACAGACACGCCTGAGTCTTAGCTGCATTGAACTTGACCAGATTGGCATCGCCCCAGTCGGAGACTGCCTTGAGGGACAAGTTCATGCGCTCGACCATAGCCTCTCTAAGGGACTGGATTTTCGATCCACTAGTACGTGCACTGGACGTGTATGTATTTGTTGTTACTTAAATTCTAGAAAGAAGAAGAAGAGAAGAGAAGTAACAAGTGTAACAAATCGTGGTGCATGCATTAAGTTTATATTTAACTAGCGGACGCCTCGCGGTTTCACCCGCGTAGTTCCTTTTCCCGTGGGAAAACAGGGATAAAAAGCCTATGTCACCAGTGGAAAGTGTACCTTGCTAACGGTGAAAGAGTTTTTGAAATCGGTCCAGTAGTTTTGAGTTTATTCGTTACAAACACACAAAAATCCAAAAATAGAAATCTTTCCTCTTTATAATATTAGTGTAGACAAGTATAAATTGCGAATTTAAAAAAAAAGCTAACACCAGGAACTTTATATCGTTGCAAAATGCGTATTTTGCGATCACTTCCCAAAACGGTTTTTTTAAAGTGCACAACCAATACGGGACACTTTTTAAAATTATTCATTAACGTCATCCGTACATGGTGGATGTTCCCCATGTTCGCACAAAGCGTTTTGATTCCACATTTTTCATTCGCACAGCAAGGTCGTGGAACTCTCTGCTGGAGTCTGTGTTCCCTGTTAGGTACAATATTGGCGTCTTCAAATCTAGAGTGAATAGGTTTCTTCTAGGTAAGCGTGCTCCATCTTAGACCACACTACTGCTTAACATCAGGCAGAGTGTGGTCAAAGGCGAACCTATTTTTTTTGCTACTTTAAATTTAAAAAAAATTAGCATTTCTTAAAATGAACCCGTTGTATGATTACACAATTTTTAATATTTTTTTAAGCATGAATACCTTCTATCAAAATGGTTTTATATGGTAATAAATCATCGAAATAGGTAATCTTGGTAATTTTATGGCTGGTATATCCCATGCCTAAGATATACTATTAAACTATCTACTTCTAGTTTGCGTTACTAGGTATATAAAACATCGTAATAACCAAATTTTATAAAATACCTAAAATCTTTACATGACTCGTATTTTCTTCGTTTGACATAAACCTCCAGAATATGATACTTATTTTTCTCAGAGAAACTACCCAAGAGGATAAAAATTTAATAAAGTGATATATTATCAAATATTTAATAAATAGGTACCTACTTTCGTAACTCGCAGCGGGCGGGACACAATTTGTCAGCTTGTCAGCCAAGCTTATTTAGGAATAAACTTATCTGTGCATGTGACAAAATAACAGAACTAAAACTTTTAACAAATAAGGCTCTAATTTTGTTTAAAAAGCGATACTAGCGCCCTCATTCTACTCTGCTTGTGATCTCACTCTGTTTTAAAGAACGTAAACAATAATCAAATACCAACACGAATTCATTTGGTAATTTGATTTATTTTCGTACAAATACGGCATTGAAATATTATTTTTTCAAATATGGCAGTGCCGCCTAAATGCCGATACCTTTTTTTTATGTAATTAGTAGCGATGACAGCAACGACTACAAACGCAACTCGAGAGCAAACGGACAGAAGTCTATTTTTTTTCAAAATTTTGATATATTTTTCAGCGAAACCTTTCTCTATTGTTACAAAAAAAGAAAAAAGGATAATGAAAAAAGGAACTTATAAATTACCCGAAAAATGCCTCTTTCGGAAAATTCTAGTTTCGGGCCTGGTTTAGAGTTGATATTTGTTTGAAAATATACAACAGTTATACTTATGTATAGCCACGAATTTTGGCTAAAACGCGAACAATTTTGCCGCTTTGTAATATCTACCAAAACGATTAGGTTAAATACCTTACCTTAATAAATTATAATTAATTTACCTTTTTTGTCGCACTAGACGCCACAGCGACAACTTTTTACTATTATTATTCATGTCGGCTTTTTATTATTTATAAATAAATGTAGTGCGTGACAAAATAAATGTATTCTTTCTACCTTTTTTTTTCTTTGATTTTGGCGTCGCATTTTGAGTATTTGCCAGTGTCAAGTGTTTTATATTTTCAAGTTTCATTAGTTAAATCAGTTGCCTCGTAGCTATAGTTCTAGTAAAAGTCCAGTCATGGTCAAGTAAAGTCTATGTCATGCTTTACTAAAGTAATTGCGACTTTACTAAAGCTGTGATGGAATTTTGGATGCAACACGAAAAGTCATATTTTACCACGTTATATCATTTTTCCACACTCGCGCTTGTGATTCTGTACTTTATGAATAAAACACCAGCATTTTTATGCATAAACACTGGACAAAACACTAGTTTTGAAAAAAAAAAATACAACGGGGCGACACGACTCTTTCCGCGTTTCCGCCAAAACGCCAACCCACAAATTTTAAGCGTGACCAGGTTTGACTGGGTTTTAACCTTTTTTGACTTGATTTTTCATCGTAATTATACCAAGGCACTGGCAAAATGCATGAAATGCAATGCCAAAAAAAATAATTGCAAATTGCATTGCGTATCATGTTTCTTCGATCGATGATTATGTGTGTCATTGCTAATAGTAGAGTATACGTAGAGCTTAGTTCCGTCTCCTTTTGTACCTTTTATTGCCAATTAATTCGAGCCAAAAACGACAAACAATACTAACTCCGAATTCGGACGACCTAACGGCCCGTACCGCTCGCTATATATGCCTACCACTTTATTTGTGCAGCGACAAATTTGTAGCACTAATATTTTTTTATAGCTCGCTGTCAGTTCTATTCAGCAAATACGATAATAGCGCCCTCATTTCACTTTTTACATACCATGGCCACACTGTATAATCTATGTTATCAGTAAAGAGTACAAAATGAAGTGACATTTCAGTTTACATCTTGTTAGTACTACACAAAAAATATTAAATTATTTATTAAAAAAAAAACATAACGTGATACAATACGAAGTTGATTTAGTCAAAATTATATTTTTTCAATCATTATATACGTCACGAATGTCAAAGTCATCTGCAGAACCACTTCTTTGTTTTGAAGTTCTCTTAGTAGGTACGTAAATCTTGAGTATCAATTAATTGATTTGCTAGCTCCCAGTGCTTTTGGAGGAAAATATACTCCGGCAAAGATATTTTTAAATTGTTCTAGGGCACATGTTTATCTTATGTTAAATACACTAGCCTAGAATGGGAACTGGCTCTCAAGTGAGACTGCTGACACATCCAAGCCAATTTACTTTATTTACGCATTCTCAAAAACTTTCAAATGATTGAAAGACTAGATTGAAAATTCAAAAGCTATTTAACTAACTCTCAAATTAATAAGTGCCAAAGCAGCGATGCCTTGGACTTTATTTTACTACGCACAACTATACTACAGAATAAGTTCTGTGTATCGCTGCAATGGTCAGGGACAGGCGTTATCTCCTATCATCAGCGTCTCGTTCGTCTTATTACTTTTTCATAAAATAAATATAAGAAAGTAAGCAGCGCTCTCAAATACCTACCAGAGCTCTAGGCAGTGGCGGCCTTAGGGGGTGGCAAACAGGGCAACCGCCCGGGGCCTCGCTCTTCTACAAAGTCTTTACCATTTATACGTACGTGTATCTCGCGCCTCGCACTTAACAAAACCCCCCCCTGAACGCACGGTTTCATTATTAGTGCAAGTATTATACGGCCACTTGAGCTCTCGAACTAATTTTTTAGTAAAACGGACTCATAGAAAAAGGGCCTCACAATGATCTGTCGCCCCGGGCCTCGCAATAGTTAAGGCCGCCGCTGCCTCTAGGTATTTGTTAGCCAATAAAACAGTCTGGAGAAGTGCTGGGATTCCTTGTCCAATCTATTTATCTCTTCTAATGCAGAAAGGCGATAAATTCTTGTTTCCCTTGTTATCCGTAAATAGAATTTTAGAGAGTCCCTTTAGAGACCACAAAAACGATGGTTAACAAGAAAAATTGTTGACAATTTAGTAACGAGTAGCGTCTAAGTAACTAAATTGAATTGAGTTCGATTTTATGAAAACAGCAAGCAAACTGGTTTTTCATCTGACGGTAGGTAATAATTTTCTACTGTTTTATTTAAGCAATTGTGATTGCCAGTAGCTGTGATTTCACTGTAAAATTATGCTCCATTTGTCCATAAATGGCAAAAAATTAATTGGATGGAAATCGAACCACCTTAAGAAATAATGGTGGCTCCGGTCACAAAAACGTGACGAAGGTAAGGTTCACATAATTCAACGTTTTATATACTTACTTAAAGGGATCTAAACGAAGATAATATGGGATCCGAAGGTTCCCATTTCCATATTTTGTTTATGTGTACCCATAAAAGCATACAAGCGTTTTTCGTTAGATTGTTTATAGAAAAATAACTCTTAAGGTTCATTAAAAAGTTCACTAAACCAATCTAGTGCCCAGACTACTACGATTTACCCCGTCGAGTTTTTGACTACCAAAACACCAAAATGTACGTATGTAATTCGGTATGTAAAGTTTTTTTTTGTATTTATTTTATATTTTTTACTCATAGTAAACCTTATTTTATGAAACTAATTTGAATATTTTTGCTTTCTATGCGGTAGTTTATTTTTAATACGTTTTCAAACTTTTTATAGTTATGACGTCATGAGGTGGGCTGAATATGTAGAATACGCATTAGCCATGTAAAAAAAAAACAACGACGTAGATAAGTCTATGGAGGTTACAAGTATAACAGCAACCGTTAACTTGACATTGACAGATTTTGTCGAGGTTTGCCATTGTTTTTTTAGGCACTGAAAGAATCCTTATACAGCCGACGACGTGACGTCATTAGAGGTAAATTGAAAGTCAAGTTTATTCTATGTATTTTATTAAAATAATCATCTCTCTCATAGTTTAAAGAGTTTTAAACGCGAAAATCATGTACAGGAATGTAATATTTCGAATTGGTTTTGGAATCAGCAAAGTATTTTTTTTCTTTACATACCGAATTATTCGTTGTTTAAAAATAACCATGAAACGCGCCGCGTTCATGTAACGTGGGGAAATTCGAGTTAAATTCGCGTGAAACTCCATCCCCCGATTTCAAATTAAAAAACGTGACAAGGTCTGTTATTAGCTCGTTTTGAATCAAAATAAACTTTACAACTTTTTTTATAAACTTTTAAAAGCGTATCATCAGTATCTGTACTCATCAGTCTATCGAAGTCCACTGCTGGACATAGGCCTCTCCCAAGACACGCCACTCAGCCCGATCTTCGGTTTTTCACTTCACATCACCGCCAGCTGTCCCACGTATATCGTCACTCTATCGAGTCTCAGGGCGTTTCCACCCTGGAACACATCTACCCCAGCGGTTATCGGTTCTACGACAGATATGTCCAGCCCATTGCCACTTCAGTTTGATAATACGCTGAGCTATGCCTGTGATTTTAGTTCTCTGGCGAATTACTTCGTTCCGGATACGATCCCTCAGAAAAATGCCGAGCATAGCTTTTTCCATAGCTCGCTGAGCAACTGGTTCGTTCTGTAGGTTAGGCGCAGAACTCAGAAGGCCGGATTCTCAAAATAATAAGAGAGTCGCAAAAAGACTAGTTTTAAAAAAAGTTTCAACTATTGAAAATTTATGTATGGGAAATGCAGTGGAAATAGCACTTTCTTTTTCATGTATTTGATCACGTTTAGGTACTACGTAATTCTCGAAAAACTACAATGCTAGAGCTGAAAGTCTATTGAATTAATGAAACGGTACATTCAAAGATATTTTTACGTAGAAAAAAAAACGTATTTTTTTAAATAACAAATCGGCATACGTCTTTAATATCTCACCTGATGTTAAGTGAAGATGCGGTCTATAATGGAGCCGCTTGCCTAGAAAATACCGATTCACTTTTGACGTAAAGGAAACAGATATTATTATAATTATGTATCCATCAGAGAACATTCTACTTTTTAGCCGTAAAAAAAGTAACGAAATGCAAATTGTATGTCTATGTCAATTATATGTCACATTAAAGTAGATCTAATTACTCTTGGAAACAACGTGGAAAATTGCAAAATCGCACATGAAATTGTGAGACAAGTCTAGTATCTCTCTCTCTAGAAATTGTATCTAACACAAGTCGCTTTTGATGATGACGAACATAAAAAATGCCGAAGATTTTATGTGTTTGTGCTAAGTATTTTTTATGGTAAGTATAAATTTGAAGTTAAGTAAATGTTTTAGTACTTATCAATATTCTAACTTACTCAGTATATCACAAAATAAATTTTCAACTTACTGCTTACAAGCTCTTATTTTAAAATTTATTCAAATTTTAGATTAGATTGGTTTTCTAAATAGTGTTAGTAGTATGAATTTTATGATATATTTTTAGTTACTATTTGATGCTTTATTTTAATAAAGACTTTGCAACCTAGAACTTCTCTTTATCTGGAATACAGTCTGGGTACCTTCAAGTCGCAAGTGAACCGATTGCTTCTAAGCAAGCGTGCTTCATCGTAGACCACATCTTCGCTTAACATTAGGCAAGATGACGGTTAAACGCAAGCCTATGTGTATTAGGGGGTATTAGGTTTTTTATTGGATTCAGTTTCTCTACATTCAGGTTTGGTTTCAGATGAAGGGATTCTTTGGTCATCAGTATGGACACGAAATTTTTTATGCACATAAAGTTTCGATTGCCCCTTGTAAACTACACCATTGCCTGGCTAATGCACATATTATGAAAGTTTGTTTTAAAAATGTTTAATTACAAAAAGTCCGTCCATAATCGCATTAGTGGTTTTTGAAAAAGTCGCGGACATACAAATATATATATATATTTGGGTCGAATAGAGAACCTCCTTTTTTAAAAGTCGGTTAACATAAATGACCAAAACGCTGACCTCTAATTTGTCTATCGTTTGAGTATAAATGAATAAATATGTAGTAATAGTATACTTATATAGTAATGGCCATACAACGCGACAATGGGGTAACATTTTGGGATCTATTCCCATTTATAGCGGCCTTTTAGATTAATTTATTTGACTAGGTATAATTGTTTTTTCTGTAGTGTGTACATTTTATACGATATTGTATTCTCAGCGGTTTGTAATTTACTGTCAGTTCCAAAACTCTCCAAAAACTACTAATAGGTATCTACTACTACATCACTACTTTACTACTAGTCCATAGAAATTACTTACTTTGTGTCACTTAGAGTCAGACTATAATTCGGATTTGATTTTAATTAAGATACTTAAAATGACGAAAAACATACATAAACTGATAGAATGCACAACATGCGATGTCAAAAATAGTGAAAAAGTCATCCAATAAATCCACACGTCTCTCACTAAATACCTACGCATCAAGGACCAGGCAAACATCCACCGCGCCTGCGAGCTCTCATCTCGCAAATATCATTCGGCCGACCGTCCGCCACTGCCAGTCGACTGCAGTCGACGACGTCGGCTAACGTCTCGCGTGAGTTTCCAGTGTGCGCCACTCTTAATTTATGATGAAACGTCAACGCGACACAAGCGCGGGAAAATCTAATTTGGAACGTTAAGCGTGTGGTGAAAAAGTAACCTTTTTTTTTAAATTTTTTTGAACTTTTTGAGTGCTTAAGTTTTACTCATGTTACTTATATAATCAAAAAATTTAGTTTACGTTGTGGTCGTGGTGATTGTGAGAGTTTCAGAAAGGGAGTGAAGCTGCAACTTCACTGATAAGAATAATCTGTTTACGACAAGGGAGGGAAAACTTGTGAGTATATTAGTACTGTCAGTATTTTTATTTCATTATTTCTTTTTTTTAAATAACTTCATCGGTAATTTAAAAAAAAATTAAATTCAGTTGAAACTTTGGACATGGAAGTTATTACTAATTATATTTTTACTCGTTTATTTACAATAAGTAAAAGTTATTCGAGGCAGATGGCATGTAAAGAGAGAGGCCTATACCCAGCAGTGGGATAAAGAAGGCTGTGGATGATGATGATGATGAAAAGTTATTTTAAGGATTAATGTTTTTTTTTTAATTTATCCTTATAGTAGATCTGTTCCAGTTACAGGAAAAGCCATTGATTATTTATAACTTAAAATAAGTATATTTATAGATTTTATCCAGGTAACAGGCAAATAACATATTATGTTCTATAATTATAAACTAACGCAATTAACAGAAACCAAAGAAGTAATTGGTCGAAATGGAGGCTCACCAGATAACGTGAGTTGACAGATGACTCAAATTAGTATCGTGATATGTTTACTAATATAAGCTATTAAAAAAAATATCGACCGTCGGCAAAGACTTACGAAAACATTTGAAAGAAAAGGATACAGAAAAATCTTAAATAGTTATCGAATTTAGTAATAAATTACCTGACACTCGAACAAAAACGCCTAACATCCCATATAATGGTATCTGTCTCCAAGTAAATAGTTTATAATTGACTAAATGACTGAGTTTATGACGTCACCTCCGTTAAGATAGGGATGTGATATGACCGCTCATAACTTCCGGATGGTGACAGGTGTCAAGGTAAGGAAAACAACGCGTGTAAACAGAGGCGAAAATACATAAGACCAAAGAACAAGAATAGTGGAAGAATTGCCTTTTTTCTGACATTGTTGATTATTTATTTTACAGATAACTGTAAAATTAGATTCATTAATTAATTTTAGTATTAATATTCACACGCCAAACAGTGAAGGAAAACATCATGAGGAAACCATAGCGTGGTGGTAGGGTACTTTCTAGTACTCGGCTGGCTAGCTACCAGTACCAGCCTCAAGTTATAGTCATGACAAATGCAGCGGTACCCATAACTTTGAGTACCAAAACAAAGTCCAGGGCATCACAGCTTTGGCCACCAAAATTCAATAGTAAGTTTTGTGAGCATTGTATTTTGTTAGTTACAGTATCTTTTAAACTGGAACGGAGTATTGTTTACGCTTGGCGGATGATTCTGCGGTGGTACAAACCTAGACCATCTCATGTAACGGAGATCTACGGAGGTTTACTTAGAGGGTCCATCAAGAAAAACATATCATTTTTTTTTATGTAAAAAAGTAATGAGACGAACGAGACGCTCTCCTGATGGTAAGAGATAACGCCTGTCCATGACCATTGCAGCGATACCCAGGACTTTGAGTAACAAAACAAAGTCCAGGACATCACTGCTTTGGCGCTCATTACTTTGAGACTTTCGATGGTTAGTCTCAATAGCCCAGTAATTTCGCTAGCTGCAGTAACCCTTCGAACCGGAACACAGTAATGTTTACACACTACTGCTTGGCGGCAGAATATCTGGTACTGCGGTGGTACCTACCTAGACGACCTCCTGCTAAGGAGATCTACCACCAAGTTTTGTTTTGTTAAACGTATTGTTAAACTAGCTGCGCCCCACGGTGTAACTCGCAATATTTTTCAGAATAAGTAGCAAATGTGTTAATCCAGGGTCTCAGCTACCTCCGTACCAAATTTCATCAAAATTGCTCCAGCCGTTTAAGCGTGATGTAGTAACAAACATACAAGCACACTTACAAACTTTCGCCTTTATAACATTTGTTTAATAGATATGATACTATTTAAGTTGTAAAAATATGTACGTATAATTATGTGGAACAAAAACAATTGACATGCTGCCCAACTTTTCGTCTAGATTACTAGCTGCACCCCGCGGTGTTACCCGCTACATGTTTTTGGGATAAAAAGTATCCTATGTGTTAATCCAGGGTCTCAGCTACCTCCATACCAAACTTAATCCAAATCCAGTCTGTAGGTTTTGCGTGAAAACAAACATCCATCCATCCATGCAAACTTTCACATTTATATGGGATTATACAAATTAAAATAACAAAAGCAAACATTGAAAGACATTTTACACAGCGCAGTCCAGCCCCAAACCAAGCAAAACTTATACTATGGAGACCAGATAACTGATAGAATACTTATATACTTTTTTTGTAAATACAATACAAATACAAATAGACATCTCTGCGTGTTATTTATCGATTAGATTTGTATTTCACGCAACTATTTATCCTCTCTTTATATTACAGTACCCATTGCGTGAGTCTTTCAGTTTGCTGGTGAGAAAGCGCTATGAGTAATTGAAATATTATTGGATGGCTTCTAGGTGGGCACGCAATATATATAGTTAGCGATAGCAATTTAGCTAATATGATGTACAGTTTCATTATATCTAACCTATTGTACCACTAACCATTTCAGAATAGTTTTTTCTTTGTTTTTGGCATCACACGTCGTGCAATTGCCAATGTCGAGTATTTTTCAGGATATTAATTTTAAAAAAATGCAGGTAAACGCATAACAATATGTTTATGTAAAGGTTATTGCAATCATAGTAATACACGAAAAACATTGTGGTGCACTGCAACTGCATGGTGGTAGGGTACTTTCTAGTACTCGGCTGGCTAGCTACCACCCTCAAGTTGAAAATCTACCGCCAAGCATCTAACGGTGTGTTCCGGCAGCCTCACTTGAGAGCCAGTTTCATTCCAGGCTTGGTGTGCTTTACCATCTTCGACCACACCATCACTTAACATCAGGTGAGCTGTGGTCAAGCACCTAGCCTGTCGAACATTGTGAGGAAAACATAGCATGGTGGTAGGGTACTTTTTAGTACTCGGCTGGCTAGCTACCCTCAAGTTGAAAATTTGTCTCGCTTCAGAGCCAGTTCCATTCCAAGCTAGGTGTGTTTACCATCTTTGACCACACCAGATGACCAGTCTAGCATAGGTATCAAATATTATTAAAAAAGTTGCTATAGTAAAATATGGGATAGAAATTTTTTGACTTTACTTTTTACGCGGAAAAAATTAGTTGTTAGAATGAATAAAATCATAATTATCAGCCCATGATTTAATAACGCCACTCCTCAGCTAAAGGATTAAAGAACTTGTCACGTTGAGTGATTATTTGAAACATGGAAGTCCAAAGGACTCTGTGTCCGCGACACAACCACATCGCGAAAATCATGTCTCCCACGTTATTTTACTGCTTATTCCTAAGTACAGAGAGCTGGTAATGTAAGATAATTTGAAGGAAGATTCCTGTAATTATTTCCAGTTTCGCACGTTTGTTGAGAACCAGATGTTCGAGAAACCGTCCTTATTCCAGCGAGCAATCAGCCGCGGGAATAAAGCCAATATTTATCTGACGCTACGCGTACACGATATATTGGAGTGTTTTTTTCGGTATATTCTTAATTTTGTTTGCATTATATTGCGTGTATATCGTATTTACGAAACTGGCGTCTAAATTCTTGGAATTACTTTAACATTATTGTCACATTTAAATTTAAATAAAACCAATTCCGAATTCCGAAGGCTTTTTTTTTTGTTTTGAGCATTTGCCAGTGTCAAGTGTTTTTTTTAAATAAGTTTTTGGTCAGTTAAATTTTCTACTTTAACAGAGATTAAACTTTTCAAGTTATTGAGCTAGCTAACTATCATGTTAAATCTTTCCTCTTTATTAGTATAGATATACAATAGAATATTTTTTATTAATACTATATACTTTTGTTATTCTGTCAAGTGTTTTATATTTTCAAGTTTCAAAGGTTAAATAAGTTGCCTCGTAGCTATAGATATTGTCAAAGTGCAGTTTTGGTCAAGTACAGTCCGTGTCAGTCAAGTCCAGTCATGCTTTAATAAAGTAGTGGCGACTTTACTATAAAGCTTCGATGAAGTTTTGGAAACAACACGAAAAGTCATGTTTCGCCACATTTTATCATTTTTCCACACTCACGCCTGTAATTCGGAACATCACTATTTTTCTACATAATCATTCTAAAAAATACAAGTTTTGTAAAATAATACAATGTGTCGTCACGATAATATTGACACTTTCCCGTCAAAACTTATATAGGTAAGGTTTTGATACCAAAAACAAGATTCCATAGATACTGCAAAATGTATTTGTAAAATTATTTCAAATCCTAAAATAAAATATAAATCGTCTATTTTAAGAAATAAATCCTGACTTACTTGAGTAATCCTCAATTATTATGGCCCCTAGAGAGTCATCGATTGATCACGTTTCACTTTATCCAATATCCAATTTTAATTTTAGTAGCTTTTTAACTTCCGACGCAAAAACGACGGAGTGGTATTTGTTTGACGTGTCTGTGAGACACACACACACACACACTCGTAGCTCCCGAACGGATGAACCAATTATGATTTTGTTTTATTAGTCGGGAGTGTTCTTGCTATGTTTGATGAAAATCGGTCCAAGATGGCCGCCGCCACAAAAACATATTTTTCACAACTCCCGCAATATGGGTATTAAATTCTACTTGATTAGTAGAATACTATACACTAACTAACGGGGGTTTTTAAATTTTAAATTTATTCTTGTTTGCTAGAACGATATTGAGATTACAAATTTGGAATTGCTTTGATTTAAACGTCATTTGGCATTGGCTGAACACGGAACCCACGCCCTCCGACGTGTAATTCGAACGCACTAAGCCATTATCGCTCAAAACTAGATCTATAGCATATATTGAAATTATATATTAAAAATATTTAAATATGAATGGAAAAATGACCTGTAACTTTGGTGTTATTAATAAATGATTTGTATTTGTATTTGTATTTGTATTGTACTATGAAAACCAGAAGATTGCTAATACTTACATATTTGTTTGAATAGATCGATTTTTATAACACAGCGATGTAAAACAAACGTCAACGTTTATCATACAACTCTTTGTTCTGGGTGGGAATCGAACCCATGCTCTACAACTCATAAAACACAGCTGCATATCAGCTAACAGGGCAGCCAAAAATAGAAAAAATGTGTCTAAAGCTTCATTCTTGTTTCTTCTTATATTATTTTCATATCCCATCAAGTGTGATGGTATCAAATGTAAACACATTTACCCGTGAAAACATTTTCTGAATAAAAAGGTATTCTCAAACACGGAACCCCATTGTGTGATAAATAGTAGGAAACGCATTTGCTATAAATATGTTTTCAAGCGGTTTTCCCCATGACGAGCGAGAGTAAGTTTATAGAACGCAATATTTAGGATGTTTGGCGATACACGTATTTTACAGATTTAATTTAAATTAGCTAAATGTTACTAAATATTTTTGGGTATTAGGTTATTTGGTGAATATTTGCTTCAAGCTATAAGGTGTGGGTTCGATTCCCACTAAGACAAACATTTATGTGACGATTATTTTTCGTTCTATGTCTGTGTTATGGGCTCAAGCAAAGCCAGAATCTACCTCGAAATTCGTGTTTAAAAGGAAACCGCATAGTAGCAATGCTCCAATATTTTCAACCTTTACCGCATCGGCTGACGATCTTTCCACCGCTACCCACGCAGCTGATTGCTGTTTTCGTACTTTAAATTATATATCTATCAGCTGTTCTGTTTCGTAGCGATGACAGCTCAGTGGTTAGCGCGGTAGGTTCCCATGCCGAAGGGCGTGGGTTCAAACCCCAACAATGAGCTTGAGCTGCCGGTGAAGGAAAACATCGCGAGGAAACCATAGCATGGTGGTAGGGTACTTTCTAGTACTCGGCTGGCTAGCTACCACCCTCAAGTTGAAAATGCCGCCGCCTGCCATCTAACGGTGTGTTCCGGCAGCCTCACTTGAGAGCCAGTTCCATTCCAGGCTAGGTGTGCTTTACCATCTTCGACCACGCCTTCACTTAATATCAGGTGAGCTGTGGTCAAACACCGGGCCTGTCAACCATAAAAAAAAAAAAAGCTAGTTTAAGTTTCATCCGGCGTACTATGACTTTTTTTTACACGATTTTTTACAAGTTCATGCGATCGACTGACGCATAATCCACCCTCCTCCATGCAGCTGACGACTATTTTTCAACTCAGTATGATGTCAACTATTCATGAAAATGGGTTTCAGCCGGCGTACTATCACTTTTTTTTAAATTTTTTTTACAACTTCCACGACCTCCCACTCCCAAACCCACCGCTACCTGGGCAGCTGACGTTCGGTTTACTTATTAGCCATATGAGATCTACTATCAGTATCAATATCAGCTTACTATGACTTTTGTATTTGCAACGCCGCCACCCGGACTACTATGTCCTCACAGATAATGTAGCATTCTAATAATGAAAGAATTATTAAGATCGGTCTAGTAGTTTCGGAGCCTATTTAATACAAAACAAACATACATACAAAGAAGCATCTATACTAGTGGCATTAGATTCATTATAACCTCCTATTTGTCCAACCTTTATCTGTTGAACAAAAACCGGGGTTCAACCATTTGTTATGGAGATACATTACGCAAGCTATGGGGCGCTGTAGTGGCTCTATGGGGCTCCAAGGGGAATGGTATTGTGTGATAATGCGCAAACTGTTGCTCGGATGAGATTTATTATCATAACTTGGTAATGTGAGGCGTTTGAGGCGACGCGCTTACGTTATTACTAATGAGCAATGTTTAATTAATTATTGACATTACTTTTAAATACTTAGTACTACTACTACTATACTACTTTTATTAATTTTTGTTCCATTCCAGGCTAGGTGTGCTTTACCATCTTCGACCACACCTTCACTTAACATCAGGTTAGCTGTTTAGACCTAGACTGTTAACCTATTCATATAATAATCTCATATATGGGTGGTGGAGGAACTGAATAGCGAATACCGTAGACAATATTTATTTTTCTTAATTTCATACTAGGTGGTTCGATTTCCATACAAACAATTTTTCCCCCATTTATGTACGAATGGGGCATAATTTACACCGAAATCACAGCTACTGGTATTTATTTTGGTCTTTATTTGCGGTAAATTGCTTGAATAAAACAGTAGATTATTTATTTCTTAATTTCGCTAACAGTGGCTTAAAATTACTAAAATTCTATTTACGTGTAATATGATTCGTTTGTTTGGAAAAGGCTCCAAAGTCTTGAATAGCGTTGCCAAGTTTTTTCTGTCGTTTTTCTACCGGATACACTATGGAGAGTGCACTACAGATCTGTATAACCTTATTCTACTCTATCCATTCTCCTATGATACAGCCAGGAGCACCAAACCAAACAGCGACACCGTTTCGTGGTCGATATTCCAAACACTCGAAATAAACGGTTCAACTACACCTTCATTATACGAACCGCTAAACAATGGAATTTGCTGTCTGAGTAGGTGTTTCCCAATAGATTTAATCTGGGCGCCTTCTAGTCGCGAGTAGTAATCCATCGTAGAACGCATCCTTGTTTAACATCTGGCGAGATGGCTAAAGGAATAAATATCACTTCGCCATTCAAATCCTCCGCCCTCATATAATAAAATAACTAACCGGAGAATATTATTCAGTCATTATTTTATACATAGACCATTGTTCTAAGAAAAGAAAAGAAAATGTCCAAGAAAACGATTAAAAAGAACATCAATTGTTGCAAATAAATACAGTAAAAATAAATATCCAGTAAAATAAAAATCAGTCGAGCGCGAAGAGTGGCTTTTGTGCAATCTTTGCTAGTGGACCATATACTAGTACCAAGATGTCTCGTAGCTCGTAGCTGCTGTAGCACATTCGTAGATAGTCTACGTTTATGTAGAATTGAATTTTATAAATTTCAGAAGTTTATTTTTAAATGTTCTTAAAAATCTTTCTCACGAATTCATCTTTATGACTATGCGAAGATTTTTACATAAAACAAATTTTATCACATTTTTGAAACGTCTCTATAACTCTAGTCATATCTGAACTTGGCGTATCAATACAGCATGTATTTTGCGTATACAAAATTGTAGAGAAACATGATGGCTTTTTTTTGCTATTGCTTGTGACACATGACGTGTTTCAATATTTTTATAATTTTTTGGTTATACGCAGCATAATGTCGATAGACACAAAAAATCTTTTTTCGAAGTCAAAATTTTCTTCATGAAAAATTGTACACCCTGTAAAAGGCCGTCAATTGATAACTTCTCACTAAGCGTCAAAAGTCAAGTCTCTTTTGTATCGAAAACAGGATGATTTTACAACATTCATGAAGTTAGCTTGGGTTGTACTCAGGGGAGAGATAAAAACAGTAGCAAAAAAGGAACGTTTCTGTTATTTGTCGTGACACAATATTTAAGACAATGAATAATACAGTCTTTATTGTGCACACTAAAACTATATAGAACACAAAGTTTATAACTAGAAGCAAAACTCATCTGATGCTAAATGTGTGCGAGCAAAAAAAGCACACCTAGCCTAAAAAGGGTCCTAGCTCTGTCCAACTCAGCGCGGGCCTCTTCCCACTTTGAGAAGGGTAACTGGCACTTCACACCTCTTTGAGAATATTAAGAACTCTGAGATATACAGGTTTCCTCACGTTACTTTCCTTCGCTATTTAAAGCTAATAGCAATATGCTATCCCACTTGGTATGACTAGCTGAGATGAGCCCCTATTTTGTAACTTTTATCTGTCACTGTTTGTTTGTTTTTGTTTATGTGCTTGTTACAGAATTAAACGTTTTTCTTTCTTACTAATTCCACTAATTATAAATGTGAAAGTTTGGATGGATGGATGTATGTTTGTTACTCTTTTAAGCAAAAACTACTGAACGGATTTGGATGAAAATTCGTATGGAGATATCTGAGACCCTGGATTAACACATAGGTTGCTTTTTATCCCGAAAACATGTTGCGAGTAACAGCGAAGGGCGCAGCTAGTATGTACATAATTTTAAATAGATAGAAAGTGCATGCCGTGTGTTTTAAACGTAGAATCACCTTCACTTAACATCAGGTGAGCTGTGGTCAAACAACTAGCCTGTCAACACTAAAAAAAAAAAAAGAATCTGCAGATTTGGCAGTCAGTTTTCTAACTAGGCAGCTGTCGCTCGTTCTACTGTATCTGCACCTAAGGAGCACTATAATAGAAAAAAGTTGTCTGATATTGTACTTTTATGTGGTCAGAATTTCTGAATCCATACCTGCCTAAAACATTAATCTTAATCAATGTTTAGTTTGACGTTTTCGGTTCCCAATTTCAGCGCTGTTAGGGTAAGCTGAGATGGAATAAAAGTCGACCAAGTGCGACATAGATTGGTTCGCATACCCAATACCCGTATACCCAATATTGCTAATCAAAAGTAAAATTTCTTATATTCACTAATTTGGTTACTGTGACTTTACATTATTTCACAAAAAAATATGTTTATTATATTCTAGCTGCGCCCCCCTACATGTTTTGGGAAAAGTAGTCTATATTCTAATCCAGGGTCTCAGCTACCACCATACCAAATTTCATTTAAATCCGTTCAGTAGTTTTTGCGTGAATGTGTAACAAACATCCATCCATCCATCCAAAACTTTCACATTTATAATATTGGTGGGATAAAGATAAAAAATCTTACAAATATGGAAATACTAGCAAAACGCACAAAGTGTAAAGCCAAAAGCAAAGAAGAAACGCTAATTTGCCAGAAACAAAGATAAACATCAATGCAAATTGCGAAACAAAAGAAAAGCTGGTCGTGCCATGGACTAGATTAGGTAAACTAAAGAATTTCTTTGAAAGCAACCCATTTTACAAATTAAGTGAATATAAATGTATGTCGATGAGCTTTTCAGATTCCTTATTTTTAATTAACACATAAACGGAGCACTGTAAATATAATTGTTTCTTTGTTGTTTAACTTAATAATTAGTTATATAGTTTTATTAATTTAATTATAAGATTTTTTTGTAACATGTGACTTGCCTCTATCATTATTGTTTTCAATGGCCGATAAATATTACTGCTTTATTAGGTACAGAAGAAATTTTAGGTTGTAGATGACTATACAAACGTATTTTACATGTAAACGAACTAAACGAAATCCTATGCTGCTGCGAGTGGAAGTCCAAAAGGGAAGTTAATTAAAGTTAGATAATATCCCCTCTCGCTGGCAACGTTTGGTTCCTAGAGAGGTCGAGGTCACGCTGTGGGAAAAGTTTTAACGATGCGGTCATTGAGGCACATGTACTTATTTTTAAAATAGCATTTTTTTCTGTGGTCTCAAGTATGAGACGACTACGCTCATGACAGCCACACGCCTGCTCATGATCACATGATTCTAGGCTCGACAATAATGCTTTGTTAGACGATAATTACAAAAAAAAATGTGATTATGAATTTTATTACGCGGGCATACGATATAACTTTTTATAATAGCTTTGCTTGAGTGGAAATGAGAACTCATGGTATGGCTCTTGGTCATTACAAGATAAGCTAATGATCACTGCGGTTTTGAACATTATTTAGACTAAATCGTTCACTTGCGAAGACAATGTGACATCTCGAATTATACGATTTTTTGTTTTACTGATATTCTGAACCGCGATCTCGCATTCTATTATTTCCAAAAACGGAATTTTTTTCTACAATAAACAATTTAAAAAAAAAGAGAAAAAAAAATATCACGATATAGCGGTCACGTTTGGTGATCTAGTTGGTTTCGCCACAGTGGCAGTTCAGTTGTCACCTAAATTTCGAGGCTTGAAGTGCTCGGTTTTCATGAAAAACGTGACCACGTATTAAATGTCAATTTCCACAGCAACTTCAACGTGACAGCTAAACTTACAACCTTGTAAACTAACTTTTTTTGAAACAACGTGATAAGCTATTCCTATCCTATCCTATTTTGTGTCATAACGAACGTCATTTTGTTCCAAATGTGTTCTTTTTTGCAATATTTCATTTTAGTATTAGTTACTTCATACATATTAAAGCTATCTTGACAAAAATTTAAGAGTTATGCTCATTTCAAAACAAAGTTTAAAAGCTGCTTTCTGTAAAATTACGGTTTTTGAGATGTGACACTGTCGTCGCAAATGGGCAAAATGAAAAACGATTTCAAAATTTTCAGGGTATAAGTATCAAAAATAACAAGCAAAAACTACCCACAAATATACGTGTAGCAAAAATAAGAAAATCTCCAATAAAAATCGAATTTGGGATTAGCTTCACGCATCACATAGATCTTAACCCTAATCTCACACGAGCAGACAGATTGATACTTTCTCGTACTGTACTTATATGTAATATATAATCAGTACGGAGAGTTCGGCCAAGAAAATATTTTAGAGAAACTCGTATGTAGGTCGACTATTATTTATTTAACAGGGTAAAGTGGAAAAAGTGGCACGGACAAAAATATGTATAAAACTCAAAAGACAAACATCGTGAGGAAACCATAGCAGGGTACTTTCTAGTGCACTCAAATTGAAAAGAAATCGAATTAAATTAATAGTAAATATAGTCCCGTAAACAACTATACATGGAGTGTATCATAGGGTGCACTCAGCCAAAAGGGGTCATTGTACTTATAATAATAAGTACAATGACCCCTTTTGGCTGAGTGCACCCTGAATTGTAAAAGCCCCCTGAATTGTAAAAGTTGTTGATAATAATCAACAACTTTTACAATTCGGCGTAGAACATTACAAACGTACAACCCTATACAAATACCTACTACAAATATTTTATTGATAGCACCAAAATTACAGGTCATTTTTCCATTCGTATTTCAAAATAACATTAAAAATATTAAAATCATAACATAATATGTAATTATAATTCAAATGTCAACGTAATAATGTCAAATAAAAATATAATTACTTAATAGTAATTCAATAATCTCTTATTTTTAAATAATCGTCAAAGGCATAAAACAAGGTCTCTTGAAGCCAAGATCTGTTCTTGTTTTGCTTGTTTCTGAAGCACGCGATGGAAGGTGCATCCCGAATAGAAGCGGGAACGCGATTGTAGACCGCGGGCCTCAAAATGTATTCCGACCTCTCCGACCTGACGAGCCGCTGCGACGGCGTTACTAGTTTGTCTTTCTTTTAATTACTGCGCAGATACCAACGTCCCGATATAAACAGCCTAATTCTAAAATAACCTTACTGAAATCAGTTTTATATAGGTAACTACAGTTATTCCATCAGCCTGCTTTCTCCTAACAATTTACGATATGTATTCACCTCGAATATTTCGTGTGTTACTTCCAGCCATTGTCCCTGACGTATTATTTTCAGCTTGTCCTAATATTATTTCTTTGCTTTGTTGACTTGTTAGTACTTTTATGGCGACAAGTGCGCTGAACTAGGTCGTAATCATGGACGTATTAAGGAAGGATAAGGGGATCGAAATGTGTGATCTAATTTAAATAGTTCACTATTGGCTCGCATAAAAAATTTTGTTATAAATTTATAGTGGCATGTTGTTGTTGGTCCTACTCATCAATATACATAATAAAAGTACCTACGCGTTACTTCGAAGGCATATTTTTTAAACAATAAACATGCATACATTTTGAACGCATAATGAAACTTAAAAATCATCCGCATACATTCGAAAAAATAATTAAAGAATACAAAAAACATGTTTGCACCTTACGAATGACCTTGATCTATTAAATTAAGTATTTCACATATAATTATAATAACCCAAATAACTATTACAGTGCATGAATTATTTTAAGTGTATTATCATCATCATCATCATTTCAGCCGTAGGACGTCGACTGCTGGACATAGGCCTCCCCCATTGACTTCCATAAAGACCGGTTGGAAGCGGCTCGCATCCAGCGCGTTCCTGCGGTCTTTACTAGGTCGTCTGTCCATCTTGTAGGTGGACGTCCTACGCTGCGCTTGCCGGTCCGTGGTCTCCACTCCAGAACTTTGCAGCCCCATCGGCCATCAGTTCTGCGTGATGTGTGCCCTACCCACTGCAACTTCAACTTGCTAATCCGTTAAAGTTAAAGTTAAGTTAAAGTCCGTTTAAGTGTATGCCACTAGTAAAATGCAAAAAAGTACAATGAAACCCTAAAAATAAATAAAAATGCACCCAATTATACGTTTCAAAACTACAACCACAAAAAAATGTTTATATGTAACAGTAGTATGACATAAACATTATGTGCTGAACAAATATGTATATACCAACTAACATAAATTGTTAAAATAGTTAGGCTACTTTTTATCCCGAAAAAATGTAGTGTTAACGTGGAAACAGCGCGGGGCATAGCTAGTTTTTAATAAAGTATAGATACTTAGTAGAACCAGGTCGTTATGTTACTAGGGACACAACTGTGAAATTGTGGAAAAAAGGATCAGCTGTTTTATATTAATTCCGATGTAAACAATTTTTTTCTAACAGTTGATTTCTTGTTCGCGACGATAGTCGCATCTATAGTAAAAGTTGTTTAGTTTATTATGATGACCCTCAGCTTAGTACCCCAAACTTATAGGTAAAGTATTTCAAAACTTTACTAATGTAATTAATATAAAATATTAAGTGTCACCTATAACCGACAAGTTGACTGAAAGTCGACTAAGGTGATATGGGCACGTGATGCGGAGAGACCATGCTGTTCGAAGAGCACTGGAGCTGCCAGAATTAGACCCACTGATAACCCAGGACAGAGCATCCTGGCGCAGGCTTATTGGGAGACCCGACCCCACCTAACGTGGAAACAGGGAAAGAAGAAAAAGAAGTTAGATTTTAAAAGCATTCTTAAATTGTGATTTTGCTTCGCTCTTCCCCTATCATATCCTAAGTACAACCCCTAGTCGTAAAATAACTATGTCGCAAGATGTATGTCAGCTTGGGTGCGACACACCATTCTTTTTATTGAATAGAACACACTTGCGACTGAGTTATCGAGAAATCAGCAATCCTGACTATTGATTTCATTTACCTATGTAAAACAATTACATGTCACTTTTTTATGGCTGATAGGCTAGTTGTTTGACCACAGCTCACCTGATATTTTTTTTTTTTTAATATCGTAGGACATTACACACAGCGCCACCTGACCCCAAACTAAGCAAAGCTTGTACTATGAGAGTCAGATAACTGATAGAATACTTAAATACTTTTGTAAATACATACTTATAATACATACTGTACACCCAGACACAGAACAAACATTTGTTTTTATATCACAAAATGCTTGTCCTGGGTGGGAATCGAACCCACGCCCCACAGCTCTTGAAGCAGACATGTTACCAATGAGCCAACAGGGCTGTCCAATATTAAGTGACGGTGTAAGATGGTAAGCACATCTAGCCTGAAATGGAACTAGCTCTCAATTGAGGCTGCCGAGATATACTGTTAGGTGCTTGGCGCCAGATTTTCAATTTGAAGGATGGTATCTAGCCAGCTGAGTACTTAAACGTACCCTACCACCAGTGGCGTAGCTAGGTAACCAAAGGCCCTGGGGCAAAAAATAAACTAGGGCCCCAACTAAATGTTTATTCCGTATTCATTCGATTTCGGTGTAGGTACTCCAGATTTGTCGTAAATAAAAAAAAAAAATAGATTTGTCGTAATACAGTCGACAGTTCTGTGACAGACACACAGCCTTTCTTCAACCCTTTTAACATGCCTCCACATTAAAAGGGTTGAAAAAAGTTGTTCGAGACTATACATATACTATGTTGTGATTCCTTGTATTTTGGCAAATAAGCTGGGATCTGGTTTATTTATATTCCGAATGTGGGAGAAATTTTCACTAGTACAATTTATAGTTTTTAGTCCCCAAGCTCAGGGGCCCCTGGGCACAGCCCCGTCTAGCCCTCCGGTAGCTACGCCACTGCCTACCACCATGCTAGGGTTTCCTCACGATGTTTTTCTTGAGTTCATTGTAGGGGTTTGAATCGACCATAATTAAATACGAAAAAGCAAAATGTTCTATTTGAAGAATTGATTGTGTTGATGACTAATTCTCTACAAGAGACAAACAATTGTATTTCTACAAAAAACTGAAGTTCAAGAGCAGACGAGCAAAACAAAACTAGATTCGAACTTTCAACTAAACTACAAGATATGTAAGTTGAACTACCGACAGCTGCTCGCGTCGTATAACAACAAAGTCGACCGAGAAATAACTACTTGAGGAAGTTGATTGATGCTTCCAAAGTTCGGATACTACTTGACTGAACTATTCGGCTGGTGTACGTATCAAATGTAAGTAATCAATAAAAATCAAGTCATATCTGTCACAGACTCGGTAGTTGTTGAGTTAGACGTGCTCTAGAGTAAAACCCACGTGTCGACAATCGTAGCGTCTTAACCCAGTCACGTGTTGCAGATACATTTTTAGAGTTTCGTACCCACAGGGTAAAACGATTACTAAGACTCCGCTGTCTGCCCGTATGTCTGTCACCAGGCTATATCTCAAGAACCGTGATAGTTAGACAGTTGAAATTTTCACGGTTGATTTATTTCTGTTGCCGCTATAACAACAAATTAACTAAAAAACAAAACAAAATAAATATTTAAAGGGGCTTCCATACAACAAACGTGATTTTTTTGCCGTTTTTATAGATAATGGTACGGAACTCGCACTTTTTGTAAATTAGCTCGTAAAAATGTAGAGGAAAGTTTATGTTTTTGTATGGTCCTATGAGACGTGCTTTAGGATCTTTTGTGAAGAGAGGCAAACCTCCAATCATCAAAATAAATTGCAAATGTGTATCCCCATCATATGAACAAATTTTACTATGAGTAAAAATCTAAGCCCCTTTTTACCCTTAATCAAATATACTGAACAGATAATATTACTTCGTGATTTCAAATTTAACATCTCCAATAAATCTCCAAGGGCATCTCACAGCGCCATGTAGCCTCAAACTAACCAAAGCTTTTACTATGGGAACCAGGTAACTGATAGAATACTTGTCTTGTATGCTTTTTTTGTAAATACATATTTAACTTACTTAAAACACTCAGACACAACAAACATTTCGTCACCAAAAATGTTTGTTCTGAGCGGAAATCGGTCACACGCTCTAGTCGATACATAATTATTATACAGTGCCATATGAGCTAACATAACATCAATATCTCCAATAGTTAGTATTTTTCATAATGATGAGTCCCCTTTCGGCTTAATACACCCCATGCTTATACCCCGTATTCTCTGTACTGATTGGTCCGTAGAGTTTTCTAGCAACGTCTGTAGCAGAATGCTACGCCGTAGCGATAATGCTACGGTGCGCGGTAAGCTTAAGTTCTTAGCTGATTTTGCAAGATAATATTTACTATAGTAATAATCTAACAACCAATGTAGAAATTTTTATTAGTTTTTAATAGTTAGCATGTTTGACCACGGCTCGCCTGATGTTAAGTGACGGTATGGTCGAAGATGTTAAACACATTTAGCCTGAAATGGAACTAGCTCTCTATCGAAACACACTGTTAGGTGCTTGGTGACAGATTTTCAACTTGAGGGTGGTAGGTGGTAGCTAGCTAGCCGTGTACCTACTAGAAAGTACTCTACCATACCATGCTATGGTTTCCTCACGATGTTTTCCTTTGATCTGAAGCTTATTATTGGGATTCCACCCACGCCCTGCATGTAAACCGACCGCGTAAAAAAGTTTGTAAAATGAACTAAAAACAATAATTTCGTTAGACAATATTTCTAAATCAAGAGTCGCGTCTAGTTTCCTATGTATCTTCAATGTTTTTATGCGCTCACTGTTTTAAGTAAAATAGATTACGTACCTATGTCTTTAGAATATGCTACTTTCTTACAATTTGTAAAGAAAAGTTTATTCTTATATTTTAAATAACAGAAAACATTTTCCTTTTTCCAACTGCAAAGCGACTGTAGGAAAATAACGTCTCCCAAACTTTATTACAGGATGAGTGCAAAATGTTGTAAACAAAATCATACATCATAATATCCAGAGTTTTCATTCTTTGAAATTGCTTGACGTGAATAAATCAGAAAGATAGCAAACTCTGTACGAATTCATGAATATCAAATTATTATTCATTTGTTAACTTAGTAACAATTTAAAGTTCGAAATTGTTTGTTAAAATGTTTGTGTTTAATCTTCGTGAATTTAAATAGGCTTAAAGGTCTATGTAGCTATAAAAAAATCGTAGGACATTACACACAGCGCCATTTAACCCGAAACTAAGACAAACTTCTACAATGGGAGCCAGAGAACTAGTAGAATACTTCTATCCTTTTTTTAAAAATACATGTAAACTTATAATGAATACAGAGCAAACAGACACAGAACAAAACATATTTTTTTCTTCACAAATATTTGTCCAAGGTGGGAATCGAACCCACGCTCTACAGCTCTTAAATTAGATATACCGCCAAATGAGCTAAAAAGACTGTGAAATAAGCTGTTTTTTTTTAGAATTTCTTGGCAAATTATGTCATTGGGGCATTAATATGAGATTTTTCTATCTCTAGAGGACTATTTTATTTATAACTAACAGCTCGACCCGGCTTCGCACGGGAAAACAAAACTCGATAAACAATATAAATATAGCCTATGTCACTCAGTGACAATGTAGCATTCTAATGAAAGAATTATTCAGATCGGTCCAGTAGTTTCGGAGCCTATTCAATCATCATCATCATCATCATCATTTCAGCCGTAGGACGTCCACTGCTGGTCAGTGGACTTCAGTGGTTCATAGGCCTCCCTCATTGACTTCCATAAAGACCGGTTGGAAGCGGCCCGCATCCAGCGCGTTCCTGCAGTCCTTACTAGGTCGTCTGTCCACCTTGTGGGTGGCCTATTCAATACAAACTAACAAATAATTAAATATTTCCTCTTTATTCATTTAGATTATAATATTATATTGATATGAATATTAAGATTAGTACTTAGTACTTTTTATGTAAAAGTAAAGAGACGAACAAAACGCTCGACTGATAGTAATTAATAACACCTGTCCAATTGTCCATGACCATTATTTGAACAACTATTGTGTCGCTCATTACTTTAACACATTCGTTGGTTGGTATTTACAGTACTGTTGTTAGTTTCACTAGCTATAATATAATTTATAGCTAGTGAATATGTTTATACCCTCGAAACCAGAAATCTGTAATATTTACACACTACTGCTCGGCGGCAAGATATCTGAAACTGCAGTGGTACCTAGACGTCCTTCTGCTAAATCAACTCACCAAGTAATAAAAGCATATTTCAATAAAAAATATAATATACCTTCATACGCTGACTTTATGTCGACTCTTACTTATAATGTCAATAAACATATTTTACCACAAGCCGTGTGTTGACAGAGCTCAAAAAGAAACACACATAATTTCTTATTATTCCGCCCAAAGCCAGCCCTTTTGTTCGACTCACTCGAGGGTCACTCTTACTGGCGTCATAAATAAGAAAATAACTTTGTATGTTTGTCTTTCGCAGGGGTTTTGTATACGAGAAACTGTGGTAAAACCCATGAATGTAGGAAAAGAGACTTTCTCAGTTTATTATGGTGGAGGGTTGAACAGATAGTTTATTGGATTCACTATAACAGAAAGATCAAAAGGATTCACGGTCCCTACACAAAATTAATGGCCGCTTCTTTATCCCTGTCGGTGTTGTAAATGAACACACTTTGATTTCCATTGCACCATGTTACTACCGGACGACCATGGTGCCATTCATCGTACGCATAAAGCGTTTTGATTCCACATTTTTTATTTGTATAACGATGTTGTGGAACTGTCGGACTCTGTTTTATATAAGGTACAGTCATGTACAGAGTAAATAGATTCCTCCTAGATAAGTGAGCTCTATTTAGACATTCAGGGTGTGGTCAAACGCGAACTTATTAAAAACAAACTAATAAATTAACACACCAAAACTTATTCTTATTCAAAGTGGGGGCGATAAATCCTGCACCGACGTTCCGCTTGGGGTGTTTTGTGCATTGCATCTACCCAAGCCAACCCAGCTCCATGAAGTACCGGAGCGATGCTCTGGGCCGCTGGCATAGTAGCTCCACTGAGATGGGTGGAATATTTAAAGGCATTAATGAATATACATAATAATAAGAATAACACAGCACATCACCATCCCACATGACGAGAATCTCGTGAAGGCCGAGAAGGACAAGCTCAGCAAGTACCTTGACTTGGCTCACGAGATAACCGCCATGTGGGATGTTGATTCGACGATCATTGTCCCGATAGTTGTCATGGTAAACGGTCTCATAACGAAGAGACTCGACCAACATCTTAAGAGACTCTCAAAGGTCAGCTTCAAAAGGCAGTGATCCTTGACACGGCGCGCATTGTGAGGAGGTTTCTCACTCTGCAGCCCTAGCCACCGGCAGCTTGAGCCCTGCCCCGCTGCCCACGGGCACCTTCGTTTTTAAGTTTTTTATATTATTTATGTTTTATGTATACCTATTTAATGTAAAAAAATAACGCACAAAGAATAACACACCCACGCAAAAATTACTTTTTCTAAAGCATAGGTTTAGCAAAATAAAAAAACACCTTAAATGAATACTATTTACAAAATTTATACAAAAAACTTAATCTAAAAGCCCGTCAGAGGAGGGATATGTGGCCAGAATGCTGGCAGCATTGCCACGCTGGATGGCAATGCTTAGCTTTTGACCAAAGTAGATACCAGCGTTCTGGTCACCTGAAGCCTCCTATAAACGTTTGGCCAGGTCCCGATACAGTTCGAGAGCGGCCGGCCCCCACGGACCTAAAGTTTCAACCCCAAACTGCACAAAAAGAATACATTCTATCCAAATAACTACATTTATGCCGTTTGAGGTTTTCAGCTCTAGATGCGGCAGCACCAGCTTCTGTATTAGTATGTATGATGTGTATGTGTGATATGTATGTATGTACTTGAATATTAGTCGGATTCCTATTTTCAGAAAAGAAACGATATGGAAAAAAGGCGAACTATTATGTTATTTTGGTAGTTTGGTTCATCTGTTAAGCAAAAATAAGTTGTTAGGTAGTTGTCAACATTATGAAGACAACTTTTAAGTGTAGCGAGAATAACTAACACATTAAAGATTCATATACACCTGTGTATACTCAGTGCACTTAATATTGTACATATACTTAGTGGTGTTTTAAAATATTTGGAACTCTACAATTGACCTTGAATAAGTTGCGACCTTCATAGGTGACATTAGCCGCATTTCTATGTTGTTTTCACATTGATTTGTGATCAATCTATCGTCTAATGGTGGAATATGGTTAATGCGATAGAGTCGTAACAACGGGACATAAAACACCTTTATACGGTAATGGAATGAAACTTTTACAAGAAATAGGTATCTAGGTCATGCCGAACTTTATAGCTACTTTGAACATTGAACACATTATATTAATATCGTAGAACTATACACACAGCGCCATCTGGCCCCAAACTAAGCAGAGCTTGTGTGATGGAAGTCAGATAACTGATAGAATACATAAATCCTTTTTTTTTTTGTAAATACATACTTATAATACATACAGAACACCCAGACACAGAACAAACATTTGTTTATTCACAACATGTTTGCCCTGAGTGGGAATCGAACCCACGCCCTACAGCTCTTAAGGCAGATATACTACCAGTGAGCCAACGGGGCTGTCACAAAACACCGCGTTACGTCATAAATAACACAAATCTAGTTTCCCGTTTACAATCTAAGCATGCTCCATCTTAGACCACATTTATGCTTATAATCAGACGAAATGGCACTCAACCGTAAATTATTTATTATTTATTAATTAATTTAATATTATTTATCATCAACTTTTTTTTACATTTGTTACTATTATGATTTGTGACATTTTATATTAAATGTCATTTAAAATATTTGTAATAATTGATTGTGTTTGACATAAACAAGTGTCTGTTGTTGTACCTACATAGGTACCTATATTTAAATATATTAATTGAATTGAATTAAATTAAACAAAAAAATGATTTGAGGATTGTGGATTTAATTCCGAATTTGTTTCTTAGATTTGACAAAGGAATTAAAAAAAATCATACCATAGATTTTTCGGAACAAAAAAGTCATCGTGAATTGTTGATTGTTTTGAGTTGTTTACAGCTTTGACGATTATTAAAAACTAAAACATTATTATCTGGCAAGTGATTGTTAATTTTATTAAGATTTTTTTTTTGTATGTGTGTTGTAAATTGTACCTAATTAATATTTTGTTTGTATTTCAACTATGTACTGTATTTTTATTTTGAAATGTTTAATGATATATTTGAAATTATATAATTACAAAATAAATGTATATTAAGAAAATTTTAATTTAGTTATATGTAATAGATAATCAGATATAATAAACACACAAGAATTGACCTAAAATAAAATAACTTAAAATAATAACTACTCTAAAAGACCGCTATCAATGGGAATGGTTCCCAAAACGCTGGCCCCATTGCCGCGTTGTATGGCAATACTCAAACGCTGGGCAAAATAAAGGCCAGCGTTTTGTTCACGTGTGGCGTCGACCAAACGAGATGACAATTCTTTAAAAATTTTTTTTGCTCCCGGCCCCCACGGTCCCATAGTTTCAACCCCAAAAGGCTCAAATATGTATCCACTGTCCAGGGTGCTATATTTGCGCCTTTTGAGGTCTTCTGCAAATTCCGCCGCTGCGCCAGCCCTAATCTGAGTTCTTGGAAGATGAGACGGCGCAAATGTGTCAACGCAAGTGGCGTCCCATACCAACGGCCGACCCATCTTCCAGGGAATCAAAGTCATTCCGTCAGGTCTCTTACCATCATCTCTTATAAGGCCGCTCGGCTCTAAGATGGCTGCGCAGTTGGCGGTGGTAAGAGCCCGGCGGATAATGTCATTAAGACTGGCGTGCCGCGGAATCCTGCCCGAGCTTCTTGTGCAGGAAAGACCGTGGTGACCGAGCTGGTCAACAGCCACGCCACATTGGCAGCGGTGTGGAGCGCCGCACGGTGTGCCCAATCGAAGGGAAGCTGCAATTCGAAATGTGGATGAATCCAAAAGAGTACCGGTGTTAGGCGAAGGAAGGGCCTGTAGCCACAAACCCGATTCCCATTCAGCAACAGCTAATAGACGGGCACGATCTGCAGAGCTCAAGCACGTATTTAAAAGTTGCTTCCGCACTTGCTCACAGATCGGACCATCCCATTGCCGCTGCAAAGATGGAGTTTTTGGGAAATCGGTGTTTGGACATGCTACTACCCATGCGTTCCTGGCCTCGTTCATATACGGTACGTCAATGTGAGACGTGGTAGATAAGATTTTGTTTATTAAAGGCAAGTTACTGTGCACTGAGGACAGGAACGCAGGGAGAGCAACACCTGCTACGGAGCGAATGCCTAAGCCCCCCAAACGCACCGGTAGCGTAGCCTGCAACCACTCTCTGTTATTTAAATTTATATTCAAAATCATGCTTAAAGTTTTTTTGATGATGTTGTCTAAATTTTGAATAAGTTCCGCATGTTTCCAAAGTTGACAACATCTGACCAAATATGTGAATTTTGGGACAAAAACGCAGAAACGAATAATGGTGAAGGCCATATGGGTATTAATTTTTGTTAAACGATCCGAAACTTGAAGAAAATTTTGAATTTTTTCGTCTATAAACAGAGGGAAAGATTCCTCAAGAATAGGAGAGCCCAACAAACGAAGTGAACTGTTATCAACAATTTTGATATTCGGGGCCAAAGAGCACATTTTTTGTATTACCAAATCTTTTTCCGGGAATGCTTTGGGAATAAATAACTCACATTTAGAAAAATTTAACTCTAATCCAATGCTGCGAAATTCGGTGGTCAAAAACGCGAGGTCATCAAATAGGGTATTTGCGTCACCACCCAACGTCCCATCATCCAAATACCAAACATTCAGTCTCGATTGTAAGCGTTGGATGATGGGGTGGATGGCGAGGCTGAATACAGCTGGGCCTAGAGGGTCACCTTGTTGACAACCCACAGCCGAAGTAATTTCGTTTCCATGATAAGATAATTTTGAGGGAGCACTATAACACTGCCAAAGAAAAGCGTATAAATTTGGAATTTTGTCTCTTACTTGCGTTAGTAGGGCACCCCTATCCACTGAGTTGAATGCATTCTTGACATCGATTAATTACAAAATATGACTTGTACTTTTATTAATATTAATACAATTACATTGAAGTCCGTAAACCCGGACACTTTGCCAGCATTTTCACGATGAGAAGAGGTTCGATAACGGAACAGTTCTTTATAAACAGGACTGATCCGAAAGCGTCCATAAAATTTGGCACAAAATCTTCCAGATATACGTATTACGTAGTATAGTTAAGGGTCTAACGTGGTGGGCAACTTTAGAATAATGAAGTTATGTGTGAAAGTGTAACTGTGACGTAAGTATTTTTACTTGTTTAGTGGAGTTTTTAAGTTATATTTATGGCTTCAACCTCTGTGAGTCCCTGTGAACCTTTATTTATACTCAAAGAAAAGATTGAAGCCATGCTATTTTATGTGAATAAGTGTGTTGCCTGTATGGGCTCTAAAACGACGCGACCGTTTTTGATAAAAGTTTTCAAGCAATTTTCAAATTAGCTCAGCGGGTGATCCTGTAAAATTTGGTAGCGATTAGATTAACCTATTAGATTAGGTCTCAATATTCGCATGCAACGATTCCGTTCTACTTTTTTGATGCATGCAGCCCATGAATGGAATTCATTGCCGGCTTCTTTGTTTCCTATGAACTACAATTTTGGTGTTTTTAATGCTAAGAGTGAATAGAATTCTTAGAATTTCTTCTTTATCAACGTGCTCCATTCTCGATCTCACTAACGCTTTCCATTAGGCGAGTTGGTGGTGCAACGTAGATCTATTTCATATATAAAAAAAACAAGAACACTGGCCAAGCGCGAGTCGGACTCGCGCACGAAGGGTTCTGTACCATTATCTATAAAAAAAACAAGTTTGTTGTATGCCCACCTTAAATATTTAATTTATTTTATTTTTAGTATTTGTTGTTATAGCGGCAATAGAAATACATCATTTGTGAAAATGTCAACTGTCTAGCTATCACCATTCTTGAAATACAGCCTGGTGACAGACGGACGGACGGACAGACGGGCAGCGAAGTCTCAGTAATATGGACCCGTTTTTACCCTTTGGGTACGGAACCCTAAAACACTATCATTTGGACGATACGTTGGAAAATATGAAGAACAACTAGTTCCGTCTATAAAGTATTATATAAGCATCTTCATCTCACAGTACTTAACAAGTCAAGCGCCCTCTCGAATCTCTCAAGAGTTCTACTCGTGACTATTTATCTTCTTTCATCTGTTTAATAAAATAGTTTAATTTAAAAGTTAAGTGCGGATTCAAGCGATTGTAAAACTTTTATTGGATCAAGTTTGGCTTGGTTTATTAGTTTTGGTCTCGTTTCCAGTGCTCATTGACTCGTGGACTCGATGGTTTTGATAGATATACGATCTTGGTTTTTTAGGAAGTTTATGCGAAATGAAGGCAGTTATTATTTTAGAACACTTTTAATGTTTAATTAAACATTAAGTTTTTGATTCTTCTATCAAACTGCTGATTCGTATTGTGGCATTTTTTTATGGCAATCGAGCACGCGGGTAATGTAGGGTTGGCTGATGGTATGCAATGAATATCTGCAAAACGAGGGGCACTACAAATACATTGCCGACCTTTTAAAATCGAATTATAAATTTGAATGTTAATATTTAGCAATATTTTTTTGTAATTTGGCACGAGTAAAAGGCCTAATTTGTTTTCATGATTTATGTATTATATGTCATATGGAATGTACTATTCATGGTCACAATACAAGCGACGTGATTTGAATAGTTCATGATATTATTTGTGTTGATTGGAGAAAATTACTCACCACAAATAAATACCATAATCATATTGATATATAAACATCTCGAATTTACCCGAGAATATTTTCTCGGCTAACAAAATATTTTCACCCAATAAATATCGACGTTTGCTAAACAAAACCCGATAATACCACTCGAACCCGCAGCCCAGAACTAAAATACTATCGGCAATCCAATTCCTGTGAGTGTTCGGAACCTCTAGTTTGAGGGCAAATTAACACTTCGAGAGCCAACAATTTGCTACCGACTCCACCGACCTCAGTTTTACGGTACCAGACTTTGCCTATCACGTTCTATGTATTTGTTAGGGCTCATTTATGGCGACCAAGCGAGTTATGCGTCGCGTCAAATCACGCACATGTTTTTTTTCTATTGACATATTTTTATATCGACACACCATACATAGATATTTAGTATAGATACTTACACTTATAGATTGTCATTTTTTTCATTGACGCGCGCGCGCGCGTGTTTGTGTGTGTGCGTGTGCGTGCGTGTGTAGTATGTGTGTGCGTGTGTCGGTGAATGTTGCTCATTATCTATTTATCTATCTTCTATACTATTATAAAGAGGAAAGATTTGATTGTTTGTTTGTAATGAATAGCCTCCGAAACTACTGGACCGATTTCAAAAACTCTTTCACTGTTGGGAAGCTGCGCTATCCCCGGGTGACATAGGCTACTTTTTATCCCTGTATTCTCACGGGAACGGGAACTACGCGGGTAAAACCGGGACGTTAGCTATAATTACAAAAAATATTAATCATATTAGTTCTGGGCTGTAGTAGTACCTAATAGGCCTGGAATTGTCACTATATCCGTAAACAATTATTATTAAAAATATGCCTTCAATGTTATCTCAGTGGTGTGATAAATCTCTCAGTCTGACTCTTTATATTTATTAATTTATTATACAGTTTTGTGTTACAGTTAGTGGTTGAATTTACATTTATTAATGGGCAGCCAATGAAAATTTAATTTTCTAAATATACATATCGGAGAGAGAATTTGTGAGAAAGGCCCCTATCCAATGAGTTTGCCTCGGGGTTCAGCATGCAGTATAGTTACAGAAACTCGGTTAACTTCGCGAGTAATGTGAAACCCGCAAGCCCTGGCGCAGGTTAAGCTCAGGCTTTTGTTTTCTTACGCCACCTCTCCCTGAACGGAAAATCGCAACGCGCCGCATCTCTATGTATGAATGAGCCTTAAGGGTTTATCAGACGCCTCCGCGTAGATACATATTGTGTTTACGCTTACTGACGCTAAATTTATTACCAGTCACCGTATTATTTTATACGGGTTTTACTCATTACTTTTATACGAACATGTGATATAATTTTTAAACTTTCGCGACTGGAACATATGTTACGTTTACGAGTCTTAATTGCGAAAAAAAAAACTATGAAGGAGATAAAAATACAAAACAAGTATCATAGTTTTTTTTTTTATTGATGACAGGCTAGGTGTTTGACCTCAGCTCACCTGATGTTAAGTGAAGGTGTGGTCGAAGATGGTAAAGCACACCTAGCCTGGAATGGAACTGGCTCTCAAGTAAGGCTGCCGGAACACACCGTTAGGTGCTAGGCGGCAGATTTTCAACTTGAGGGTGGTAGCTAGCCAGCCGAGTACTAGAAAGTACCCTATCACCATGCTATGGTTTCCTCACGATGTTTTCCTTCACCGGCAGCTCAAGCTCATTGTTTGGGGTTTGAACCCACGCCCTTCGGCATGCGAACCTACCGCGCTAACCACTGAGCTATCATCGCTACAAAATAGTAATAAATAGTATTTTTTGCGCGATTAATACTCGGTGATAAACATATAGCGACTGCGAATTTAACTAGTTATTATCAATAATGTGGTAGAGAAAGACCTCTAGAGCGTTTTTTATTGTAGTAGTGTCTAATGAGACAATCGAGCCGCCTGTTCAGATGGTAAGAGATGCGCATGTCAATGATCGTTGTAGCTATTCACAGAACTTTGAAAAGCAAAACAAAATCCAGGGCGTCGCTGCTTTGGCGGTGTATACATTTTGACATCATCTTCTCTAGTTTCAACAGCCCTGTAATGTCGCTAGCTGCTAAGGAGATCTATCACCAAGTAAGTTTATAGCGTTTAAAAAAAATTCTATTCAGTATAAGTAAAATTTCAAGCTACATGCGCCCCGCAGTTTTAACCATGTTTTTCATATGTGTAGTGTGTAGATATGGAACTCTATCGGCGTTTTTGTTTCACGTAAATAACAATTTGGGTGTCTTTCAAATCAAAGTATATAGGTTATTTCTAGGTAAGCGTGCTATGGGAGTATGGGTAAATGGAAGCCTATTTTGATTTAACAAATCTGCAGTCCAAGTATAGTCTAGTCCAATTGCAGTTTGAAGAAGAAACAAAAGTATCTACTTTTTTTTTTAAATTAATTCAGATGTGATCACATCAATTTTTACTAATGTTTTTGTAATTTTTTTGTACATTTATAACATACAAATTGCAACTAATTATATTTTACATATTTGGTGACAGATATGATCTACTTAGATCTCAAAGTGGTTAGATACCTTCTATGTCTACTTGATTCACCTTTGACCACATACTATGTAGTGGCTTACCCAACATTAAAATTACAATAGCATACATTTTTTTTCTTGTTTTTGCAACTAGTAGATTAGTTGATTTATTTAAAAATAGATTTATATTCATATTTTATTACTTAGACTAGAAAATGTACAACAACAAAAAACCCTGAAGTATTACATTGATATTTCTTATCAAGTGTATATAAAAAAGAACTATGCAGGGTTGTGAGACTTGGATGTAGTGAGTCAATGTGAGGTTTTTGCACTTATAATTATGGACAATTTACTATGAGCACAACTCTAAAATCGCGTAGTTTTAGCCAGAGTAATAGATGTTCATAATGATAAATACAATAACCCCAATTCTACGTAGTACACACAAAGCTTACCCAGGATATTGTACAAACGATTTCTAATTTCAGGCAACGTGCCCAAAATGCTGACCACGCTGCCGCCCTGGATTGCAAGGCTTAGTTTGCAAATAAAAATAACTTCATAGCATTCATATGTGAGGTATTCAGAAGCACTATTTTCCAAGCAATAAAAACAAGCACATGTAATGTGAAATACGTGATTTTTCTACCAATAAAAGAGAGCGAATCATCGTTACTTTGATTGCGTAGTGAATCACTTTTAGATATCTCGGAGCACTAAAATAAAGTAGGGAAGTTCCTTCCTCAGCTGGAAGGAATGGGGCAGACTTGGAAGACGTAAACTTGCCGAAATAGGGATTAGGTGCGGTACCTGCCTTTATTAAAATTGCCGGTGAGTCGCTGACCTTCGAGGTAAGGGAAATAAGCGAGTTTTCTAAAGTAGCCTTTAGGATGAATTTGATAACAAATAAATTTGTATATCACCGGGACTTAAACGCTGCGCACAAAATTTAAATTCTTATTTATTTACTTCGCCGTTCTGACCATGTTTACAAGCATACATTTATCTAAAATGACGCTTTAGTAGATGGGTACTTTATTAACAAATGTAACTTTTACAAAGTTTTGCAAAATCGCAGAAAAATCATTTATCGTTGCATTATATTGTTTTCCAAAACTTTTTCTGTGGGTTTTTTATTTATTTATAAATAAAGAGTCTATTCAGAGTGCTGAATGATGTGCGCAAGGTTGGGAAAATGTTAAGTTCGAGTATTTTTAGCGAACTGAAGCGTGACTGGACTTTGACTTAATTTGTTTGATTTTGACTGCAACTTAGACTTATTTCGCTTGGCCGTTTTACACTCTTCTAGGTAACATAATTCACATATTAAACGAACCTTATGATTCGACATCAAGCTCCCAAAAAAAAAATTGAATCGCAAGTCATTGTTTTTTTTTAACTGCAGATAGGCTTGCGTTTGACCGCCATCTCACTTGATGTTAAGCGAAGAAATGGTTTACGATGGAGCACGCTTTTTTTTAATAGTCTACAGGCTAGGTGTTTGACCACAGCTCACCTGATGTTAAGTGACGGTGTGGTCGAAGATGGTAAAGCACACCTAGCCTGGAATGGAACTGGCTCTCAAGTGAGGCTGCCGGAACACACCGTTAGATGCTTGGCGGCAGATTTTCAACTTCACGCTTGCCTAGAAGAAACCGATTCTCTCGCGACTTGAAGGTACCCAGATAGTGTCTAGCAGGGAACTCCCACTCGGGCAGCAAAATCCATTTAAACAATGAAGCTAGATTTAGAACCTTAGAACCATTCAGAATTTAATTATCAGGTTCATTTAAAAGGTAAAAACGATAGTTATGAGTTAGTAATATTCATAATTATTTTATTTATTTATTTATTTATTTTATTTTATTGATATTAGGGAAATTAACAGCTAGTTATTGTTTGGTTACCTAAAAAAATATATAAGGCCAATTAAAAATTTCCACAAACAATTCAATATACATAATTATATGTGTACGGTACGTAGATGCACTCATACTCTTACTGTTTGAAGAACGCGTCAACAATTAACCGCCTAAGCTGCGCGACAGACGTATTAAACAAATCAATGTCGTGCAGCGCTGCGAACTCATTAAAACTGCGGCTCGCTCTCAGTACATATGCGTTCTGCCTGTAGTTAGTGTTGGCTCGCGGGACATGCAGCGAGCACGGCCGCCTGTACGGATCTGCGGTTACTTTTAGGCCTATTTTGTCAAGCAGCTCGGGACAATCCACCGAGCCGTTTAGTACCTTATATTAAGTCTATTAATGTATAAATTCGCGGTACAATTGGAAACACTCCTAAACTTTGTAGATATTATTTTAAAGTTTCCCAGACGTGTATATTGCTTTTAGCGTTTCCAACGCAACTTTATATTCACGAAGGTCTTTGTACATGTAGGTAGAATCCCTAGCTTTGAAGTGGTAACTAAATACGGGTATAAATAGCACACTATTGTGTATTGTGCAGCATAGTAGTAATCAGTAATATTTGTTAGGCTTAAATAACAATAATGTTACAAGCAAGTCACTTGTTACAAAAAATCGTATAATTACACATTGAATATATGGGGCTAAAATACAATACTTCTATACATACTAGACAAGACATGACGATTGCAAAAATCTCATTGACATTTATATGAACTTAATTTGTAAAATAGATTGATTTTAAAGAAATATAAAAAAATAAAATTTCAACATAACAAGTGTTGTTTTGTAGATGACATTGGCATCTGTGATTTGACATTGGCACATTTAGTACGATTGAAAAAATGTAACTCAATAAATTTCATATCCTATCATACAAGATAAACATAGGTTGTTCATTTGTAGAAGAAAATCGACGAAAATGAATACAAATACAAATCTTTTATTAATAACACCAAAGTTACATGGCATTTTTCCATACATATTTAAAAATATCAAAATCATAACATATGTCAATACAATGAAATGTCAATAAAAACAAAAATGTCATAATTACTTACTTGTAATTCTTGTATTATAATTATAATACTTACTAATAAAAAACAATTTAGTGAAGTACTGAGCAAGGTAGACTGTTCAGATCTCGTCTATTAGTAGGTACGTAGTAGGTACATGCAAACCATTTCATTTTTACACAAACTCAACTATCGATATTACCAGCGGTGTCATTTTCTCGGATCATTACACCAGGTGCAATTTCCTATGCAATCTCTACGCTTGAAACTCTAGAATAAATCGATTCTAGTACGATGATATCAACTGAATTAATAGGAGCGAGATATATAAAATAATAAAAGTGTGGGAGTTATGTGAATTTATATGAACTTAACGAGAGAACTTACCTAATCCAATAACAAGAGAGCTTCTGTTACCATTTTTTGGTAACAATGGTAAGAAATGCTTGCCCATGACCATCATAGCGGTAACCACTAACCAGAACTTGAGTAACAAAACAAAGTCTAGGGCATCGCTGCTTTGGCGCTCATTCCTTTTTTTAAATTACGAGTAAGCTTTTTTTTTTGTTTTCGCGTCGCATTTTGAGCATTTGCCAGTGTCATGTGATTTTTATATTTTCAAGTTTCTTAAGTTAAATAAGTTGCCTCGTAGCTATAATTATAGTCAAAGTCTAGTCTTAGTCAAGTCCAGTTCATGTCAGTCAAGTCATGTTTTAGTAAAGAAGTGGCGACTTTACTAAAAAGCTTCGCTGGAGTTTTGAAAGCAACACGGAAAATCATGTTTTATCACATTATAATATAATTTTCCCACACTCGCGCTTGTGATTCGGCACTTTATGAATCTGAAAAAATTTCAGCAAAATGGTGGTGTTTTACCACCATTTTGCTGAAATTTGATTGAACAAACACTCAACAAAACACTAGTTTTGGAAAAAAAATACAATGGGGCGACACGATTTTTTCCGCGTTCCCGCCAAAAACCGCCTAAAAAAGCTTGCGTTTGACCGCCATCTCGCGGTTAAACTCAAAAGCTTCCACAGGAATTCTGACAGCATTTTATAATAACTCTCAATTTTGATTTTATTTTGAGCTAGCGTACAATGGAGTGGCAACGTCACGCTTTCGCTCTTACTCTCTATGAATAGGATATAATGATGTATTAACATATTTAAGACATATACTTAAACTATCCATACAGTTTAAAATTTTTTTTGTCTTGCTTGCAAGAAGTTTAAATTTATCAGACTGAAATAATTATACTTCTACACTTCTATTTTGGATGTGACGTGTGAATTTTAGCACAAAAATGTTTTTTTTTTCTAGCAAAATCAAAACTGCATTGAATATATTTAAAAAATTGTCATAATAGATTTTGACACGTATTAAGTTTCGTATAAAATTTCAAACATACGAAATCGCCACTTATAAGGTGATAACGCAACCGTTTGTACCTACCTACCTACTATCACATATTAGTTTATGTTGTTTTGTTATTATCTTTTTTAAGTTATAATGTACGTTTTGTGTACAATATTGTGTGTTTTGTCTAGGTAGGTACCACCGCAGTACCAGTTATTCTGCCGCTAAGCAGTAGTGTGTAAGCATTACTGTGTTTCGGTTTGAAGGGTACTGCAGCTAGCGTAATTACTGGGCTGTTGAGACTAACTCTATCAAAAGTTTCAAAGTAATGAGCGCCAAAGCAGTGATGCTCTGGACTTTGTTTTGTTACTTAAAGTTCTGTGTATCGCTGCGATGGTCATGGACAGGCGTTATCTCTTAAACCATCAGGAGAGCGTCTCGTTCGTCTCATTACTTTTTACATTAAAAAAAACGTAATATTCTATTCCATTTCATTCTAATCTACTTTTTGGGTTTCATGACAGAGCTAAGAACTTTTCAAGCGAGTCTCTGAACATAAGCAGAAAGCGCTCGATCGTAGTAGGTATTAGTGAAATAAACTTACGAAACGTGTTTCAGAATACGTACTTCAAAGGTTGCAAGCCACGATCCCCAGCGGCGTACCTACATTCGATCTCTGGTAGCAGTTCCATTTGATTTTATCACATTTCATGCTGGGTAACTTTACTTTGAATATGTGATTTTTTTATTGTGTAATAAGCTTTTGACATCCAACCGGTGGGTTTAGAGGCATGTAGGTACTCGAAAAATGATCGGGCTATATTAGTATTCACAAAGTAACTTAGCCTTGCTTAACATAACTTACTGGTACAAGATATAGATATTGTTACACATGACTGATGTGATTTTGACACATTTTTGTTTTACATAAGGTGGTTCGATTTCCATACAAATAAATGTTTCCATTTATGGACAAATGGAGCATAATTTTACAGTAAAATCCCAGCTACTGGCATTTATTTTGCGGTAAATCACAATTGCTTGAACAAGACAGTAGATTACTTATTAGCATAATCTACTGTTTTATTCAAAAATCACAAATTCATAAATCTTTTATAAATTTGATTTTATGCTAATTATGTACGGTTTTACCGCAGATAAAGACCAAAATAAATGCCAGTAGTAGTAAAAATTTATTTGTATGGAAATCGAACCGAATTATTTAGAATTAAGCGGGATTAGTCACTTCCAATTAATAATAAGTGGATACTAATAAAATGTATTCTAGGACTTTATTCACAGTGCCATGTAGCCCTAAACTAAGCAAAGCTATAGGTACTATGGGAACCAGATAACTGATAGAATCATTGGAATCAGCTGCCCGAGTGGGTGTTCCCCAATGAATATAGTCTGGGTACCTTCAAGTCGCGAGTGAATCGGTTTCTTCTAGGCGAGCGTGCTCCACCGTAGACCGCATCTTCGCTTAACATCAGGCGGGATGGCGGTCAAACACAAGCCTATCTACTATATAAAAAAAAAAAAAAATACTTGTCTACTTTTTTTTGTATTGTTTTGTAGGTGGTCGTGAGACGTATGCGTAGTACATCACTGTCTGCGGCTGTCTACCGCATGATACAACACTGGCAACCCGACACATTTACTGAAATAAGCAAAATTTGCTAAAATATGCTACAATAGCGTTTTATGCATATGCATGTTTGCATAATTATGCACATGCATAAAATCATATAATCCGATGTTTACATAAAATACATTTCCTAGAAATTACAAAAAAAATCATTATAAAATATTTATGTAAAAAAATCATTATCAAGAATTGGGAGAGATTGGGGTTATGCTAGGTTGTTGATGATGATGATGATGAAAAGTCATCATTAAAAAAAGTATGTATATGAATCTTTATTTAATCATATTTATATAAATAACGTAGGACATTAAACACAGCGCCACTTGATTCCAAACTAAGCAAAGCTTGTACCTACTATGGAAGTCAGATAACTAAATAAATAAATAATAAGTAACTGATAGAATACTTAAATACTTTTTTTTGTTGTAAATACATCATCATCCACAGCCTTCTTTATCCCACTGCTGGGTATAGGCCTCTCTCTTTACGTGCCATCTGCCTCGGTCCTGTGCCAATCTGGCCCAGGTTCGACCCGCGACGGTGACAATATCGTCTACCCATCTTGCGGCTGGACGACCGACGCTCCCATACTTATAATAAATACAGAACAACCAGACACAGAACAAACACTTTTTATACTACAAAATGTTTACCCTGCGTGGGATCGAAACCACACCCTTCAGCTCTTGGACCAGACATACTACCAATGAACCAACAGGGCTGTCAATCTTATAAACTAGGATGTTCTACAACAAGGACCACCTTTAACTTTTTATTAACGTCCAATTAAGATTGCAAATATATATAAACTAAAACGCAATACATCCATCAAAGCTTAATTAAACCATAGATAAGCCATCCAATTTACCTTTGCAATAGACAAGCATTGTTAGAATAAACTGGTGTTCATTTAGACTCACCTTGTTTGAATTCCTTCCCTATCTAAATGTAAACGGGGTCGGACAAGACAGACGGTTCTATTAAACGTGTAAATGGCTTGATGGGAACATTGTTCTTTCTACGCGAGATTAAACGCGATACGATGAATAGATAATCTTTTTTTTTATTTATTGAGAAACTAGATTTGAGATCGGATGACTGCAGATTAACAAAAGATTCTGTATTTGTCAATGTTACGTCTACTTTTCAAAGACCAATAATGTCATTGAAATTTTCTCATAGTATTGCAATTAAGGGTCAGCTATGATAGCTTAGTAATTAGCGTGGTCAGTTCACACGACGAAGGGCCTGGGTTCAAACCCCAACAATGAGCTTGAGCTGCCGGTAAAGGAAAGAAAACTATAATGCAATACACCCATCAAAGCTCTAGCTAGCCTAGCCTAGTTATCCTAGCTTGCCTATCTATCTATACAATTGTAAAGAGGATAGATTTGTTTGTTTGTATTGAATAGGCTCCGAAACTACAGGACCGATTTCAAAAAATTCTTTCACCGTTGGGAAACTACACTATCTCCGGGTGACATATGCTACTTTTCATCCCTGTATTCCCACTGGAACTGGAACTAAACAAGTGAAACCACGAGGCATCCGCTAGTCAACAATAAAAGAAGTCTTATAATACTTCAAACTCCCCACGAGAACAAACATTTACATGTTCCATGTTAATCCTGAGTGGAACCACCCCATGCAGCAGAAAAGTTGTAAGGCGAGCTATATAGCAAGGCAATCAATACTAGAGAAAAAGCGGCCATCGTCATACTTTTGTCCTAATTCGGAAAAAAGTTCATCTGACACTGCAACCAATAAAAATTGGGAAATAGCAAACCAATCGGATCACAGAATAAATAGCTTCCTGTTCCCGCTTGACCCGACTAATCGCGTCAGCGCATTGACGCGTCAATATTTACCCTGAACGACTTTGAAGTGGCAATCGCCAACGAAAACAAACACAGATCATTTTCAATGAATAAATGCTAAAGTTTTGTCCGACTCGATTTTTTAACAACTTACTTAGAACATTCTTTCTTTCTTTCTTTTTTATGTAAACTTAATGAGACGAACTAGACGCTATTCGGATTTAAAAAAAAATATTTCAGGCAACAAGACCCATATAAAAATACAAATACAATTTAACCTTAATTTTTTTAATTCAAGAGATAATTTTTATTAACTATAAAGTCACCAAATTTTTCCACATTTTTCATTCGCACAGCGAGGTTGTGGAACTCTGCCGGAGTCTGTGTTCCCTGTTAGGTACAATATTGGCGTCTTCAAATCTAGAGTAAATAGGTTTCTTCTAGGTAAGCGTGCTCCATCTTAGACCACACTACTGTTTAACATCAGGCAGAGTGTGGTCAAACGCGAACCTATTTTGAATTAAAAAAAAAAAAAAACCAAAGTTAAATTGACTAAGATATTAAAGTAACACAAAAACTAATATTTGTTAACACAAGTTACAAGTCAAATAAAACATTTAAACATATAGATAATAAAATAATAATATTGCTAGAAATAAATAAATGTCATAGTAATAATGTTGTTTTAGCTCTTTCTCATCGGCACCGGCATCGGTAAATGTCTATTACAGGCATGCCGAAGAAAAGAGCAGTCTAGCTTGGCGGCAATCATCTTAAGAACGGTGATGGTAAGAGATAACGCATGTCTAAGACCATTGCAGCGATACACAGAACTTTGAGTAGCAAAACAAAGTCCTAGACATAATTGGTTTGAGACATTCTAGTTTCGAATGGTTAGTCTCAACAGCCCTTTAATATCTTTCAAAACGGAACACAATAATGTTTACACACTTCTTTTTGGCGGCAGAATATCTAGTACTGCGGTGGTACCTACCTAGACGACCTCTTGCTAAGGAGATGTACCGTAAAGTAAACAACAACGTACAAGTAAACCGTCTTAACTCTGTTTCGCTTACATAATTTTTTTAGTGGCAACTGTACCTACTTATCTAGTAGGTACAGCTGCCAACGAAAACATTTGTGATAGTTACAAAAGAAAATGACATTAAAAAAAGGAGTTTTTAATCACTTTCGTTAAGGACGATATTCCTGTTTTTTTATTTAAGATGTTTTAATTCGACTATCAAGCTAAATTATGAAAAAAAGTATAATAAATATCTTCAATTAAACAAAACAAAATAACTTAAAATAATAACTACTCTAAAAGACCGCTATCAATGGGAATAGTTCCCAAAACGCTGGCCCCATTGCCGCGTTGTATGGCAATACTCAAACGCTGAGCAAAATAAAGGCCAGCGTTTTGTTCACGTGTGGCGTCGACCAAACGAGATGACAATTCTTTAAAAAAATTTGTAATGTTTTTCATGTAATTATTTACGTATTTTTTCTATTGTATAATTAAATTATATTTCTATACTAAAGCCTCTAAATTGGTACAAATAGAAGAACAATAGAATTTTCCTACCGCTGAGCAGTAGGGTGTAAACATTTCTGTATTCCGATTTGAAGAGCAAATTACAGGGCTATTGAGACTAACCATCGAACGTCTCAGAGTAATGAGCGCGAAATCAACGATGCCATTGATGATGTTTATTATTCAAAGTTCTAGGTACAATAGTCATGGGCATGCGTTGTTTGTCCAATAAGAGCGTTTCATTTGTCTCATTTCTTGTGTCCATCTGTCTGTATGTATGTAAACCTCGATCGAAGTATGACGAGCATTTAAAAAAACACGGTCAAGTGCGAGTCAGACTCGTCCACCGAGGATTCCGCACAAACTAGTAGGCATGATAAATTCTTGTTCTAATTCCTTGCATAAAGATCCTATTTTTTTGTGATTAAATTAAAAATGTCAAAAATTTCGGATGTTTTCCTCTTATTTGTATTATGAGACAATGCTTCTTGCCAAATTTCACAGTTTTAAGTCAACGGGAAGTAGGTACTCTATAGGTTTTGATTCTCTTGTGTGTCGAAATATGCAGTTTTTGCGACATAAACGGCTGTACTTTTTTTACGATAACTGAGATCTGCGTACGTGATTTTAAACCTTTCGCTGCGTGATACTATTGTGGTTCATAGCTTTTACGATCACGCGGAGGAGCCGTTGTGCAGTGTTGTTTCATTTTGATACCTTCACGCGTTCCCGAGATAGAAGATCTTGACAGACAGACAACAAAAAGGTTCCGTTTTATTTTCGTTTTGAGGTACGGAACCTTAAAAAAGAATCAGCTATATATTTATATAGATTTTTAATATATACCTAGATAGATATAGATTTACTATGATGATTTATCTGATAAATTATGATGTATATAAGAAATGAGCTTCAAGTACCTATCATATCTGTTGAAGCAAATAACAAAAGCAATATAAATTCTCGAAGTCCAATCATTTGATTTTAACTGAGCGAGAAATTTGACGCCGTCTGCTAAGCAAGACTTTGAATGATTGATTACTAAGTATTTCTTACATTTTATGATCGAAGTATAACTGTTTGTAACTGTTCGTCGTTTTCACTAGGTACTTAGGTATTTTTCATCATTTGTGTTTTCTCGGATTCACAAGTAAACTCCTTTAGTTAAGTTTACCTATCATAAGTAAACTCGGTTATTTGAATTCATTAAAATAGTTTATCACAAGTAAAATTGATTAATTATTAGTATTTTACAAAAAGAGTTTAATTTGTTTTGTTTATTTATTTATGATTTTGTTTTAAATAGTTGTTAGTTGTAATGTAAATAGATGATATTTTTCAAATAATATTTTATTGATAACACCAATGTTGCAAATTAAATTCCGTTATATCATTAAAAAAAGTCTAATTATTCCAAAAAAAAATCTGAAAATAAGTTTACAAGTTAACATCTTTTTGTTAAACATGTACAGAAAAATCCTGCGGTTGGCCGCTTTATACACAATTCTATGGAATTGTTTTCTAGGCACATATAATTCGTTGGTACAACAGAACATATAATTCTGATAGCAATCACACTAATATAAAAAACCGAAAATTTGTGAGTCTGTTCGTTACTTCTTCACGCTCAAACGGCTGGATTATTATTGATGAAATCTGGTATGGAGGTGACTGACACCCTAGATTAACATATAGACTACTTTTAGAATATAATAGAATCTTGACCTTATAACTACATAACATAATATATTACACTAGGCACGTCAAAATTACATTTTTTAGTGACAAAATTACATAAAATGAAAAAATACAAATGCAGGTGGTTTGATTTCCATACAAATAAATTAAATTAACAATAGATTTATTAGCATAATCTACTGTTTTATTCAAGCAAATGTGATTGAGCGCAAATAAAGACCAAAATAAATGCCAGTAGCTGTGATTTCACTGTAAAATTTTGCGCCATTTGTCCATAAATGGCAAAAATGTATTTGCATGAAAATCGAACCACCGCAACAAATGTCACTGCCTAATATTAACAAAAATGTCCAGTGAATGATATAAAATGGGAGTTTTGGCGGGAACGCGGGAAGAGTCGTGTCGCTCCGTTGTATTTTTTGCCAAAACTAGTGTTTTGTCGAGTGTTTATGCATAAAAATGGTGGTGTTTTATTCATAAAGTGCCGAATTACAAGCGCGAGTGTGGGAAAATGATATAATGTGGTGAAACATGAGTTTTCGTGTTGCTTCCAAAACTCCATCGAAGCTTTGTAGTAAAGTTGCCACTACTTTACTAAAGCATGACTGGAATTAACTGACACGAACTGGACTTGACAAAGACGACTTTGACTAAAACTAGCTACGATGGCACTTATTGAACTTTTGAAACTTGAAAATATATAATTACTTGACACTGGCAAATGCTAAAACGCGACGCCAAAACCAAAGAAAGAAGATATAAAATGTCAAATTAATTATAATGTCAAAACATGTATTTTTTGTCCCGAAAAAATGTAGCGGGCAACACCGCGGGGCGCAGCTACTTTTATATATATACATATATCACAACACGTAAATAGATGTAAAATGTTCTACAATGTTCTCTTACTTTCAGAAATTTACTCGCAATAAAGTAGACATGAAGAACAGAATCAAACGGGAAAGTCTTGGAAATTTCATAACTTCGCTTTGATTTACCACAAATAGGTATGTAGGTATTATTTGAAACGGTGGCCTACTTGTAAAGTTGTCGTGGCTTGATTATTTGTATCAACAACTTTAAAAGCGATTTATGAACTAATAAGGATTTTTATTTTGATGACTGTGGTCTTTAGTGTAGCACTTTTATTTTTGGTATTTTTTTCTTTATTACTAAACTAGCGGCCCGTCCCGACTCCTATGTCACTCAGTTTTTTTAATGGTTAACAGACTTAATTTTTGACTACAGCTCACCTGATGTTAGGTGAAGGTGTTTTCAAACAAGGTAAAGCACACCAAGCCTGGAATGGAACTGGCTCTCAATCGAGGCTGCCGGAACACACCGTTAGATGCTTGGCGGCAGATTTTCAACTTGAGGGTGGTAGCTAGCCAGCCGAGTACTAGAAAGTACCCGACCACCATGCTATGGTTTCCTCACGATGTTTTCTTTCACCGGCAGCTCAAGCTCATTGTTGGGGTTTGAACCCACGCGCTTCGGCATGCGACCCTACCGCGCTAACCACTGAGCTATCATCGCAACAAAATATATCAGTAATAATTAGTGATTAAATGAACTTACGTGTAAGTGAAGTTCTATCATAATTATACGGAGGCTTCGCCCGAAGAGATCAGCAAATAGATTAACACTTGTAGTAACGCGTAGCGATAACGCGTAGCGATGACCATTTCGCACTTTCTTTGGAGTTTTTTATTTTTTACCCTCATATTTTATTTATTTTCTATTTTGATCGCTCGTGTGACACCTACTTTCTTCATTTAGTTTAGAGATGACAATAATATTTCACAATCAGGGAGGGGTCAACCTCGTACTGAACAATATTGTTGAAGTAAAGGGCGGGATGCTGATCTCTTCGGGCGAAGCCTTCGTATAATTATGATAGAACTTCACTTACACGTAAGTTCATTTAATCACTAATTATACTATTAGGCTTCGCCCGAAGAGATCAGCAAATAGATTAACACTTGTAGACTTTTAGAGATTATGTGAAATATTATTCAAGAATCATAATTATTTGTCCATATAGTAGATCTTTAAGTACTTTAAAACCCCGTTTAATTAAATAAACATGGTTTATCTAACCCTAACAACAACCCTAACATTTGACTACGATACAAGTAATCATGACAATAATTATTAACGTTGAATTATGTATACATTCTAATCATTAGCCTCTTAATTATCAATCATTGCACGAGCAAATGATTCGTATTGAGCGGCCAGCTGTCTTTCTGACAAAGAGAAAACACACCAGGACGATGTGCCCATGAAGCGGTGGCAAAATTCATGTTGCTTGCGCCAAAAATTGACACTAACACGCCAACCATGCCCAGCGTACTCCTGATCTAGATCTAGTAACTTTGTATTTGGCTGGATACTCCACTATGAGTGATTTTTAAGGCAAATAAATAGATCTTTGATGTCCTTGTGTAAAAGGAGAAGTAGAAAAGAACATTAGGAGTGGTTGAGATCAACCTACTTGTGAAGTGTTCATTTCTGTAATTATCGTACTTTTGATTTTGTTGACGCGATATTTTCAATATTCATTTTGGCTACCACATATTCATTATAACTACATATAGGTGTGTACCCTGTGTGCCGTTATTAAAGGGTTGCATGTTTTCTTATGATTATTTCTTATTATTTAAGTGATAAACTATCACGTGTACAGGCATTTAAAGACGAGACCGAAAAATACATTTAAAACATAGTTTGATACTTTTATCTAATACTATATGTTCTATATCTAAAGACAGCGCGACACAAGAAGTGTGTAGACTTTGATATTGAGCTTCCTTATTGTACAACTTCGTTAAGAAACTTTGTATCTCTGGTATTGTAACTTTGTACAAGTTAAACCTCAATTAGAATGCAATAAAAGTACCACTTTTTCAAGTAAACGTCGTATCACTTAAGTGAGTTTTATGATAGAGAGACCATGCAGTCTAAAGACAGATGGATGAGTAGATTTTTTCAAAAACGCTGTCCTGATAACATTGCTGCAACCATGATAAATCGATTGTGCATGTTGCGGGTGCTGATGTGTTACAATCTGCTGGAACGCATTAGATAACAGTTTCCACTAAATATCTATGTGGATTCGACAAGTCAGCATCCGCCATTGAATTATCAGATGAACTTATAAAAGAAGCGTAAACATATATTTCTACCATTCATTTCAGACAAATCTACCACTGCCAGAGGCTTCTGGTCACATAATTATGTAAGGTGTGATGCCTTCCATACGGTTGACGGTGACGGTAGTGTTATATATCTTTGATAAAACTTGCCAATTAGTTAATTCGTTTGCAAAAAGATCAAGTCTATTAAACGCTGCATAGTTTTCTAAGTATGCTACTGTAATTCTGTAATGTTACTCCACATTTCGCTAACTCTATACAGCGCCCCACCCCGTAGTTGAGACGTCGGAAAAATAATTCTGTGTTTAATATTTATTTATTATGTTTAATTTCACTGACGGCTTTTCCGATTGCACGTTTCTACCAATATTAATCTATCATGATAGAATTAGGTATGATTATGATGTTCATAAATACATCTTAGTTATTATCATTATTTTCATATAAATCAAGAAATTTAAAACTTTTTTAATAGTTCTGTGCACAACCAACTATAATCAACAGCTGGATATTATGCTGAGACAAGTAATCCAACAATTTGCCTTAAATCTCTGATGTTGCATCTTTCCAAAGGAAACATCTTGTTAATTTCATTTCAAATCAGCTTAACTTTTTTGAAAGTCGACAACCAAGTACTTTTAGTACTTGGTGTTTTTTTTTTTTTTTTTTAATTTATTTTTACTATACTTTACTTAGAGAATAAGCATTAGTTATTTGCAAATGGTATTCCTATATTATGAATCCTAAAGTCGTAGAGGTCGTGAGACTTTATTTATTAACCAACAGTACGAATGAGTTTAATTACGAGCTTCATAGTTTTTGTAACAACATACCTTGCAGTACTAAGTGCAAGACTGAACTGCAAAACGTTGATTTTATGAAGATCTTGGCCCCATTGAAACCGTAGATATTTTTCTATGTGAGAATATAATATATTAGCTCAAAAATGGCCTTAACAAAAATAAGACCTTAAGTCTATTTTTGCTATAAAATTATCTTTAGAAATAATTTTTATTGCAATCCGAAAATCTTCAAGTTTCGTATGTTTTGTATCATTTAATTTAGTTAATTTCTATGGATTTGATATAAATTTCCTATTGACGTTTGGTTTTAGTACTAAAAATACGCTCGATATGAACTGCCCTTGACATGTTTGATATTTTGAAATTGCAACGTTATATTTTACTAAACCATTTAGTTTCAACAAAAAAGAATGGCAATAAACATTCTCTTACTGTTGGAATATAATTTTGGAATACAGGATAGAAAAGGGGTATTACTTATAACCTTCAATACACGACAAGATGATTAGGTCTTTAGTTAGGCATAACCCTTGATCACATAATGAGCCAACAGATTTTACCGGTGGTGATGTCGCCTGCATAAGAGCTTGCGGCAGCTGTTTGCTCTGCTGTGCGCTTGTCGACGACAGTGCTACTGCCTGAAGGAACTTACGTCCCGATTTGTTATTTACACTACACCTGTTGAAGGTGTCGTACTCGTCGTCCTCCGAGACTGCTTCCGGGTTGTGGATCCTTTCCAGTTTCTTGTTGTCGAATTTTGTATGCTTGTATTAGTTTTTGATGTGGGAAACTTTAACTTCGTTTCAGATTTGTTAATAGCTTTAGCTATCTTCAGTGTCAACATCTCGTCCATAATTGTTTTTTGAAGCGACTTCTTGAAATCTTTTTTGACAAATGTTAGAATAACGCTATTATTGAGCAATTAATAATCACATAATGCACGTTCAGTATGCATTAAAGTCTTTGTCGGATCAATTCCAAGACTTTGAAGTGTTTTGTAAGCCAAAAATTTTACTGTTAGAGGCATATAGGCGCCAGGTATTAGTGCAAAAGCATTTTGTTGTGACATTTCTGCCGATAGACTCGACAAATTTGATCTAGAGAAACTACAGGAACCAAATCAAGTTCGGCATGCCGTAGCAATGAGCCATTGAAAAATAGTTATATCAGATAAGTCAATTTACCAGTTTAGCAAAATGATTCTACAGTCTTTGAAACTACCCGTAATATTATTTACTGAACCGCTAAAATACTGAATAGTACGCGATACTAGAATTAAGTCAGCTTGGTTGAAGAGCAAGCATAGATAGCGAAGAGGTAATCTTTACAACTATCCGCAACGCTATACAAGTATAAGTGGCACGAGACAGCCCAAAAAGCTGCCCACATTGCCCGAGGTTAGTTTACCCATAGTGAAAAAGCGAGACTACTCTAAGAGTAATAATAATTATATACTTCTTTATTGTTCACCCAATTACAAACAAATATAACAATATAACCATAACACTAGTGGAACAATTGGCGGCCTTATCGCTAAGAGCGATTTCTTCCAGGCAACCTTAGAGTAATTATAGATAGCGAAGAGATTGTCCCAAAAACTACCCGCAATGCTATATAAGTGGCACGAGACAGCCCTAGAAGCTGCCTTGCATTGTCAGGAGTTAGTTTACTTTTTATGAAAAAGCGAGCATACTCTAATAGTAAGCACAGATAGCGAAGAGGTAGCCCTGAAAGCTACCTGCAACGTTATATAAGTGGCACGAGACAGCCCCAGAAGCTGCCCGCAATGCCAGAGGTTAGTTTACCTATTATGAAATAGCAAGCATACTCTTAAGAGTATACATAGATAGCGAAGAGATAGCCCTTCAAACTACCCGCAACGCTATATAAATGGCACGAGACAGCCCTTGAACCTGCCCACAATACCGATTGCAAATTTCATAATAATTAAAGTGAAGGTGTGGTCAAAGCTGGTTAACTATTACGGAATAGTAAGCATACTCCAAGAGTCTGCATAGATAGCGAAGAGATAGCCCCAAAAGCTACCCGCAACGTTATATAAGTGGCACGAGACAGCCCCAGAAGCTGCCCGCAATGCCAGAGGTTAGTTTACCTATTATGAAATAGCAAGCATACTCTTAAGAGTAAGCATAGATAGCGAAGAGATAGCCCTTCAAACTACCCACAACGCTATATAAACGGCACGAGACAGCCCTTGTAGCTGCCCACAATACCAAATTGCAAATTTCATAACTTTTGATATATTTCTGCATGATTACGATGTCCTACGATGAACTAGCAACACCCAGACACAGCGATGAGATCGTCGGCATATTGTTTTTAACCCACGTTGAGGCTCCCGGTTTCTTTTGACTTCTTATGCAAAACTAGATATTATTATTTAACTACTGTAAATCGAGCAATACAGACGCGTGCGGTATGGTCGAACACTAAAACGCGAATAAAGAAAGTAGGTGTCACACGAGCGATCAAAATAGAAAATAAATAAAATATGAGGGTAAAAAATAAAAAACTCCAAAGAAAGTGCGAAATGGTGATCGCTACGCGTTATCGCTACGCGTTACTACAAGTGTTAATCTATTTGCTGATCTCTTCGGGCGAAGCCTAATAGTATAATGTAGCATTCTAATGATGAAAGAATTATACAGATCGGTCCAGTAGTTTCGGAGCCTATTCAATATAAACAAACAAACAAAAGAATCCAATCTCTCCTCTTTATAAATTAGTGTAGATAGGTTTGCGTAATACGGTCTTTTTTTATTTGAAAGTAATGAGACGAACGAGATGCTCTTCAGATGGTAAGAGATAACGCGTGTCTGTAACCGTTGCTGAAGTAACCGCAAGATATTTATCAGTTAGACTTAGAATTTTAGATGTTAATGAGAGCATCATCACCGACCGACCGATTATGTCACCATCAGTTCTCTGAATTGCCTTCCAGGACTGTTTTCACATTAATAGAAGCAGGCTAAGCGAATTTGCCTTTTAAATCGCAGTGTGGCATAAATCACCCCTTAGGACAATTGTTAGTGGCCCATAACTCAGAAGCTGTATATATAAGTAGGTATACGACTTCAATTTGACCGACGATTCCTAGGACTTGTACACTACACTTAGGTTTTGTTTAATGTTCAGCCACAGTTCAGTTGACTACTGGAACATCTTTTATGCACATATTGTGTGAAATTTCTCGTGTTGTATACAAATAAACTATCTTAAATAAATAACAATAGATAAATAAATATCGTAGGACATTACACACAGCGCCATCTGACCCCAAACTAAGCAAAGCTTGTACTATGGAGGACAGATAATAACTGATAGAAAACACACATAGTTTTTTTTAAGTACATACTTATAATACATACAGTACACCCAGACATAGATCAAACATTTGTTTATATCACAAAATGCTTGTCCTGGGTGGGAATCGAACTCACGCCCTTCAGCTCTTGGAGCAGACATACTACCAATTAAACAACAGGGCTGTCGAATCAAGATGACAGGCCTGGCTGTCCTGGCTGCCATGTCTTTATCTATAATCTGATTGTTTGACCACAGCTCATCTAATGTTAAATGACGGTGTGGTCGAAGACGGTAAATGCGCCTAGCCTGGACTGCAACTAGCACACCGTCAAGTGCTTTGCGATAGATTTTCCACTAATTGTAGTGGTGGTGGGTGGTAGCTGGCCAGCCGAGTACAAGTAACCACGTTATAGTTTGCTCACAATGTTTTCTCTGCACCGGCAGCTCAATCTCATTGTTGGTGTTTGAACCCACGCTCTTCGGCGTGACAACCGACCACGGTAACCACTGAGCTATCATCACTAAAATTTGTTACGTAATTCTCGCAAATCAATATGCTAGAGTCACAGCTAGTTAAAAATGACCAAACTCTTTGAAATTAGGTCGCAACAGAGCAAGGTCTCATATTCAATGTAGACAAGGCTATATAAATAGGTACCTTTGCAACCTCATAAATAAGATGTGGGTCGTAAACAGCTCCAATTATTTCTTATTGATGCTCTATAAGGCAGTTAGAAGAATTATTGGGGTGTGACATGCCTATTCGATTTCATCTCCGACTACTCTTCTTGAATCGGTTTAGAGGGCAAGTGTGCCCTCAGGGATGATATTCTATATACCATAGAGATATCCAAAGATTTAAGGCGTGTCTTATAAACGTTGCTTGAAGTTATTCAATTTTTATTTGTTAATACATAAACAAAAAAATTGTGTCAACTTCACGCTAACTTGAAATATCATAGGTGGAAATGAGACGGACTAATTTAACGCTCTTAGTGTTTAAGCTAGTCAGTACATTATATTCCAGATAAGAGCACAGATACCCTTGTGGTCTTATTTCAAAATGTAATACCAAGAATTACGTCTAGTTTAAAAATTGACCTTATTGCATAGGCTTTAAGTTTCATCTTAGAATAAAATTAAATATTTAAGTACTTTTGTCTTTTTATTTTCAAGCGACATTTAACATTTCTCCATTCCGTATGATTTTACACATAAGTATAGGTACTTATAAGTATTCTAGCAGCTATGTCATTCCCATAGTACAAGCTTACCTAGTTTGGGGCTAGATTGCGCTGTATAAAATATGTTATGTTATTCAATTATTTATTTACTAGCGGCGTCTCGTGGTGACAAACGGTGTTCCCACGTTAACACAACATTTTTTCGGGATAAAAAGTAGCCTATGTGTTAATCCAGGGTGTTTTTTTTAATGTAAAAAAGCAATGAGACGAACGAGACACTCTCCTGATGGTTTGAGATAACGCCTGTCCATGACCATTGCAGCTATACACAGAACTTTGAGTAACAAAACAAAGTCCAGGGCATCGCTGCTTTAGCGCTCATTACTTTGAGACTTTCGATGGTTAGTCTCAATAGCCTAGTAATTTCGCTAGCTGTGTTAATCCAGGGTGTTAGGGACCTCCATACCACATTTTATCAAAATTGGTTTTAGCCTTCGGAGCGTGAAAAAGTATCAAACATCCAAACAAACGTACACGCTCACAAACTTTATAATATTAGTGTGATTCGCTGTTGGGGCAACATCGGTACTTGCGTAGGTCATTAATTTCGCATTAGGCCTTGTAATATCAGCTTTCAGATATAATCCAGGTCACAGAACCCAGTCAATTAAGCGCATGGCACCGCTGATTTATGTTCGAGTGTTAATTAGTTTTGATCAGATAATTTAGGGCATAATTTAGAGACACAAGATAAGTCGGTATATACTGGGTGCCAATAGAGTTAATATACCACCCAAATGCCTTCCTATAGCTTTCATGATTGGTATTATAGAAATAACAGCCCCGCTGGTTCATTGGTAGTATATCTGCCTTGAGAGCTGTAGGGCGTGGGTTTGATTCCCCCTCAGGGCAAACATTTTGTGAATAAAAAAATGTTTGTTCTGTGTCTGGGTGTTCTGTATTGTATTATAAGTAGGTATTTACAAAAAAAAAGTATTTATGTATTCTATCAGTTATCTGACCTCCATCACACAAGCTCTGCTTAGTTTGGGGTCAGATGGCGCTGTATGTATAATCCTAAGATATTTATTTATTTATTTATAACCAGGGTTATTTGCTTGAAGTATACTAAGCCAAAAAGGGTTCTATCCATAATTATGAATAATATTTACGATGGGCATAATTCTGAAATCGCGAAATAAAATTTGCTGTTCCATAATTATATCTAATCACAGGTCAACGAACTTGCTTTTGGAACGGCTGAAAAATGTTGGTCTTACGTTTTCTGCGGTAGTTATCACCAACTTGGGTCCCCGTGCGCGGAAGTGAAGAAACCGACCGCGCTAACCACTGAGCTATAATCGCTACACTGTTGTATAAATAGCCATCTCCAAAGAAAAAAAAAATTAAGAATAGAAGTAGGTACACGATGAGTACCTACTTATTGATTTTTAATTTAGCTAATGGTTTCCGCCCACTGCCACCAGTTTATTTCTGATCACACTGAACCAGTAATAATTAATTGATAATTGAGGAAAGGCTTGGCCGATCAAATAGCGGGAGCTTTATGGGGATAATATTTCAGATTGGTGTTCTATAACCGGCTATTCATATTAAAGCCATTTGTAGCACCCGACTGTGTATTTTTTTAATTTGGCTGTTATAACATGGAATACAATTAGTAATAAAAATTCTACTTTTCTCTACCAAAACGTGTGAAATAATTACGATACTTCAAGTTAGTTTCAGTTTACGTCAAAAATGGATCAAAGGTGATGATTTTTTTACAAATTAGACCATGGACCGGCAAGCGTACGACCACCCTCGTCTGTCCAACCACAAAGTGAACAGACGAGTATTCTATCAGTTATCTTATTCCCACAGTACTAGCTTGGTTTAGATGTTAAAATGTTCTACAATATTTATACTACCAGCGTAAAAAGAACGGCGTCATTCAGAATTTTCTAGATTGTAAGTAGTACTAGTACTACTACAACTAGGACTGGGTACTTTCTAGTACTCGGCTGGCTAGCTACCACCCTCAAGTTGAAAATCTGCCGCCAAGCACCTAACGGTGTGTTCCGGCAGCCTTACTTGAGAGCCAGTTCTATTCCAGGCTAGGTGTGCTTTACCATCTTCGACCACACCTCCACTTAACATCAGGTGAGCTGAGGTCAAACACCTAGCCTGTCATCAATAAAAAAAAAAAAGTAGGTACCTAAGTAGTTATGTTTTTTTATTGTCATGTCATTGTGGTATATGTACACCAAGGAGTTTTTATACTTTTTATAAGTGGCCTGTTACTTTTATATCGTGCGCTTGGCCGATAGTCTTTTGTTTCGGCAGCGTGGTTTTGTCAAATAAATGGTTTGATTAGAAAAGCATTTCGCTGTGTTATTTTAATTAAAATACACATTAATTCACTTCCTCGTCGCCAAATAATGTGTTACAAACACTGATTATAATCAGTGTTTTAAAATTAATATAATGACACATTTGAAATTTTAAATAGCTTGTAACATTGGTGTTGTCAATAAAATGTTTGTATATTATGTATATGTATTTGATTAGCTATGATTATGTTTGTACTATATTTTTGTTCTTTTTTTTATTCGCTATAAATACTCGCTCTTTGCACATCTCGTAAAATATTTCATACCATTCAAATCAGTCAGTAACCAGTGAACATAAATTTTCATGACATACGACTTTCCCAATGAACATTTACTGGTACGTGTAGCAATGTCCATGCTCTATCTAAATTTAACAACTTTTCGCTTCCCAAATATTACTTTATTTTCCGTGGATAAAAATTGAAACGTGTTGGACTGAAACTATTTTTATTTTCATCATCATCATCATCCACAGTCTTCTTTATCCCATTGCTGGGTTAGACCTCTCTCTAGGTGTATTTACAATCTTCGAACACACCGTCACTTACCTTCAGGTGAGCAGTAGTCAACAAAAACTAGCAAGCCAAATAAAAAAAAAAGTTATTTCAATCGAAAAAAGGTTTCGTTTGTTGTGCTGGTTAATGCAGCATATTTTTCGCTGCTTTGAAAAAAGTATATTGCATCATTTTATATACCTCTAGCGTCTTAAGTTTTCATTACCAATCATGAAAAACAAAACAAGACCGTTGCTCAAAAGAAACACTCGAGAGTTTATTTTAAAAGAATCATTTATTTTCTGGAAGTCAAAGTTAAGTCTTCTGTATTTGGTTTTCTCTACAATCTTCCCCGTCAGCCGCAAAAGTTGTTTGAATACTATTTCATTCACAAAGAAAACCAATCCTATACATTTACCAAGTTATTTTCTTCGTTTTAGGCAAACTTTTTTAAATTACTGGTGGTTTTGTGCCGTAACTCTTGAAAAATACTTTCGTTTTTCACATCCATATATTTTCCGTGACCTTTCAACAAAGTTACAAATTTTCGTCAAAAAGTTTCGTTGAGCAGCATTCGTGAGTTGTTTGTGTGAGTTTAGTTCGAGGTTTTACATTTATATTGTATACTGAATACTCTTAATTATTTACACCACAAACTACAAACATGAAATATGGCTTAAAAACTACTATAATGTAAGAAACAAATAACTCAGCGGCTGTCATTAGGTTTGAATAAATTTTTTACACATTTTTAATCAATTTTCTCACCATTTTTTTCTTCTTTATTTTGGCATCGTACCTACTTAATGCAGTAGGTACCAGTTTCAAGAGTATCAGCAATGCCCTGGACGTTGTTTTGTTACTCAAAGTTCTGTGCATCGCTGCAATGGTCATGGACAGGCGTTATCTCTTAACATCAGGAGAGCGCCTCGACCGTCTCATTACTTTTACATAAAAAAAAAAAAAAAAAACAATATTTGTAATTTTTTTTTTGATTAATCAAGAAATAAATCTGAGTCAAAGTCACACAAAGTTTGTCAAGTTTGAGTTTAATCAAGCTTTAGTAAAATAGTAATGACATTACTACATACAAGCTTTGACAGAGTAGAAACACAATGTTCAGAAAAAAATATAATGCAGCGACAAAACTTTTCCGTGTTATATTGAACACCAGAAATCTTAAAAACAAATAAAAATGTAATGGAAAAAACGGGGAATATCAACATAATACACAGTCAAAAACTTTCGTCGGGATTTCGATACCAAAATGTATGAAAAGTAGCACAAACGCAACGTAAAATGCTGTAATATTTCATGCGTATTGGATAATGATCGATGTGCCAAGGACTTTCTCAAAAATTTACATTATAGGTACCTACTATTTATTACATCCTACATTCACGTGACACGCGATTGCGTCACACTTCCCTGCCAAAAAAAAACTTCGCCTAATCTTTATTTCATTGATTGTTGATCGGAGAATCATTCAAAAACAATACATTTCTATTTCAAAAAAACCATCACGCGTTCGTGCTCTTTTCGGGACAAAGGCGAAAGTCCCTCGGAATATTAAGCAGGGTATAGAGGTCGCAGGCTAAAAATAAATCTAAGGATATCCAATGATATAGGCACCGCAATAACTGCTAATATGCTTTCGCAAAGGAATTTTGCCAAGGTGAGAAATGGCTTGAATGTGTTATAGTGCTGCCATTGTTACTTTGAAAAGTACCTACCGTCTACTAATCTACCTTCGTTGATATACTGACAACAATCCACTATGTAAGTCTTGTAATTTTAACAAAGTTTTTTTTGCTTTTTATAATTATACACATAAAATATATATACTCTATATGTATAGGTATATATTCTTTACATGTAGACTTTTTTGTCGCTTCTTTTTTGGGGCCAACACATCTATCTTAACATAAAAAAATAGGATAATATTCATATAAAAAAAATTTCAAAATAAAAAAAATAGGATAGTTTTCATTGACAGCCCTGTTGGTGTATTGGTAGTATGTCTGCTTCGAGAGCTGAAGGGCGTCGGTTCGATTCCCACTCAGAACTAACATTTGTGTGACTAACATCGATGTTTGTTCTGTGTCTGGGTGTACTGTATGTATTATAAGTATGTATTTACAAAAAAAAAAAGTATTTAAGTATTCTATCAGTTATCTGTCTTCCATAGCACAAGCTCTGCTTAATTTGGGGTCAGATGGCGCTGTGTGAATGTCCTATGATATTTATTTATTTCTTTATTTATATCAGAAAAACGTTAGGTTCCTGTGGGATTACCAAAAATATTGAAACACACATGCCACACCCACGCCACATGTCATGATGTTTCACTGTACTCAAGAAAATCGTTCACCAAACATCGTATGGGTATGAAGAGATTTTAAAAACATCGATTCGCAAAGAAGAAGAGTGCGTTATAGCTGAGCATAATAATGTGTATCTCGTTGCAAAGTAATGAAAAACATTTCGTATAATCTGCGAACTTAACAAAAAAGAAAGTTTTTAAATTTCACGCGGACAAGAAAATCTAGTTAAAAAGAATAACATAAACATATCTTGAACTAGCGGACACCTCGCGGTTTCACCCGCGTAGTTCCCGTTTCCGTGGGAATACAGGGATAAAAAGTAGCCTGTCTCACCCGGAGATAGTGAAGCTTCCCAACGGTGAAAGAATTTTTGAAATCGGTCCAGTAGTTTCGGAGCCTATTCAATACAAACAATCAAATTTTTCCTCTTTATAATTGTATAGATTTGTAAATAAAACTGATCGATAGAATTATTATTGCGGTCGACTGTACCGTAGACATAAGTTCACTCAGCAAAATCATATAAGCACTAGGAAAATTGTATTTCCTATACCTACTTCAATGCCGCCCCCTCTAATGCCTACGAGTAGGTACGTCATGATCGAAAAGCCTGAATCTATCAAATTCATCTGCCGCCAGTTCCGATAGTTCTTTATTGACACGAAAGAGATTTGGCTTCGCGTCGCGCCTACTCCCAGCTATTGTCAACCGTCATGTCACTCAATCATCTGGCTTATTGACAGTGGAAATGTTACTCTTCAGACTGTGGGACAAAATGAATCTTAAAAAGCAAATTGCATCGTGTTGTTCAGGCGGGATAGCGGTCAAACGCAAGCCTTTCTATTATAAAAAAACCCGATTTGCGACTCAGGTATAGGAATATAGGGCAACGATAGAATCTAGTCCTCGGCTGGTTTAATGTGTTTAGTAAGAAAATTTGTAAATCTGTATGCGTTTGTTTGTCTTTGGATTTGATTGTTTGTTTGTTTGTATTGAGTAGGCTCCGAAACTACTGGACCGATTTCAAAAATTCTTTCCCCGTTGGGAAGCTTCACTATCTCCGGGTGACATAGAATACTTTTTATCCCTGTATTCCCACGGGAATGGGAATTACGCGGGTGAAACCGCGAGGCGTCCGCTAGTACATTATGCCCCTATAATCACTTCGTTCAGTTTAACTTTAGAGCACTTTATTTACAACTTGTTCAGTACACTACAAAAAAAATTAGATTTGGAAACAAACACAATGCTTTCTAGTATCTGCTATAACCCTGTACCTACTGATATGTCTTGAAAAATTAATTAAATAAAGTTAAGTTAAATAAATGCGAATTTGGTTTACGTAATCCATTTTTATTTGTTCATAAATAACTTCACGAATTAAAAATTAGGCTCTCAAGTGAGGCTGCCGGAACACACCGTTAGGAGCTTGGCGGCAGATTTTCAACTTGAGGGTGGTAGTTAGCCAGCCCAGTACTAAAGTACCCTACCACCATGCTGTGGTTTCCTCATTAATCTTAGTGTATTTTTAGAAAACATACAACTAAAAAACTAGAGAAACTTAAAATCGGTACAGTTGCACTCATTATTACACCGAGTGCAAGTTCAATCGTGCATGGAATACTTGCACCTTTGGGATGAATCCACCAAGTGCCAGCTGGATGCTTCGAAGTCAATTGAGAAACGTGCCACACTCGTCTGCAATTACTCCCTCGTTCAAGTTAATCTTTGTAACCTTGAACATCGTCAAGTTGAAAAGAAAAACGTTTAATTTTGTAACAAGCACAAAAACAAAAACAAACAAACAGAGACAAAAGTTGCTAAGCTAAGCTGCTATTTACAACTCCTGATAAATACAATCTGGGTGTCTTCAAGTCGAGAGTGAATCGGTGTCTTCTAGGCAAGCGTGCTCCATCGTCGATCGCATCTTCACTTAACACTAGATGAGATGGCGATCAAATACCATGGTCATACCACCTACCACTTACCACTTATTACCACCAGTTTTATGCTGAGGTGAGCCCCTATTTCGTAACTGTTTGTCTCTGTTTGTTTTAATAAAAAATCATTTTCTTTCTTTACTTATTTTTTTTATTCAAAATAGGTTTGCGTTTGACCACACTCTGCCTGATGTTAAGCAGTAGTGTGGTCTAAGATGGAGCACGCTTACCTAGAAGAAACCTATTTACTCTAGATTTGAAGACACTCATATTGTATCTAATAGGGAACACAGACGCCGGCAGAGAGTTCCACAACCTCGCTGTGCGAATAAAAAATGTGGAATCAAAACGCTTTGTGCGTACATGGGGAACATCCACCATGTAGGTACGGATGACGTTTTGGTCGCGTTTGTCTGGCCGTCCGGTAAAAGAAAGGTGCTGGGGGAACCAAATGCAAGCCTGTTCATCTAAGAAGCACTCGCGGCGAGCAATTTCCCCAGGGGTCGTGGCGCCTAGTTTTAGCAAAGGGGAGAAATCCGCGAGTCCAAATCTCTCCACGCCATAGGAAAGAAGGAGGTGGAAGGACTGAACTCATCATAAAAACCCGGACTCTCGCACGAAGGGTTCCGTACTATCTATCTATCTATCTATACTATTATAAAGAGGAAAGATTTGATTGTTTGTTTGTTGTTTGTATTGAATAGGCTCCGAAACTACAGGGCCGATTTCAAAAATTCTTTTACCGTTGGGAAGCTACACTATCCCCGGGTGACATAGGCTACTTTTTACCCCTATATTTCCACGGGAACTACGTGGGTAAAACCGCGAGGCGTCCGCTAGTTATCTATAAAAACGGCAAAAACTCTCGTTTGTTGTATGGGAGCCCCCTTAACTATTTATTTTATTATATTTTTTAGTATTTGTTCTTATAGCGGCAACAGAAATACATCATCTGTGAAAATTTCAACTGTTTAACTATCACGGTTTATGAGATACAGCCTGGTGACAGACGGTCAGACAAGTCCCGTTTTACCCTTTGGGTACGGAACCCTAAAAAATAGAAAAAAGTATAATTGTTTAAATTAGGTACTCTTTGAAAATGTTGCACGTTTTTTTTGCTAGAATTTTATATGCTTAGTAGTAGATAGGTAGGTATCTTCGCATTGTAACATTGTCTGAAAAGTCCTTGAGGATCGAAAAGGGGAGCTATTATCGAGATTACGGCCTTTCTTCGAGCCTCTATGAAGGCTACATAGCAAATATTTAATACCCGGGGTGACGCGAGTTAGATGTTTTGATCGTGTATACTTATCCAATGGGTTAACATTGAATTAAGGTGCTTTGTGTATCCAGCCGTCTGTCGTCGTACACGTACTTATTTGACAATGAAATTCGATCAGAAATTATTTTTATCACAACCTGTTAAACAGATAGGTAAGTACGAAGTACCTACTACATTACAAAATAAGAGTGAAAAGAAAGGAATATCTCTTTGAGATGTTGTAGGTACTAAACTGAATTCATCCTACTAATATTATAAATGTGAAAGTTTGTATGTTTGAATGTTTGATTGTTTGGATGTTTGGATGTCTGTTACACGATAACGCAAATACGGCTGAACGGATTTGAATAAAATTTGACATATACATAGCTTATTAGATTTATATAATACTTTTTACAACAGATTTATTTATTTTGAAAGCATAATTATCATTACTTAAAAGCATAATTGTCTAACAGATTGTCGTATTGACAGATGTCAGATTGACAGAGGATAGTTTGACAGATGTCAGATTGACAGATGTCCGATTGACATATGTCAGATTAACCGCTGTCAGTTTGACAGATGTCAGATATCAGTTTGAGAGATGGCAGTTTGACAGATGTCAGATTGGCATATCTCAGATTTACACATTCATGACTGTTGCTTAGGTATTTGTTTCTTACGTGTTTCTCATCTCTCTGAACCTAATTCTAAACTTAACGCGTACAAAGTCGCGGGGTGTACATCGCTGCTTTGGGGCTCATTACTTTGAGACTTTCTATGGCAGCCCTGAAATTTACTAGCTGCAGTACCCTTCATACACATTACTGCTTGGCGGCAGCATATCTGGTACTGCGGTGGTGCCTACCTAGACGAAGTTAAGCGAAGATGCTGTCTACGATAATACGGCTCATGAATCACAAAAAATGACCAAGCCCTTTTAATATGATGTTGAAGCGGTTCTCTATATGTATTTGAAGTACCCAATCACATTATTACACGGAAAACACAGAATAGTGAATTAAATTTTACGACCGCCATAGTGGACGCGGATCGTTCTACCGCTCCCAAAATGGCTACAGGAACGGTCCGTCACAATAAGGCATTGTCGGCTAAAATTAGCTCGGCTATTGTCGTGTGTGATTATAATGTTAATTCTGGTCAGCTACTGTTTGTGACCGTGGCAGTGGACATCACAGAAGGACCGCACTTGAAGGCTCATCTCATTACTCAAGATCATAAAAATTCATTTTTATAGACTACGTCATTCTATGATAACCTAGGTAGGTACCAACTACTTACTTGTATTTCTGAATATTTTCTGTACAAATACAAAAAAATACAAATAGGTACTTTATTGATAACAACAATGTTACAAGTCACTTGAAAATTTTAAATGAGTTTTTAAAACACTGATTACATGTCAAAATAAGGTATGTCAATACGCAAACATGTCAATATAAAAAAACTGTCAATATAAAAATACTGTCAATGGAAAATTTATGTCAATATAAAATTATGTCAATACCAAAAAAATTTGTACTTTTATGTGTCTTGTTAGTAGTGTAGCTTTTTTATAGTTGTCAGGCTAGGTGTTTGATCACAGCTCACCTGATGTTAACATACGTTGTGGTCGAAGATGGTAAACATACCTAACCGAAACGGATCTGGCCCTCAAGTGACCTTCATGTGCAATGTGCATGCATTGTTCACTTCTACATATGTTTGCCGATTGGTATTTTCTTTATAATTATAACGATCAGTGTATTAAACTAATAAAAAAGAAGAAAATCAGAGACATAGATATAATAAACAGTACTTAATTTGTAACATATAACATATTTCAATACATACAAAAAGAAATAACACGGTCAAAAAAAAGTTTAGCTGAACGAAATGGAGTGATCAGATCAAATCATCTGTGTCACTGCCAAGAATATTTCAAAGTGAACTTCTTTTCAAAATAGAAAGAAAACATTTATTTATGCACGCAATCAAAAAAATCAAAATCAATTAAAAACACTGCTAAAATTAGTCTAGTTAGGTACTAAGTATTCAAATAATGAGCAACATTTTATGAAGATTATTTTATAGCTGAAGGGCTTAATAACAAAGCAAAGGATTAATTTTAAAACAATCACAAGCTGCCTGCGACCTTGAACCTGCCAACCTTGTAAAAGGAACCCGTAAACACCCGGAAACTCAATAAGTACCGAAATAGAATGAAATGAAGCCTACTAGATAAATATAATGTTATCTTGAGATGGAAAAATGATGACCATATAATATTTCTTTATGGTTGCCAGGCTAGGTGCTTAACCACAGCTCACTTGAAAATAATTTGGCCATATTTCATTTCATAATTTCAAGAGACAAAAAACATTTGAAACTACTTTTTTTACCTGACATAGTAATTCAGTATATGTATCATAGTATTTATTAATTTCAAACCTCCACATAATGTATAACGTCCGATAAAGTAATGACAAAAACACATCGATTGTCTTATTTCACCAGACTACTCCCTTAAGTGACAGTGCGGTCGAAGATAGTAAACACGCCTACCCTAGAATGAAACTGACTCTCAAGTGAGGCCGTCGGAAAACATCGTTGGATGCTTGGCAGCAGATTTTCAATTTGAGAGTTGTAGCTAGCCAGCTGAGTACTAAAAAGTACCATGCTATAGTTTCCTTACGATGTTTTCCATCACAGGCAGCTCAAGCTCATTGTTGGGGTTTAAACCTACGCCCTATGGCGTGTAAACCGACCACATTAACCACCGAGATAACATCGACATAACAGTTTTTTTTTTATAATAGCAATGAGCCGAATGAGACACTCCTGATGGTAAGAGATAACGCCTGTCCATGATCATTGCAGCGATACACAGAACTTTGTGTAGTAAAACAAAGTTCTAGGCATCGCTGTTTTGGCGCTCATTACTATGGTTAGTCTCAACAGCCCTGTAATTTCGCTAGCTACAGTACCCTTCAAACCGGAACACAGTAATGTTTACAAACTACTGCTTGGCGGCAGAACATCTGGTACTGCGGTGGTACCTACCTAGACGACCACCTGCTAAGGAAATCTACCACCAAGTAAAGTAGTCTTCTAATATTGTATTAGAGAAAATCAGTAGGTACAGAAGGATCGAAAATTAGTGACCAAAAACAAAGCACAATAGTCATCTCTAATCACTACCGAAACCAAACAAATAGAACCTAGAACACAATGATTGATGTCACATAATTGCAAATCCTAACGATCAGACCATTCGCACCATACCTAATTTATTTGATTGAACAAGATCTACGTCAATGTTGCCTTAATGGGAATGATACTGATCGTTCGATCGTGGATTGTGTACTCATTTGTTTATTTTTAAAATAACACGTGTATAAGTAACATCATTCATGGTTGACAGGCTAAGTGTTTGACCACAGCTCACCTGATGTTAAGTGACGGTAACGAAGATGGTAAACACACCTAGCCTGGAATGGAACTGGCTCTTCAAAACACACCGTTAGGTGCATGGCGATAGATTTTCAACTTAATGTGGTAGCTAACCAGCGGAGTACTAGAAAGTACCCTACTACCATGCTACGTTTTCCTCACGATGTTTTCGGTCACTCCTCATTGCTGGGGTTTGAATTTTCTCAAAATTTACCTTTGGCGTGGGAACCAAACTAGCTAACTGGGCTATCATTGCTACAAAACTGTTTTATATGTAAAACTAAATGCCACCCCTGTAAATTGTAACGAACATAAATATGTAATTCTACGAGTTTCAGTAATTTTTAGGGTTCTGTACCCAAAGGGTAATACGGAACCCTGTTAATAAGACTCCGCTGTCCGTCCGTCCGTCTGTCTGTCTGTCTGTCTGTCTGTCACCAGGCTGAATTTCATGAATCGTGATAGTTAGACAGTTGAAATTTGCACAGATGATGTATTTCTGTTGCCGCTATAACAAGATATACTAAAAAACAGAATAAAATAAATATGCAATGCGCGGTCTATGATGGACCACGCTTGCCTAGAAGAAACCGATTCACTCGCGACTTGAAGGCACCCAGATTGTATCTATCAAGGTACACCCCCACTCGGGCAACAAATTCCATTCCTTAGCGGTTCGCTCGATGAAGGTAGATTAATTTGAATCGTGGTGAAAACCATGAAGCGATGTCGCTTTTTAGAGCTTACTGTCTGATAGTTAAATGAGCGGGGTAGCATCAGGTCATGCAGATCTGAAGCGCACTCTCCAAAGTGTATCCGGTAGAAAACCGACAGGCAAGCAACTTTGCGTCGATGTTCCTGGCTTTGGAGCCTTTACAAGCGGAGCATTGTAGCACATTTGTCAATAGACAAAAATAAATATCCTAGACAACACCTCATACATCTTGATGGCGGTAACATTTTCATATTCAATGAATATGAATGGTTCTATGAATATTTTCTTAGCATTTTTCGCTTAGCAAAGAGACGTGTTTAAACAGTTGTAGGGTTTGGGTCCCGCCGGGGCCTCATTTTCAAACACTTGACACTGACAAAAAACTGTACTTGGTGGTAGATCTTCTTAGCAGGAGGTCGTCTAGGTAGGTACCACCGCAGTACCAGATATTCTACCGCTAAGCAGTAAAGTGTAAACATTACTGTGTTCCGGTTTGAAGGGTACTGCAGGTAGCGAAATTACTGGGCTGTTGAGACTAACCATCGAAAGTCTCAAAGTAATGAGCGCCAAAGCAGTGATGGACTTTGTTTTGTTACTCAAAGTTCTATGTATTGCTGCAATGGTCATGGACAGGCGTTATCTCTTACCATCAGGAGAGCGTCTCGTCCGTCTCATTACTTTTTACTTTTAAAAAAAAGCTTTAAATGCGACGCCAAAACCAAAAAAACTCATTTTCTTTCGAAATCTAAAATGTTAAGCTGCCACTTTTCCTGTCTCATCGAAATATTGTTTTAATTAAAAATGTCCCTCGCAAACATAGATGCAATAACTGTCAGCCAGCGAAATATTTAGCTAATTCCACTAAACAAAGTGGGCTAGACTATCGGTATATCACACTAAGCTAGTGGCATAAACACAACAAAACAAAACCAGATTAATTCGACGACAATTTGACCTTCCAGCTTCCAGCCATAATAGCAAAACTTTTATGCGACTTTTGTTTGTTTGTGACTTGATTCTAGCTGTTTAACGGATAGATATAAAGTTTTATGTGTTCTATTCAGCGAGAAAGTGTTATTTTTGTACTTACCTTACCTAGTTTTACGAATTTGATGAGTGCCTGTAGGTCTGGCATAATTTATGTGACGTGACTTAAAAGTAATAAAACTGATGGTAAAAGAAAACGCCAGTCCATGACTATAGTAGCGCTAGGTATTCGGAAGCCTTCTTACTGCAATATAATTATGTGCGTCGCTCACGAAAAAGCTATGCGACCGCGAACCTTATTGATTGATTGATTGATTAACTCTTTATTGTAAACATCATAAATTATACAATACCGAAGAAATAAACTAATTATGAGCGAGCTATGGAAAGAGCTATGCTTGGCATTTCTCTGAGGGATCGTATCCGAAACGAAGTAATTCGCCAGAGAACTAAAGTCATAGACATAGCTCAGCGTATTAGCAAGCTGAAGTGGCAATGGGCTGGACATATCTGTCGTAGACGTGTTCTAGAGTGGAGACCGCGTATTGGCAAACGTAGCGTAGGAGTGACGACATACCTACGTAGGACAGCTGGCGATGGATGGACGCGAAAAGCCGAAGATCGGGCTGAGTGGCGTATCTTGGGAGAGGCCTATGTCCAGCAGTGAACTTCGATAGGCTGATGATGATGATGATGAAACTTAATTATCAGGTGTAACACTTACGAACGACTTTCTTATTCTTCTTCTTTTACAAAGTGGGGGCTATAAACTGACTTCCCACTTGGGGTGTTCTGTGCATTTCCCCCTACCAGCGTCTACCCGAACCAAACCCAGCTCCTTGAAGTACTGGAGCGAGACTGGGCCGTTGGCATAGTAGCTGCAGTGCGTTGGGTAGAATACCTTATCGCTAAAAGCGATCTCTTCCAGGCAACCTTAGAATGGAAGAGATCAGAGGAAGAAAAAGTCGGGGTGTTTCAATAACGAGGCTGTCTTTTGGCTTAGTACACTCCAAGCTTATAACCCTAAAATTTGACAATACATTTTTAAAAACAAATTTTTGACCAAATAGTTGGCGGATACACGAAGTCTGTTTTTTGTGCTTGACAGGCTAGGCTACAGCTCACCTGATGGTGTGGCACACCTAGCCTGGAATGGAACAGGCTCTCAAGTGAGGCTGCCCGAACACACCGTTAGATGCTTGGCGGCAGATTTTCATTGCTTGCTGGCTTGGTTACATGTTGATTAAACACTGATTACATGTTGAGTAACGGATCTATTCGATCACACGAAACTGGGATTTAGGAGAGGTAATCAAGGGGGATATAGATACGCTCGGATTGCTAATGGATGCGATATCCGGTTTCGACCTTGATTATTACACTCGCGTTAGAGATTAAGCAATATATTTAGTATCTAATATTTGATTTATTAAGCAAACGTGGTAATATCGAGGTTTTATGTGTTCATGACTAGCTCGACGGAATTTAACCAAATATAAGATTTATAGGATTAAATCACACTAATATTATTAGGACAGACGACCTAGTAAAGTCCGCAGGAACGCGCTGGATGCGAGCCGCTTCCAAACGGTCTTTATAGAAGTCAATGGGGGAGGCCTTTGTCCAGCTGTGGATGTCCTACGACTGAAATGATGATGATGATGATGATGATGAATATTATAAAGGCTACAATTTGTGTGAGTTGTTATTTCTTCACGCTTAAACGGCCGGACAAATTTTAATGAAATTTGTTATGTAAGTAGTTGACACTCTGGATTAACACATGGGCTACTTTTTATCCCGAAAAATGAAGTGTTCACGTGAGAACAGCGAGTAACTTACTTTACGTAACTTTAACGTAACGTAACTTTACTTGGTGGTAGATCTCCTTAGCAGGAGGTCATCTAGGTAGGTACCACCGCAGTACCAGATATTCTGCCGCCAAGCAGTAGTGTGTAAACAAACATGTTGTGTTCCGGTTTGAAGGGTACTGCAGCTAGCGAAATTACTGGGCTGTTAAGACTAACCATCGAAAGTCCCAAAGTAATGAGCACTAAAGCAGCGATGCCCTGGACTTTGTTTTGCTACTCAAAGTTCTGTGTATCGCTGTAATGGTCATGGACAGGCGTTATCTCTTACCATCAGGAGAGCGTCTCGTTCGTCTCATTATTTGTCACACTGTAAGTATTCATTAGATGTTGTTAACTACTTGTACTAATACAGGACTGCGATTTACTGTGGCGTGTTACATCATAGACCACATCTTCGCTTAAGATCACACGGGATGGTTGTCAAACATTCTAAAAAATTCATGAAATCGTAATATAAAAAAAGAGCAATTCAATACCTACATTTTGTGGAGGGTCCATTGCAAAATTTGTTCATTATTATGAATGTAAATCTAAATAATCCTTTGGGCTTAGTAAAGCCCAAAGGCAGTCAAGCATCCTAGACCATTATCCGAGCCACTACGCAACTTAATGAGAATTGCCAGATACGAATTTAATAGAGAACATTGTTTTCAAAAATGACTTACCTACAAACCAGGTTTATGTAAAGGACTAACACCCTCTTTTTTACCGGGTTATACACTTGGATGTATTAAGCCAAAGAAAAGTATTGTACTCGTCATTATGAACAGCTTTACTATAGGCACTATTACTTTGAAATTGTAAATCAGTTGACTGATAAAGTTGACTTTTGGAGTTGCAATTAGGCAGGTGATTTTTTCACGATTTCTGAGTTGTGCCCATTGTAAAAGTTGTTCTTAATGAAGAGTACAATAAGCTCCTTTCTGCTTTGAACACCCCAAGCTTATAACCCTGGATATGGTACACTCACGACCCGGTTTCGCACGGGTTTAAATTATTTTAGAATTTTGTTATGATACGAACGAGACGCTCTCCTGATGGTTAGATATAGCGCTTGTCTGGTTATCCAGAATTTTGACTTACAAAACAAAGTACGCGGCATCGCTGCTTTGGCGCTTACATTCGATGGTTACTACTATTGACTCAAATACTCCATAATTTCGCTAGCTGCCTTACCTTAGTCACACAATTTTTAATACTTACAAGTGCGTCAGAATTTCTATCATGTAATCCATTATCGCGCTAGACTGTCGCTTCTATGTTCCGCCTGACAGTTTCCATGGCAATAATATAGCTAATATGTAACTTGACGATCTTAGGGGAGAAAAATCTATTGTTTTGAAACACAATAAGGAGCAACAAGTCAGCGAACTTTACGCATCAGGCGCCGCTTCATAACAAAAGACGCCAGAATACAACTATAAAACATACATGGCAAAGTTACTTTTGAGTTACTGCTAAATTTTATTTCCAGATTGGAAGGCAATTCTGAAAACTGATGATAACAAATTGGGGAGACAGTTTTGTGTAGCAGCTCTATATATCAATTCAAAATTTAATTACAACACTCGCTAGCTAATGAATCATAGAATTACTAGAGTTGAAACCTGGAAATCCGAAAGACTTCTCATTGTTCAAAAATGTACACGTATTCAAAAACACACATCCGTGTCCACGATACCGATATTTTTATTCGTTTTCGGCACTCCACTTTGTGTATTTTGCCAGTGTCAAGTGTATTTTGGTTGTTCAAGAATTAGATAAAACTCAAGTGAAACAAGTTTAAATCACAGTCAAAGCAAGACATAGCCCAGCTGTAGTTAATTTTTTTTTAATGTAAGAATTAATGAGACGCACGAGACGCTCTCCTGATGGTAAGAGATAACGCCTGTCCACGACCATTGCAGCGATACACAGAACTTTGAGTAACAAAACAAAGTCCAGGGCATCACTGTTTTGGCGCTCATTACTTTGAGACTTTCGATGGTTAGTCTCAACCGCCCTGTAATTAGTGCCAACGTTACTAAGAACTTCGACGCAATTTTGGAAGTAACACCAAAAGTTTTGTTCAAGCACATTTGGCTATACTTGTGCACGTAATTCAGCACACAGAAAATAATACAATGCCACGGCAAGATTTGTCTCCATTCCCAGAGAAATTTCCCTTTCCCTAATAGCGCTATTCTTTTTACTTGATTATTCTTAAATGGGTAACGTAATAATATTAAGAACTGCTTCCCGTGGCTTGGCTTGCGTAGTCCAGTGATTTGTGATTCAATGCACTTTGGATACAAGCTGTACAGCTTTAGTAAAAATAAACAGTGTAATGTTGTATTTAATGAATCCGTTACAATTCTTGATTAAAACAACTGTTAATGATTTAATAATTATATTTCGATAATCCAGTCCTCGTTTTTCTCATCCACTCTTCACGTCGGCCGCGAGTGTGTCCCGTCGCATTAAAGTCTCTTCCATGACCTTTTCCTTAGTGTTGCCACACGAAATATTATGCGACTAAACAGTTTTAACTACATAAACCTCATAGGTAGATATTATACACCAGTTTGGCTAACTTGAAAACTAATATTTAATTAAAACTATAACACAAATAATGCTGTCTCTAACAGTAAGCTGAGTCACGTGAACTGTGGGTTCCGGTACATTAGCAGGTTCAACTTATAATGGTAAATCATTTTCTCTTATTTTCATGATAGCTTCATTTCCTTGAACCGATTTTTATAAAACAAAATATTGAATTTTGCCCAGAATTTCACAGAACGTATTTCAGAAATGTTTATATATATTTCATAAAAACCGTAAATCCTTTCCGAGTTTATTTACAAAAGAGGCAAAAATTTAAAAACAGTTTCTGTTGCCCGTGTACCTAGTTACATTCTACATTCAAAATAATTTTCAGTCAAAGCGCAGCAGGAAATAGTTTTGGACATAAATAGTTTGGATAATAGAATTCTTTGTCAAAACATATAATCAATATTTGTGTCCATACTGGACATAGCGACAATTGATATCGATTTGATTGTTAAAGATAAATTAACGAAGAACCAATAAACGTATGAAGAAATGATTACCATGTATTTTTTTACTTGAAAACTGAAAATGTATTTTTCTGCGGCCCTCCAGCTCTTGTAGTAAAATTAATTAGCCCGCGAAGGTATGTAGTTTGGACAGCCCTGGTTTAGAGTGTAGACCATTAGTTTAAATAACTAATTGATTACATAAAATTGCAATTCACAATTTGAATTTCTAACATGATGTGTAAAAAGAAAATTTCATCACACTGATAAAAAGTTCAAATGTTTGCGTTTTTATAAATATAGTATTCTGTTTGTTACAACTTCACAGCTAATGAATGTTTTGGTTTAAAAAATCTAATCCGTTAAGCCGTTGTAGAAATAAAAAAAATACAGACAAACTCTCGCATTTATTTATAATATAATAATATTATTGTGATAAAGAGTTAATCAATCAAATTTTGTGTTGGAGCACCAGAAAAGTCAATCCCACTAATATTATAAATGTGAAAGTTTGGATGGATGGATGGATGTTTGTTACTCTTTCACGCAAAAACTACTTCCGTAGATATGCAATCTTTGATGTGGACAATAAAGAGTTAATCAATCAATCAAATTTTGTGTTGGAGCACCAGAAAAGTATTTTCCCACTAATATTATAAATGTGAAAGTTTGGGTGGATATATGGATGTTCGTTACTCTTTCACGCAAAAACTACTAAACGGATTTGGATTAAATTTGGTATGGAGGTAGCCGATACCCTGGATAAAGACATAGGCTACTTTTTATCCCGAAAACATGTAGCGGGTAACACCGCGGGGCGCAGCTAGTGCTATGCAGCTAGATACTTAATAAAAAGTTATTTTTTAATGTTTGACAAGCTAGGTGTTGTCCACAGCTTACCTGATCTAATAATCTGTATTCTTTTAACTATACTTACTCCCTTTTCCCTTGTACCAGGTACCAAAATGTACGGGCTTCTACTAGAGAATATGGCGGAGTATATTCGACAAACATACGGCGAGGAGCGCTGGGAAGACATCCGGCGGCAGGCGGGGGTAGAACAGCCTTCCTTCTCGGTGCACCAGGTCTACCCGGAGAATCTCATCACCAGGCTCGCTAAGAAAGCTCAAGAGGTAACTGTTCTTGTAATATGATTTGACGTGACATAATATGTAGACGTTTATTCTGTGTCCGGGTGGTTCTGTATACATTATATCTATGTATGTATGTATTTACAAACTACGAAGAAAGTCAAATCAAATCATTAATTTGACATTAACATATAACACAAATTAATAATGTACTGTACTACAATTCTTTGCTACACAAAAATAAAGTATAATGATATTCTAACAGCTTTATATTTAGTTTATTTCCGCGTGATGAAGATTCAAATTTAACCAATAACAACCGTAAAGCGGAAATAAACTAAATCAAAATGAACGAAAAAAATATCAATTTGCATATTAAAAATGAACTTCCGCAAAGTAACGCTTGAATCGGTCAATTCTATCAACTATCTAGTTTCCATAGTTTGGTTTAGTTCGGGGATAAATGATGATTTATGTGATATTGTTCAATGAATATTATTACACAACTACCCAAAAAAGAAGTGTAATGTTTTCAGGGTTCAGATAATTATGTATGTACCCTTCAGCTCTTGGAGCAGACATACTACCAATGTACCAACAGGGCTGTCATTGTATGGGATATCGTTAGCATACGAGCGAGCCTTACTGTACGAGCGACATTGGCTATAATAATTTTAAAAAAATATTAGTGGCCATTCATGACAAAACTCAAAACTCACTAACTTCTATATTTTGTAACAACTGCCAATTTTTTTAGTATATATTCAATGCAACAATTGACACCAAACACGGCATGCTTATCTTAAAATGTTTAAGGTGCGCATTTAGGTTATAAAAGTCGCCATATTGATTTTACTATGACGTCGTGTACGCCAAAACACTTGTAGGGGCACCTCATTTATCATACAAGATAACTCATACGACTAGAAAGCACCCAAATTTATTTAACTTCCAAATAGAAATAATCTTACAACAGAATATCTTGAGATTCTCCTTAAAAAAAGAAATGAAGTCGACGCCGTAGCGTAAACCCATTTCGACGTCAATCGACAAACAAACATCTCTCTCAAAAAAATACTCTCTCTTCCATAATAATAATAATAACTGTTTTCCCTCGAGACTAACCGTTTTTTCACAACAGAACTATGATGCTAAATTTCTAATAGGTTTCGCATTCCTATCAGCATAAAAAAGTAATTACTACTATCCTAATACGGCTTTCCTACTAAAATTACATGGAAATAACATGGTGGTAGGGTACTTTTTAGCTCTCAACCACCTACCTTCCTACCTACCAGTTACCTTCAAGTTTAAAATTTGTCGCCAAGCGCCTAACAGTGTGTTCCGACAACCTCACTTGAGAACCAGTTGCATTCTGCTTTATTTTATTTTATTTATTTACCATCTTTGACCACATCGTCACTTAGTATTAGGTAAACAGAGGTCAAACAATTAGCAGGTCAAATTAAAAAAAAAAGTATGTTTAACAAGTTTACATTACTGCTAACTTGAAGGCATCCAGATTCCAGATTATACCTATAGGGGAATCTGCCCACTCCGGCAGATATTCCAGTGGTTCTGTTTCACAACCATATCGTCAATTATTTAGGTAAGTACTGTAGCGAAATTACTGGGCTGTTGAGACTAACCATCGAAAGTCTCAAAGTAATGAGCGCCAAAGCACTGGACTTTGTTTTGTTACTCAAAGTTCTGTGTATCGCTGCAATGGTTATGGTCAGGCGTTATCTCTTACCATCAGAAGAGCGTCTCGTTCGTCTCATTACTTTTTACATAAAAAAAAATTATCAACATATTTTTGATTATTTATACGTCACCTACACAAATAATAAATAATAATTACCGGCTTCGCACGGGAAAACACAACTCGATTAACATTATAAATTTATCGATCCAGTAGTTTCGGAGCCTGTTCAATGCAAACAAACAAAAAATTAAATCTTTCCTCTATATAAGATGTAGATAACAACTTTAATAGTTAGACATATATGATATTGCGGACTTATTTGTAGCTGTTAATTTCCTCTATAAAACGTCACTTTATTCTATTGTCAATAGTTTTCGTTGCGCATGCTAAGTAAAGATTTTTTCAAATTTCACAGTTTGGGTTACATTATTGAGTTTTACATACGGATCCCTTATTGACTGATAGAATACATAAATACTTTTGTTTCGTAAATACATACTTATAATACATACAGAACACCCAGATACAGAACAAACATTTGTTTATTCACAAAATGTTTGCCCTGAGTGGGAATCGAACCCACGCCCTACAGCTCTCTAGGCAGATATACTAACAATGAGCCAACGGGGCTGTCAATTCTGTTCTGTTTTGTGTATCAATAAATTAAATAAAACATGCAAGTTGGTGGATGACACGTTTTTAAAATATACAAGGGTTGCATTCTTGGACGATTCCAATAATATCCCTTGAAACAAAATTCTAATTTCATAATCATCTAATTCAGCATCCAATCCGTCCAAAAATACAATTCCGCCAAAGTTCTTCCAGAGCGATGATGCGTTGATTGAGATTATTTACTCTGATATAAATAGTTCTTTGATGTCTGTCGGTGGCAATGATGCGTGGATTGTGAAGATAAGTATTTTTGTAACCTCATTCATTGGAGTGTGGGGGCAAAGGCAAACCCATTGGAAGCAAAGACTGACGTCCGCGTGTCACATAGAAATTTTCTCTGTCGTGCTAACTATCCAAATTAACTAGTCCTAGTAAACAAATGCTGCCTGCGATCATCTACATCAGTGTTCCGCAAAGTGTGTAGGTATACCGTGGTCATTAGTTGGTGGGCCTCGAAAAAATAAGGTTATCTTATAAACTTATTTTTAGAAAGTATAAAGAGGCTCATGTTTCGGATTAAATACCTTTTCTGCAATTTAAAGTTTAGGTTTGTTGATTAATAATAAATATTGTTTCGTTGATTAATAATAAATGTTGATTAATATTACTTAAAAACTGATTTTTAGTTTGTGGTGTACCCCAAAAACGTTCGTTTTCCTAGATGTAGTCGTAGCCAATTCCATTCCAGGTTAGGTGTGCTAAACCATCTTCGACCACACCGTCACTTAAAATCAGGTGAGCTGTGGTCAAACAACTAGCCTGAAAACAAAAAAAAAATGTTTCTGGAACACAAAAAGTTTGCGGAAAACTGATCTACATCTACACTATTATAAAGAGGAAAGATTTGATTTTTCGTTTGTTTCTATTGAAAAGGCTCGGAAACTACTGGACTGATTTCAAAAATTCTTTCACCGTTGGGAAATTACGTTATCCCCGGATGACATGGGCTTTCTATCCCTGTATCCCCACAGGAACGGGAACTACTCGGGTGAAACCGCGAGGTGTCCGCTAGTGTTTATATTAAGCCTGTCATATCTTTTTGGCCGGAACGTTATTTCGCCCTAGTGCATTTTGTCCATAACTTGGGTTTTTTCGAGATAAGAATACTGCTATTTAATTACGAGCGTGAACGTGGGAAAGCGAGATAATGTGGTTAAATACGACTTTTCATGTTGCTTTCAAAACTCCAGCGAAGCTTGTAGTACTAATAAATATAAATATAAATATCGTAAGAAATTACACACAGCGCCATCTGAACCCAAACTATGCAAAGCCTGTACTATGGAAATCAGATAACTAATAGAATTTTTTGTTGTAAATACATACTTAGGTACAATAAATACAGAACACCCAGACACAGAACACACATTTGTTAATACCACAAAGTTTGTCCTAGGTGGGAATCGAACCCTCGCCCTTCGGCGTGTGAACTGACCGGGCTAACCACTAAGCTATCATCGCTGCAAGCCTACCTATAAACGGTCGCAAATTAATTGAATACGAGCCAGTAGGTATATTCCTGGCCATAAACTGGCCCCTTCCTCTTTTAGCTAATCCCCTTTTAGCTATTCCCCTTTTAGTCTGTTATTAAAAAGCTAGCAGCAAGAACACTATAATAACATTACTTCTATGTAGCGAAAATCCCTCGGCGGCGCAATCAGGTCAGGTCTGGGAGTCACGGCTTATCCCACGCAACCTTAGTAAGAATATCTAGTTCTAGTAAATAACCACGATTAACAACAAAAATAAATAGATACCTACTTGTGTACAAACAAAGAAATTCACTCTAAATTAGTTTGTGGTAATTCTACTCAGGTAATCTATAGATTATATTACTACCACAATCACATATACCTAAATAAATCTAAACTGTTACAATTTGCTTTTGGTTATATAACACGATACTTGAACACAATACAGAGACATACATTATATAATATTATTATTTTCAAATGTAAAATATATTTTTACATTTTGTATTTGTAATACTTGTATATTTTCGTCAGACTCTGCATCGGCCCATTAGCTCAGTTGGTTAGAGCGTCGTGCTAATAACGCGAAGGTCGCGGGTTCGATCCCCTCATGGGCCAAGTCTCTTTTTGTTTATTCTGTCTATAACTGTAATGAAGAACATGTATTTATTTATTTTTTACTTGTCGTTTTGTAAGATTATTGCAGATAAAAATACAACGAGCTCTATGAGTAAGTTCAGTGTTAGATTTATTTATTATTGTTACTATTTTTTTAATGTGTAATAATAAGTGCTAATATGATTTTAAGCATTTCTGAAGCTATTATTTGTACGTTAATTTTATTATTGTTCCGTAGAATAAGAAGTGAGTAAGATTATCAAATGAAAAACGTGTATTTAAGGTTCAATTATTTTCATTCATAACAAATATTGCATTCTTCATAAATTAAAAAAAAAAGTCCATAAACAAAAAGACAAGTTGTTGGAGATGCTGGGATTTGAACCCAGGACTTTCAGCATGCGAAGCAGACACTCTACCACTGAGTTACATCCCCAGATAAGAAGGAGGTCGAAATTACTAACGTATTGCTACAATGTTTTATGTTTTTAATTAAATCAAAGATACTGATTATAAAGCACAAACGACCCACTCGACTTCACACGGATGCAATTTACTCTGGCGACTTCATTGGAAAACATTAAATTTCTCTACTTACACCAATTTTTGTTAGGATATATTTCATTGTATGAACAAAAAACATAAATGACAGTGAAATCCGTAACAAAACCCATTACGTTGTTTAGTTTTTTTTTTTTTTTTTATGCCATGTTTATGTAGAAGCGAAGAAACAAACAACTTTGTTTTATACTACAGAAGGCTATAAGGTACATAGTACATGGAAATTTTGAATTAAATTCTGAAATGCAAGCAAGCTACAGATAGCTACAAAAATACATCCCTTTCTTTATGTACAACTAGCGGTTCGTCCCAGCTTCGTACGGGAAAACAAAACTCGATTAACAATACAAATACCACCCAATGTCACCCAATGATAATGTAGTTATTCTAATGATGAAACAATTATTCAAATCGTTCCAGTAGTTTCGGAACCTAAACAAAAAAAATCAAATCTTTCCTCTTTATAATTAGTGTAATTGTAGATTATTATACTATTTTTAACTTCCGGAAATTCTTCTTTAAATGAGAATAGATGACGTATCACATTTTATTGCGCAGTTTAAAAGATCCAAGCAAACTAATTGACAAGCGCAAAACGCGTTTCTATTGTCTACTAGATTTGGTGATATTTTTAACAGGCGTTTCGTTCCAGGTACTGGGCATCACAGAACGCGAGTTCATGGACCAAATGGGCGTATATTTCGTCGGCTTCGTCTCCCAATATGGCTACGACAGAGTCCTGTCCGTACTCGGCAGACATATGAGGGACTTTCTCAACGGATTGGACAATCTACACGAGTATTTGAAGTTCAGTTACCCGAGAATGAGAGCGCCTAGCTTTATTTGTGAAAATGAAACTAGACAGGGCCTAACGTTGCATTATAGGTCGAAGAGGCGTGGATTCGTTTACTACGCTATGGGACAGATTCGAGAGGTGAGCGGTATTTTAAATTGATACAATTTTCAGTACCTCAGTTGATTACTAAACTGTAAGTGGGTGGTGTAAGATCGTAATTTGCAAAGCAAAAGTATGGCTGTTTGTTACGTGTCGAAGTTGTGATCTATATTACAATATGTTACAATAAATAAATAGTATATTATAATATTCTATACTATTTATTTATTGGTTCGTGTTTTGAAAACTGTCGCCACAGAAGTTTAATTAAATTTGAAACATTTTTATTTTGCTGTTTTCAAATGTTATAAATTTTGTCTTATATCGCTATCTTTGTCTACTAGTAGCTAGTAACTTTGTCTCTAGCTAGTAAAATTTGAGATATTTTACAACAATTTTATAATATAGTATTGGTTGACTGACTTATGTAATAAATTAATCCAGGCACAATTATTATTTTGTATTTATTTATTATTTAGATATGGGTTCAACCATTTAATTTCTTTCCGCATAATTATAATTAAATACCTTTTTGATTATGGTTCTAATAATTGACATTTGTTTGAAAAGAATTATCCTCTTGAAATTAGAAATAAGCTATTTCTTAGATTGTTGAGTAGAAATCAAGCAAAATAAAATGCAAAAAGATAATTGGAGGCGCCGGGTATCGATCCCGGTACCTCTCACATGCTAAGCGAGCGCTCTACCATCTGAGCTACGCCCCCGGTGAGAACATTGTTGAAATTAAGTATTTGTTTACGTTGCTTGAGGCATATACATTTTTAGTTTAGCATAATTATACTAGATGGCGCTTTTATACATTTCCCGGAATTTCCACTATTATTTTTCGTATTTGCCAAAAATGATTCCTTTTTTCAGGTAGCCCGCCATTTCTACCACAAAGAGATGCGAATAGAATTGCTCCGAGAGGAGTTGCTGTTTGACACGGTTCACGTGACTTTTCAACTGACCTTCGATAATAGAGCGTTTACACTCGCTTCGTTGGCAATGACGCGGGAGGAAAAACATTTGCCCATCAGCGCTTCTGTGCTCTTCGAAATCTTCCCGTTTTGTATTGTGTTTGGGTAAGAGTGATTAAAAACTATAACTTACATAGTTTTCCAATGGAGTTGGCAGTTGGCATTGTGAAACCTGCATAACTGAGAGTTTTTCCAAAATGTTCTCGTAGGTACTAGATGTTTGAAATCTGCCAACCCCCACTAGCCAGCGTAGTGGTCCATGACCATAGTCTTACCCTTCTTACAAAGAGAAGGACCCGCGCCCAGCAGTGGGAAGGGTTGATTCGGTAATCTAATTTAATCCCACAAATATTATAAATGTAAAGGTTTGGATGGATGGATGGATGTTTGTTACTCTTTCACGCAAAAACTACTGAACGGATTTGAATAATATTTGGTATGGAGGTAGCTGACACCCTGGATTACCCCATAGGCTACTTTTTATCCAGAAAACATGTAGCGGGTAACACTTCGGGGCGCAGCTAGTTTGACATAAAAATAACACTTTTGAAATGAATAAAGTAAATGTAATATAAGTCTATGTGTATAGGTCCGACATGGTGGTCCGCAGCATCGGCAACTCCCTGATGGTGATCCTGCCGGACCTGGTGGGGAAGAAGATAACCAACTGGTTCGATCTCGTGCGCCCCCTCATCGCATTCAAGTTTCAAACGGTACGTTTTTTTTTTCTTTGGTTTTGGCGTCGCGTTTTAGCATTTGCCAGTGTCAAGTAATTATATATTTTCAAGTTTTAAAAGTTAAATAAGTCCAGTTCATGTCAGTCAAGTCCAGTCATGCTTTAGTAAAGTAGTGGCGACTTTACTATAAAGCTTCGATGGAGTTTTGGAAGCAACACGAAAAGTCATGTTTCACCACATTATATCATTTTCCCACACTCACGCTTGTAATTCGGCACTTTATGAATAAAAACCCACCATTTTTATGCATAAACACTAGTTTTGGAAAAAAATACATCGGAGCGACACGAATCTTCCCGCGTTCCCGCCAAAACCCAACGGTACGTTAGTTAGACATTGTATTTTTTTTTCTTTTTGGTTTTGGCGTCGCATTTTGAGCATTTGCCAATGTATCAAGTATTTTATATTTTCAAGTTTCAAAAGTTTAATAAGTTAAACTAAACTGGTAAAGTACCAATCTAACTGTTTCTATTTACAGATCCTGAACCGCACCAACAACATCTTCGAGTTGGTGACAGTGGAGGCCGTCATGCATGAGAAGGCTCCGGACAAAAGGAACGAGCTCCTACGCCTCTCAGACGAGACCGATGTCACCACTGAGAAGAACCTCCGGCTTAAAGGCAGGCACTTTTCTTTATTTCTGACATAGCACTTTGTGCATTTTGCCCTTGTTAAATGCTGTGATATTTTCAAGTGCTTGTTAATACCTAAACTAAAAAAAACTGAGTCACAGTCAAAGTCACAAAATGAGAATAGCCCAATCATACCCTACTAAGCTAGTGCACACTTTAATAAGAGCTTCGACAGCATTTTGGAGCAACCTGCAAAAACATGTTCCACAATACATTATAACACAATTTAGAAAAACATACGTTTTGGATAATTACACAGTATGCGGCGATATAGGTAATTAGGTATTTCATGTTTCCGCCACATAAACACAAAAACCGAAGGTAAACAGAGATTTTGAATATGAAGATACCAAAAACCTTAGGACCAATTCAGTTCTTAGCAATAAAACTACACGCCAAAAATCGTGACTTCTTTAACGTTCTTCTTGAAATGTTATAGTCAAGTAGGTTCTGGATAGCATTGCAATGGTAATCGACTGCTTGAATTCTTTTCATAAATAAATCGATTTATCAAGAAAACTAGGTACCACACAGTCGACTATTTTTAAAACTGATCCACTTGTCCAATTACCGCAGACAGCTACCGACTCTTTTTGCTTTTGATTCTTTGGGCATCTCTATATAACATTATCTCTATGCCAGCTACCCAAGTAAGAATTGACTTACTACTTTCACTGTATTACCGTATTATTAATTCAATAAACGAACATTTCGACACAACCTCAGTTCGACAGCCGAACGTCTATCCTGACCACCAAATAGCAAAGGGTCTACAAGATCGATTAGCACGCTACCACCGTACCAATCAACCTTCAACCCTCGTCAGGAGACGTCGTGTTTGCGGAAACTAGAGATATAATATTGGAATAGTTTCTATAAATTGTAATATAATTTCATTCTAATTCGTTAACTAGGTTCACTAGTCTTAATTTCTAGTGGAGTGTCGTTGTCGAATATAAAAGTATTTACTTAAACAGGGCTATAAACTTGAGGTATCCGTATCAGCCGTTTTGTTTTTAAAAGAAAGAAAGAAAATAATTTTATTTTGTAACACAAAAACAAACAATAGACAGACAGTATCTTTATGCGTTCTAGATAAGTAACTTCAAAAACTATACTACTCGCACGATAGATACTACGATGAATGAAGCATCTACGAAAAAGTGACAGATTTTCACAAAATTTCTTTTTTTTTAATATGCAATGTTTTTCGGCAAAGGTTGTTTAATAATAAAAATTATTATTTATTTATTTGACATAAAACATGGTGTATAGATACATTAAACCATAGGCTCCCGAACTAGTCAAAGACTGTGTGTCAGGAGCCAGTGGCTTCTCCTTTTAGATCAAGATACAATTATAATAAGTGTAGGAATTGTAGGGCAAAAGTAATTTTTTTAATGCAAAAAATATGCCTTTAAAAGGATGCTGACTGAATAACAGTATCCATGTAAACAACTTTATTTCCTTTGGTTATACTTTTTACGACAATATTAATATGTGAACATCGAGAAATTTCCCAAAAATCGAGAAAGTTTCCGACAAGCGTAGGTACACCCTACAAAGACGGTCACTCCATTTCAGTTAGTTTCATTAGAAAAAGCTTTGATTCAAAAACACTTTAATCTTGATGTATCATCAAAATTATATATGCAGCTCACAATGTTGTGCTCTTCTTTCTGTACTGATTTAATGAACCAAATTTACATGGAATAACATTAATAATTACGTGCCTATTGAGACTAACCATCAACTGTCTCAAAGTAATGAGCGCTAAAGTAGGAATGGAACATGGTGGGCATTCCTCACGTACGGACTAAGCGCTTCGATTCCACGTTCTTCATACGCACAGCGAGGATGTGGAACTCTTTGCCAGCGTCTGTTTTCCCGCGAAGTACAATTTTGGGTGTCATCAAATCTAGACTAAACAGGTTTTTTTCTAGGTAAGCGTGCTTCATCTTGGACTGCATCCTGCTTAACATCAGGCAGGGTGTTGTCAAACGCGAACCTATTCTGTATAATGTCCTGCCCCCGTACTCTAAGCCACTTAATTTTATTCGAAGTGGTGGCGATAAGTCCTGCACTGACGTCCCGCTTGGGCTGTATTGTGCATTTCCCTCTACCAGCGTCTACCCAAGCCAACCCAGCTCCTTGAAATGTCGGAGCGAGGCTCTGGACGCTGGCATAGTAGCTCCAGTGAGTTCGGTGGAAAGTTCAATGACGATGACATGAATGATAGCGAAGCAGCTTTCTGAGCCACCACCAATAAAGCTACGACCTTACTGCGCGGCTATATGATATGCGGTAGCTTTTTCGTGTGCGCCAAACAGGAATTGCAAAAAATGCTTATAGTACAGTGGTGGACTGTTTCGCTAGTCAAAAGTCTGGATTCTACTGGTCAGGCGTCATCTCTTACGATCAGAAGAGATTTTTATTCGTCTTCGTTAAAACATATTTTCTTTACAAACACGTAACACCCTACATCGCAGTGCGAATAAAAAATGAGGAAAATGTGTGTCAGCGCGCTTTAGAACGTGAGAAATGTCTACCATGTACGGTACCCCATGCTACGTTTTTTGTGCGTTTGACTGACCGTCCGGGAGAATAAAGGGACAGTTGCATGCAAATTGTAATTCCAGGGCACACTCACCGAGTGCCCATTATAAGGCGTGGTTACGACGTCACTGCATGGTATAACATGCTCAGAGCTCAAACATGCATGCATCATTGCTGCCGTCATAAGGAAAAATGTCGTAATCAGTAGTAAAGAAAGACGCTGCTATTACTATTTTTTTATTGAAACGGAAAAAAAAATCAGATACGTCTTTTTTCCTTATGACGCGACGGCAGATTGGGCATGCAATCTAGCTTTTGTTTTTAACTATAATCACACCCAGGACACTCGATCAGATCTCCATACAAACGCCTCGTTAAAAATATCTATTAAATAGACACTACACATGTCTTGTAGTTTTCAATCAAAGAACAAAGTCTTATAAAAAAAGACGACTTTCTCTAAATTGGCATCACGAGCCGCAGGTCCAAGTTACTATTATATACATATGTATAATGGGCACAAAAGAGCAAAAATTAGGTACCTATATTATGTTACTATGTCTATGACTATGACACGAACTAACTACTTTCATTATAGAAAGATATTAACAAGGCTAGTGTTACCGAAACCGTTTAATACCAAAGCAAAGTCTAAGACATCACTGCTTTGGTGCTCATTACTTTAAATAATTACTCGTAAATGAGGAGTCTCAACGACTTTGTAATTTTAGAATAGGCGATACCTCGTCATATTGGTATTTCAGTAAGTAATTACTTGTTCCAACAAGAATAAAGGTAGAATAAAAAAAATAAACCGTCACCAGTGAGGCAATATCAAATTTCGACTCGATCAGACTAGTGGAAAATGCTCACATTCATAATTTAGAAAAAGCTGATTATCAAAAAACAAATTCAAACGAAATCAAAATCGATTTAGCTGTTTTGAAGCTACGATACCACAGGTACATTCGGGAAACTTTGTTTGCATCGGGGGTTTAAAAGTATGATCTCCATTTAAATACTTACCTATTTCCTCTTTACCTTGTTTAGTCTTTCACCTTGAAATATAGAACTTCATAGTGAACCGTGACGTGAATTAAACAGTAGTCATTGAACTTCAAACGTTTAGCTTCATGTAGCGCCATTTAACTTACGCAAAGTTTGACGTGAAAACTTCAAAGTAAAGGTAAACTTGAGTTAGATGCGAGTTAATCTTCAAAGTTGAAGTAGAACTTGTAATGATGCAGTAATTTAGATCAAAGGTTCCATTAATCTCAATAATGGTAGCGTCATTTGGCACGACGCTTTCCTGTTTTCAACGAATAAAAAATAAAATTCATTCATTTTTTTTTAAATAGAACCCTAACCTAAGCCATTGACTTAATACCAAAATTTCAACTCTATCAGACCTGTGAAAGATGCTCAGAAGCCCATTCATCAACTTAATGTATCAGTAGGAAACTAGGTTTTCATTTATTTGGCCAGTTGGACAACGAAATGAACCTATAAAGGTATAGTTATCTTTTCCTTTTGGGTTAAGAAAGTTAGTAGTCCTGTGTAAATGAAACCCAAAATAAATAATAATATCATAAATAAAAAGTTAAGTGCAACGTCATTAATTTATTGTACAATTTCTAAAGTAACGTTTCTGTTATTTTTCCTTAGTTTAGCAAAGAGCGTTTGCAAGTTGTATTTTTGCAGTGGAATTATCATTGTCGGCTTTATGTCTGCGTCCTCAATTTGTATAAGATTTTCTGTTGGTGACAGTTCACTTGGGAATATGTTAACGTCGCGTTTACGTCTACCTTTTGAAGGTGGTTTAATGGTGGTAGTAGTCTTTTTTGTTGTACTGGTTGAGTCACCTATAATGCAAACATAGTTGTTATACACAATCAATGCGCAGCAATGTGTAGTACCGTCTTTACCAGGGGGGGCGATTCAATTTGTGAGATTTAAGTATAACATAAACGATGGCATAGCTACTTTGGCGCTTAGTATTTATGTATTCTATCAGTTTTCTAACTTCCATCGCACAAGCTCTGCTTAGTTTGGGGCCAGATGGCGCTGTGTGTATAGCCCTACGATATTTATTTATTTTGTTACTTTGAGACATTTGATTAGGTCATGTTTGGCTCAACAGCCCTGTAGTTTTGCATAATGTGTGAACATAACTACCAATACTGTGTGTTCATACCACGTGAGTGAACACGTAAGCAGTAAAGCTGCGAAACCAGCGACGTTGCTGCTTCGGGAATTCTTGTAACAAAATCAAACTGATTGGTCATCCGGCTGAAGCGTAAGAGCCTCGCTGTTACTGTTACCGCAACGATTGGATAAGATAGAACAGTTTCGTCTCTCTTCCTCCGCACTTTCATAACTAAGTTCTTGTTAGTCATCCTAGAGAGTTGAAATTAGATTATGTTGATTCGGTTGTCAGTTTCGATGACACGCATTTTTATGGTAAACATGACCTGATTGTACACCCATAGTTGCGTCCTGACGATTGAATTCCTCGACAATCAACAGTATATACACGAAATTTTGTAAATCATTTAAGTTTTATCTTTCCTCGCACGCTGTCACAACCGCGCTAGATTTTTACGTCGTAAAACGTCGTCGTGGATACCTACTGTCAGCAAAGTCGGGTGGTATGGCAAGCAGCTTGGTGTCTACTATGCAGTAGTTGTATCCGAGCCCCACTCCCAGCGCTAGCATAGTAATCAGTGTCAGCACCAGACACACAACCACAGCTGTGGCAGCGCAGCAAGACGCTAATCTACAATTACAATCGACAAAATTACAAACACATTGGTGGGTGTACCCTGATAGGTACAATCTGGATGCCTTCAAGTCGCGAGTGAATCGGTTTCTTCTAGGCAAGCGTGCTCCACCGTAGACCGCATCTTCGCTTTACATCAGGTGAGTTGGCGGTCAAACGCTTACATGTAATTTAAAAAAATACAATCGACGAATTCCAGACAGAAAGACAGTTAATTTAATTGCCACAAATTAAATTAGGAATATTATCAAACAGACATGATAGAGTAGAATAGGAAAGTCAACCTCATCAATTTAAATGCTGTTGAAGAAACATTGCTGATAATATGGTGGTCGTTTTTTTCCTTTAACTACTTGTGCTGATTTCATGATCATAAGAAAAGCCAAATTTGATTATTCTATAGCCATCCGTTCCATAAAGGTTTTAATTTATTTATTTGGTCATTATAGACAAACAAACAGGCATATAGAGAAGGTAAGAGAACATAATGAGAAGGTCCTTTTTTTCTTTTTTTGTTGTACGGACCCCCAAAAATCTAGTTTATACTCACAGACCTAAAATATATAAAAAAAGTCTAGCTTATAGGCAGCCCGTACACGTAGCGCGCGATCCGCGATCAATGATCGCGATCCAGACTGATCGTGTACGAAGCGGATTGACGGACTGATGCTCCGGATCGCATAATATCTAGAAATTTTGAAATCATGATCATGATCGCGGATCGCGGATCGTGATCATGATTGAACGTGTAAGGCGGCCCATTGTCTCAGGCCTATAGCTGTATAGTTTATCTGTTGTTTGTATAGGTATAATTATGGTAGCACATTTTGGTATAAATACTGTTATAATTTGGTAAAGTTTGTAAAGTAGAAATTTAAATAATTTGGTAGTAATACCTCTCAGAAATATACAAAATGTTCGCCACGAAATATCCGCAACCGTCGGAACCGCCACAACCACCGCCGCACATCTTAACAGTGAATAAAATTTAATAGAAAAATCTAGTAAAATGTGATAAAAATAACATGAAAACTTGTGTATCAATAATCACGTAGACTAAAAATCTAAACATTAAAATGTCAAGCAACGAAGTTTATCGAAGAAGGTCACAATGAAGATTTTCTTTGATTGCAATTCATTCCGCCCTTGGACCCTTCATAGTCATCTGAGTGGAATCTCAGATGATTATGAACCATAGTCCACTGAAATGTTACATTTTTTGGCTTTTTTTTTGTTATTTACCAGATGACGCTATTCATTTGTTATATTATATCAAGGATTCCTTAAAACCCCTTCTGTAAAAATGGTCTGATATAATTTTTTTGTAAAATGATCAGAAAACCGTTCAACCGTCAAATTTTCGCTTACAACTTTGTTATTTTTGATTCTACTACTAAAAGTTGTTTAACCAAAGTTGTAGAATTTTTTTTTTTTTCTTTGGTTTTGGCGTCGCGTTTTAGCAGTAGAAAATTTTATTTGCAACAAAAAATGTTTGGATATTTTTTTTGTGAGACCTCTTTGTTTTTCTTTGACCTCTTTTTTTTTGTGAGACCTCTTTGTCTTTCTTTGTTTAACAATAGAAATTCAAATTTTCGCTTACAACTTTGTTATTTTTGATTCTACTACTAAAAGTTGCTTAACCAAAGTTGTAGAATTTTTTTTTTTTCTTTGGTTTTGGCGTCGCGTTTTAGCAGTAGAAAATTTTATTTGCAACAAAAAATGTTTGGATATTTTTTTTGTGAGACCTCTTTGTTTTTCTTTGACCTCTTTGTTTTTTTTTCTGAGACCTCTTTGTCTTTCTTTGGCGGCCGTGGGACAAATAATAATAAATAAATAAATATCGTGGAACTATACACACAGCGTCATCTGGCCCCAAACTAACCAGAGCTTGTGTGATGGAAGTCAGATAATTGATAGAATACATAAATATTTTTTTTAAGGTTTGCAACCCTACAAACTTGGTTTTAACTTTGTACGTATTCCTTCTTGGTATCTAAAAATAAAATGCGTCCTGACAAATGCAACCCCAAATGTAACTTTTCAATGGACTACTACAGATAGCTTATTTTTTTATAAATTAGTAGTGCGCGCACGTGTACGTGTCTATTATTTGATTTATCAGAGAACGTGACTTAAAGTGAACACGGCACAAAATACATACTTGTATTAAATGGATTCTTTTCTTTCACTGAAATGGTAACTTCTTCAAATTATCCTACTAATATTCAATTATAAACTTTCACAAGTTTGTAGGTGCCTATGTTTTGATGTTTGTTACGCAATCTCGCAAAAACGGCTGAATAGATTTTAAAGAAATTTAGCACACTTACATATATATATTACCTGGCTCAACATACACTTAATTAAGATCATTTTTACATTAGAAAAAAAGTTAGGTTCCTTTAGGGTTATCAAAAAACGAACTACTGGACGTATGCGATTGATATTGTAGCGATGATAGCTCAGTGGTTAGCGCGGTAGGTTCGCATGCCGAAGGCGTGGGTTCAAACCCCAACAATGAGCTTGAGCTGCCGGTGAAGGAAAACATCGTGAGGAAACCATAGCATGGTGGTAGGGTACTTTCTAGTACTCGGCTGGCTAGCTACCACCCTCAAGTTGAAAATCTGCCGCCAAGCATCTAACAGTGTGTTCCGGCAGCCTCACTTGAGAGCCAGTTCCATTCCAGGCTAGGTGTGCTTTACCATCTTTGACCACACCTTCACTTAACATCAGGTGAGCTGTGGTCAAACAACTAGCCTGTCAACCATAAAAAAAAAAAAAAGCATTTGAAATTTGGTATAGTCTTATGGAGCATTATTTCTAGATAAAAGATATCATTTATCTTGATCTAGTAATAAAATATCGCAAGTTTCATGACTATTGCTCATTTGTTACTTATATATGTTTCATTTATTTGAATCTAATACTAAAGTTAACGCGGACGAAGTTACGTGTATAAGCTAGTTTCTTATAAAGTTTTCATTGGATTTGCTAGTTGTGTAAAGATTAAACTCTCTTTATCTTCATTGAAGCTAATAAGGATTTGGAAATACTTATGTACAAGTTGTAACAACTTTTGACACATTGTTGGTCTTTGGTTGAGATAGACTGGAAACTAAATCTAAGCTCTTTAGCTACCTTGTTAGAAACATACAGCCAAGTCTCTAGGCTATGAACCCATGTCAAAAAGTTACAATGGAATTAAGATTTACGTAACTACGTAAAGAAATACATACATAGACACAAAACAATTCACGCGTCTTTCGTAAGTAATCGCGTACCTACATGAGTAATAAATTGTAACAGTGTTGAATTAAAATATGTGTGTTATAGCAATCATCATCAGCGCATTAATACACTGAACTTTCGTAGCGATGATAGCTCAGTGGTTAGCGCGGTCGAAGGGCGTTGGTTCAAACCCGAACAATGAGCTTGAGCTGCCGGTGAAGGAAAGCATCGTGAGGAAACCATAGCATGGTGGTAGGGTACTTTCTAATACTCGGCTGGCTAGCTATCACCCTCAAGTTGAAAAATCTGAGGTTACGCACCTGAAAAATAAATGGAACCTTTTTAGTAATATAATAACCTTTTTTCCCAATATAGACTACAAAAAAACAATTAAGGCTATGCACTTTTATAATGATATCCCAAAATTCTGAGTACTTAATGCTTATTTTATATTTTGTGACCGTGTAAGTTTACATATCTTTTTTTTTAACTGACATGTTTAAGTCGATGGCGTTCGAAAAACTATGTAACATTTTCTCGTTCAAATTATCGCAGTGCCTCGAAATAAAGTCTTAACAGTCGATCAAGTCGAAAGTTGTTTTATGACATTGACGAGTATTTCAAACTAAAAGATTATTAAATTACGAGTAATTCGTAATTACTTACGAGTAATTATAATATGTTTGTTTTTATGGGCATTTAACTATATTGACATAATTATTCTATATGTGACATATAACTTCATTGACCTTTTCTTTTTCATTATTTGACATGTTATGATTTTGATATTTTTAAATATGAATGGAAAAATTACCTGTAACTTTGGTGTTATTAATAAAAATTAAATTAAAATTAAATGATTTGTATTTGTATTTGATCCTTTTATGTCTTTTTCAATATTTTTTTTACATTGACATATTTTTGTACTGACATATTTTATACTGGACAATATTTTGTATATCGACTTATTGTGTACTTTATTTGACATTTTGTTTTTATTAATTGCCATGTAATCAGTATTCTATAACTTTTTTTAATGATACACATATTTAAAATGATTTTACTACAAGTTGACTTGGTAATATTTTATTACAAAATATTTTATTGGTGTTATCAATAAAATATTTGTATTTGTACCTATTTTAAAGTCTTCAGCCATTGTGTGTTGTGTAATTGTGTGACACCAACCGGTCTTCGTGGAATTTATGTCCAACAGTGGACGACCTACGGTTGAAATGATCATGTCCAAGTCGTACTAATATACCAATGGAATGCAAATATAATATAATACTTGAATTCAGTCTCGAAATTGTGCTGATATTTGTATTGTACTAAACACCAAAAAAAAAATTAAAAAAAAATGTAACGAATTAAAAACTGCTTTAGAGTGGATTTTCGCGGTATTTTTGGCAATACGAACGTATATTGTCGGTGTCGCTTACTCTTGTAGATTAGGTACAGTTGATTGATAATCTTGGTTGGTTGCAGGGATTCCGCGCAAGAAGCGTTTTGCGTACGACGGAAGACCCTTGCCAGATGTTATTAATTTGCATCTCAAAGGTAGTTCAGTAAACAACAATGTCATGGAGGCCTTATGAAAGACTGGAAGGTCTAGCACTTAATGAATAGCTGTCTAATCACTAGGTTGATGTTAGATACATTACCAATATTTAATATAATAGTTGTATGATAGCAGGCTTAAGGTGGTTCGATTTCCATACAAATAAATTTTTGCCATTTATGGACAACTGGAGCATAATTTTACTATGACATCACAGCTACTGGCATTTATTTTGGTCTTTATTTGCGGTAAATCACAATCGCTTGAATAAAATAGTAGATTATTAGCATAAACTATGTTTTATTCAAAAATCATAAATTCAGAAATCATTCATAAATTTAATTTTATGCTTATAATCTACTATTTTATTCAAGCAATTGTGATTTACCGCAAATAAAGACCAAAATAAATGCCAGTAGCTGTGATTTCACTGTAAAATTATGCTCCCTTTGTCCATAAATGGCAAAAAAAATATTTGTATGGAAATCGAACCACCTTAAAGAAATAAAACATTTTAAGTATAACTATACTTAAAATGTTTTAATTCTTTCAATACATTTAAGCATAGTTTAGCTTTAATCAATGTTCTTAAGTAAAACACGAAACTAAATGTTTCTATGTAATTATACATACTAAATGTATAATATGATGTTCAGGACTTTGTTTTCTTTAAAGTTCTGGGTATTGCTGCAATGGTCATGAGCAGGCGTGATCATGACCATGAGTAGGCGTGATTTCGTGCCGTTACAATGTACTGTTCCGACAATTAAAGTCTCACTTATAATCGTTGCTTAAAATTAATTGAAATTTAATTTCACGTTAATGAAAAGTTGACAAATAATTTAAGCATCGATTAACTTATAAGCCCTTATTATCTTGCGATGATTGGCAAAGAAGGTGTACCTACATTGATGATGAACCACTATTATGACCACATTGTAAATATACGCACAATGTTATGCACTTATGAGTTTTTGAGTTATAAGGCACCTTTATTCCTAGCAGCTAGGTGGCGAGCGGCTTCGAGATTCGAGGGATAAAAATCCCAATCATTTCGCTTCGCGTTCATTGTAAACCTTTTTCAATATCTTTTTTTGACGAGGGCCGAAGTCTCAAAAGATGCGCGATTGCGTTAGGACTACTAACCACCCGGTTGGTTGTTGCTTGACGATGGCTCCGGTATCTCTAGTACACCATTTCTCCTAGGGCATCGGCGTGCTGTCCCACACCCGATTTGGCCGAGCAAAGGTCATTGTTCTCAACATTATGAATATTTTTTATCAATAACATAACTCTAAAATCGCAAAAAGATATATCATTATCATCATCATCAGCCTATATTAGTCCACTGCTGGACATAGGCCGCTCCCAAGACACGCCACTCAGCCCGATCTTCGGCTTTTTGCTTCCATCCAACGCCAGCTGTCCTGTAAAACAAAGACCTATGGAACAGTATTGCAAGATATTATCGTGTACTATTTATTTATTAAACAAAAAACTTAAATTAATAGGTACCTACTATTTACAAAATTTATACAAAAAACTTAATCTAAAAGTCCGTCAGAGGAGGGATATGTGGCCAGAATGCTGGCAGCATTGCCATGCTGGATGGCAATGCTTAGCTTTTGACCAAAGCAGATACCAGCATTCTGGTCACCTGAAGCCTCCTCTAAACGATTGGCCAGGTCCCGATACAGTTCGAGAGCAGCCGGCCCCCACAGACCTAAAGTTTCAACCCCAAACGGCACAAAAAGATACATTCTACCCAAATAATTATATTAAGATGATATATATAGATGCAAGATAATATCATCATCCAGTTGTTTTTCATACAGAAAAAATGAGTATCCATGTAATACATTTTATTCTTTGAATTACCTCAAAATGTTACACGCATATAATTTTGAAACGTGCATATATTTCGGGTGCTCGTCATCACGTAAAATGCGACACGTAGACGAATAATGCTTCCGCTCTGAATACGGAATACGTAATACTTATGAAAATTTCCGCTTCTATGTTTGTACCGATGTACATACTTCCTTGTATTATACACAACATGGCTTGCTGTTTTTTTTAATAAATTTATTTACTTGGTGGTAGCCTAGGTAGGTACCACCGCAGTGCCAGATATTCAGCCGCCAAGCAGTAGTGTGAATGCATTACTGTGTTCCGATTTGAAGGGTATTGTGGCTAGCGAAATTATAGGGCTGTCGAGACTAACCTTAAATAGTCTCAAAGTAATTAGCGCCAAAGCAGGGATGTCCTGGACTTTGGTTTGCTACTCAAAGTTCTGTGTATCGCTGCAATGGTCTTGGATAGCGTTGCCAGGCGTCCGGATAAAGCCGGACATAGTTAGGCTTGTGTCCGGCTTTTGTTACTTAGACATTTTACATTTTGCAAACGAGCGAGCGCCGAGCGTGGCCGAGCGTTTTTGTCGTACCTATACACAAACTCCTTAATAATGTAGGGTTTCCGGCCTTTTTACCCAAATGTCCGGCCAAACTGGCTGATCTATCCAGCTATTAGGTTTGGCGACCTGGCAATCCTAGTCTCGGGCATGCGTTATCTCTTACCATCAACGGAGCGTCTCGGTTGTTTTATTTAAAAATACTATTGAAACTCTCTCCGGATGGTAAGAAATAACTCCTGTACATGATGGTAGTAGAACTTCAAAGACTAAAATCCACGTCATTGCTGCTTTGACTCTCATTATTTTGAGACATTTAACGGTTTGTCGCAATAACCTAGTCACAATGCTCTTTAAAAACAGTTAATGTTCATACTTCTCTAATATTTTAGATATACGAGTACATATAAGTTTGTAATCTCAAGTCGCACCTCAAATCCGGATACTTGCCATTTCCAGGTTTAGTTTTAAAATAATTACTTTCCGATTTAAATCATCATCATTTCTTCGCCTAATTTCGATCCTTAAAAAACCTTTATCATTTCCTCACTTAATTGCAATTAACATCATTTTCATTCCTAATTTTGATCTTTATGTGTAGGTCAAATGATATACATGGACAATTGGCGCATGATGATGTACCTTGGCACTCCCGTGATGCCGGACCTCTCTGCCCTTGTCTCTACGGGCCTCTACATCAACGATCTCTCCATGCATGACTTTAGCAGGTATTGCTATATTTTACGTACTTCTTATTAGTTTTAAATAAATTAAATTATATTTTTAAATAAATATAATTGCCCTCTAAAATATTTTTCACAAACGAGTTGCGCGGCATGAGTGTTGGCTTTGTTGTTGGCTCGACTGCCCAGTCGAGTCGGGCAGTTTTACGTAACTAAAAAAAGTCTATTGTGCCGGTGCCGGTGAGATTTAAACTCTAACAGAATAAGATTGGTTGGTTAAGAAATCAGAGTGAGAAACCTCCTTACAATCACTAATTATAATGGCCTCTTTCCAAAATTCCAGAGATTTAATGTTAGCCGGAACGCAGCAGTCAGTGGAGTTGAAGCTAGCGTTAGACCAGGAGCAGCAAAAGAGCAAAAAACTGGAGGAATCCATGAGGAAACTCGACGAGGAGATGAAGAGGACCGACGAGCTGCTCTACCAGATGATACCGAAGCAGGTTGCCGACAGATTGCGGAATGGGGAGAATCCTATTGACACTTGTGAAGTAAGAAGCTCAAGCTTAATTCTTCGATGGGTCCTATGTATAAGGGCCAATGTGCAAATTGACAACTTTTCAATAGAGGCTCTCAAAGTTTCAATTTGATATATCTTTTACATGCTTCAACTGAAGTTTGTGAAACTTTGCATAGTTACTATGACACATATGCTCGTTATTCTAGCTGCATTGGTTTATTTATAAATATATTTGTTTTTTAATTAATGTAGATATGCCTATATACGTGATTTATTTCATTATAATTATACTGAAAAAAACCAGTAAAAAGGCCGAAGTGTCACTTTAGACGATTTACTTGGTATAAGCTAATTTTGAAAAGACGTGTATTTAATCATTTTTGACTAATCCATATTTAAAGAAAATATTTAAAATAAATAAATAACTAAAACGTACAATAATAATCGAATTATTTTATGAAATAATTCACATTGGCCAATAGTCGTTCCTTTACTTGGTGACATAATATTTTCAACCCGCAGTTAGGCCACAAAAACCAAAAATAAATAAAACAATTTGACTTTTTTTTTTCTTCTAAAGAATCATCGAAGTTTTATGTAATGGAAAGGCAATCAAATAATCAATACTTAGTGTTAAACACCTCCCAAAATCATATTGGACTTAAGATTAATCAGTTTGTTTATTGTAGATACCTCGACCTAGGTTGATAATTAAAGTTTAAAATAATATTTGAAAGAAATAAATAGTACTTTTTTTACAAAATCAAAACTAATTTAAAAATTCTTAGAAAAAACTTAGGTGCTACCAAATTTTCGTAATACTCATGATAAACTGGTAGAATAATATTTTTGCGACATAAACTAGTAAAGTCTTTTTTTTTTAATGGATATGTTGGTATCAACTGATTGTAACACAGTTTTAAGGGTATTTCCGTAGTTCTATCCACTCATTTGTCTTCTCGTTCTAATAGAAAGATCAGAAATGTAAATGTGGTTTTCGAAAACATTTTCAGATAGATTCAATATATTGTAGAACAGAATGTTTTGTTCATGTTTACTGACACGAACTAGTTTGATTTAAGACCAAGGCACTCTTTGTTTATCTGAAGTTTTAGTCCGGTTAAAACAAGCACTTGCGCATCTTTTTGAAGTCAAGGGCCATGTTTTGAGTTACATCTATAACATTATAAGGAGCTCCTTTTATTTAAACCCATCTTATTAATGAACTCCGCTCAGGCGGTGTATAAATTATGTTCTCTTGAAGCTTTCTCAACTGTTGCATGTATGGAGTCACCTTCATTTTATGTATGTCCTTTTTCAAGGAAAGTATGTTTAGTATTAATACTAAGCTATTTAGCTGCATACATATATATACATAAAAACATTATTCTTTTTCTATTTTGGCTAGTAGCAACAATTACCACACAACACAATACAACACAGAACAATTATCTAACCAAAGTCTAAAGTCATCGTAGCCTTCCTTAGTCTTAAGTTTAATAATATCGTAAACACAGCTAGCTATGCCGTTTGAGCCCTTCTTAGCTAATTGTTAATTCCACAAGTAGTAGATATCAACCTAATTTCCAATATCAAGGTCTAATTTCCAAAAAAAAAACGGATAAATTATTGACTTAATCGCTTACAGTAATAAAATAAACTAATTTCACAACTAGGAGCCAGCAATACCTTTTGTAAATCAAGTGTAGCACATGTTTATGAGTCATGTTTATCGTTCTGTTTTAAAGATCTAGACAAATTTTTACTATTTATGTGATTTTTAAATATGTTTTTTTTTATTTCCGGCGTTATGGGACTGTGTTTATAAGAATAACAGAGGTGAGATTGATCCTTTTTGGGTTTGTGAAATGATAAAATGATATTTTTATTTACTACATCTCTATATTGCCTTAATAACTCGCATTTGATACCATACTTAGAAGTGCTGAACTTACAGATTGGCCGTTGACGTAAACAAAGACGCGGGGTCTCCCCGCGTACAAAGTCTCAAATAACCGTTTGCCCTTTATACGTTTAAAATTGTACCACATAGGCCCTTTTACTGCAGCCAAAAAACCTGTTTTCACTTATAAATGTGTATTTTTTTTTAGTGCACTTTGTTAACTAGTGTAAAAGGAAGCATTTAAAACAAAAAAGTGAAAATGCTCAATTTGTTGCATTGGCCCATATACATAGGACCCATCGTCTTTACACCTACATCAACAAGAGACCCGCCTTGAATTCGCACAGTACATCTGTGCGAATTCAAGGCGGGTCTCTGACGACTTCTGACGACTTCTGACTTTTGACGACTTGATTACAAAACATTGAATGACAGCCCAATTGGATCATTGGTAGTATGTCTGCTTCAGGAGCTGAAAGGCGTGGGTTCGATTCCCACCCAGGACAAACATTGTGTGGTATAAACATATGTTTGATCTGTGTCTGGGTGTACTGTATGTACTATTATACGCATGTATTTACAAAAATATTTTATCAGTTATCTGACTTCTGTCACACAAGCTTTGCTTAGTTTGGGGCCAGATGACGATGTGTGTAGTGTCGTGCGATATTTATATTTATTTATTTACATATTTTTTACTTTTATAATCTGTATTAGTGTTAGTGTGTATTATTGTCTTTTATAAAATACAATAATAACTATAGTAAAAAGTGTTCACTGTAGTTGTACAATGTTGAATACACCCTGTACAGTGTACACTTAAACCTATATTATGCCGAGAAGAGTTATCTTTTCCACACTTGTAAGTCTGCACTTCGAAGTCATCTCAAGTCTTTGACTCTGTGAGTAATAGCCCTTAAGATATTGGACTGTCTATTCTGTGGGGAAGTAATCTGAGTCAACACTAGATCGTGTCTCATCCTCAGTCAATAAGATGAGCGATCAATTATAGCTCTGTTTGCTTTGGTTTTCTGTAAGATATATAGAGGATTTATTTAAAAGTCTGTTGAGTCAAGTTATAGATTAGTTACTTTAACCCCTACGTTCAATCGTCATCTCGCCTGGTGTAAAGACGACTGAACATTCGACATTTTTATCAAATTTCCGCGCGACTTGCAGACAACTATGGATCTTGCAACATATTTATGAAAGGTTATCCTAATGGTTACACATAATAGACAGCCCTGTTAGTTCATTGGTAGAATGTCTGCCTCAAAAGCTGAAGTGTGTGGGTTCGATTTCCACCCAGGACAAACTTGTGGTATAAACAAATGTTTGTTCTGTGTCTGGGTGGTCTTGAAGTAGACATACTACCAATGAACCAACAGTGCTGTCGAATTTTTGTACAATTATCTTCCAGTAATAAATCAATACAAAATATTTTTTTGATGCAGTGAAATACCCTTTTCGGGGTGTATTTACATTCTGTGTTCTGATTTCAGATGTTCAACAGCGTGTCGATACTGTTCTCGGACGTGGTGACCTTCACGGAGATCTGCAGCCGCATCACGCCCATGGAAGTCGTTTCCATGCTCAACGCAATGTACTCCATCTTCGACACCCTTACAGAACGGAACAGAGTCTATAAGGTACCTACTGTTTTTAGGGTTCCATGCCCAAAAGGTAAAACGGGACCGAAGTGCGAATCGAATGCCAACGACAAAGCTGTGATAATCCTTTTCATTTCAGGTGGAGACAATAGGCGACGCGTACATGGTGGTATCTGGTGCCCCAGAAAAAGAAGACAACCACGCCGAGAAGGTGTGCGACATGGCGCTGGACATGGTTGACGCGATCACAGACCTCAAGGATCCTAGCACTGGTAACACAAGATATAAATATGCTACAGTATAAAAAACAGTATAACAACAACATATGAATTCAACTAGAGAACGTAGACAATAATAGATAACCAAATTACAAAACATAGCACAGACTAAACAAAAAAATAATAATTAACAATGCAGTATAAGTTACAGAAATAATTACATACCTACATACTTACGTAGAAAACTAAAAACAGAAAAAAAATTACTTAAAACAATACTAAAACTTACTTACTTTTGGTAACAAAACAAATACAATAATTAAAATATAAAAATACACGTACACACACCAAAACTAAAAAACACAACAAATTAAAGACTCTTCTGAATTACAATACAGAAACATATCTGCAGAACACACACACAGAAACCACACGCCAGCGTACAATACTCTAAGTTGTCCAAAAATCATCAAAGACGAATCAGCGGTGCATAAGCGATAGAAACGTCTTTAAAATTGTAAAAGTATATCATAATACAAAAACGTTGTGGACAACCTCCATATTTTGTACTTCCTAGTCTTGGTTTTCTAATGCTTACTATGCAACAATGTTTTATCCTATTAAAATCATCATCATCATCAACGTATGATAGACGGCTGCTGGAGATAGATCTCTCCAAAAACACGGCGCTCAAATCTTCCGCTTTTCGCTTTCAGTTACTCTCAGCTGTCTTCCATATATTGTAACTTCACCTAGTCTCAAGAGGTCCTACACTGCGTATGCCGGTTACTCCAGCAATTATCGGTTGTGTGACAAATACGGCCAGTCCACTGCCGTTTTAACTTACAGTATGTTATATTGTCCTCTATTCCAGGTTCTCACTTATCAATTCGAGTGGGTGTCCACTCTGGAGCAGTAGTCGCAGGTATCGTCGGCCTGAAGATGCCCCGGTACTGCCTGTTTGGAGACTCCGTGAACACGGCCTCACGGATGGAGTCGACCTCGGAGGCCATGAGGATACACATATCGGAGACTACGCAAGAATTGCTTTCGCCATCCTATATGGTACAGGAGAGGGGAGAGATCCAGGTGAAAGGGAAAGGTAAGCAGTGAGACTGATTTCACTAAGACATAATTTCATGTCCTCTTTAGTATAACTATTTCAGGGTTAAACTAAAAAAGGGGGAAAGAAAAACACGAAAACGAAACAAATTTTTTGAAGTATATAATAATTATAGTATGATTTATGATAACACTTGCATTTGACAGGCAGATATAAAAAAATCTTTTATGCAAATATTGTTAGCTAACCTTCATATATTTGGAGAAGAAACGCAATGATATATAGCGTATATGAATCTGTCCAAACATACCAGCATCATAGACTATCGCCAACAATTTTTATGATCATCAGCAGGGTATTAAATATTTATGTATGCCTGTGGGCCTACGTTGTAGACCGGCAAGTTAGAAATTTCACCAAGTAATGACATCAAACAAACTATTTTCTAGGCGCAATGAAGACCTACTGGCTCGAAGGACGTGAGTCTCGGCCACCTCTCACCAAGGTCATCTCCCCCCAACTCTCTCCCCCCTACACTGAGCTAGAGTGGGAGCGAGCTGCGGACGTCAGAGACAGCATTGCTGAGCATTCCGCGCAGCAAATGAACAATAAGGAACATGCGAAAGAATATCTACCTAACCTGATGAACTCGGCGCCGACTTCCTTGATCTGCACCATGCCTATGGCTTCAAGGACTTCTCAGGTAAAAAATTAAAGTTAATAATGATTATGCATTGCTCATTGGTTCTGTTAACTGGAGATCATAATTTGCATTATCCTTGGTCTAAAAATTTCTACTTAAAACAATATTATGTTTCCCTAGTTGAACACGGCTCCGTCAGTAACGTCACCAGTGGAAGACAGGCGGATGTACTCCCCAGTGACGTTCCAGGACGTGGCGCGGAGGAGTATAGCCAACTCACCTAACAGAGCTGACAGAGAACGAGGTGAGGTTTTAATATCAATCTAAGTTCAAAGTAACGCATCACATTCATGTCATAGCCATGAAGTCGTCCGGTGTCGAAAGATACATGGAATAACTACCAGACCTTTCAATGTACAAACACTGTATTATTCAAACTAACTCTTCATTATTCAAACATGACTAACCACCAGATTCTTCATTATTCAAACATACCGACCTCTTCATTACTCAAACACAACAAAAAATCATGCCCTTCATTATTGTAACACAAGTAACGATCAGACCCTTCATTATTAGAAAGAACTATAACTAAGTGTTACTATATAAATATTCTAACACAACTAACAACCAACCCCTTCATTATGCAAACACAACTAACAATCAGACCCTTCATTATTCTAACACAGCTAACAACCAAACCTTTAATTATGCGAACACAACTAACAACCAACCCCTTAATTATCATGACACAACTAACAATCAAGCCTTTCGTTATTATAACACAACTAACAATCAATCATTATTCTAACAAACCAAACCGACTGATTACATCATAATATTGACACATATTAATATAAAATTTACTCATATTCCAGATTCGAGGTCTAATTCAACAAGCATAGCAGCAGTATACGCCGATGCTGAAACCTTGGACCCCCCACGTACCGTTGACAGTCTTAATTCCTCTTTTTGGTAACTAAAATTATATTCTAAAACTCTAAACTCTCATTCGTTTCTCAAATATGTCTTCGATACAAAAAGTGATCAATCTCATAGAATGCCTGCACCTTTTTAATGCCGGAAAGAGCAAAACGCCACACGGTGTACATTCCCCACGTAGTGGGTGATATGAAGTATATTGTAGCAAATAGCCGTAAACAATTCAGAAGTTCTCCAATGTGCATGATATACGTAACCATAGTAAATAACTGTTGTAAAGAATAATGAAGTTTAGAAATAAGGATTTAAGTAAGAATACTGTGCAATTGTGCATGCCTCTAGAATTCACGCTTGCCATCAATGCAACGTTGCCAGACGTCCCGATTTTGGCGGGACGTCCCGATTTTTAAATCACAATTAAATGTCCCGCGCGGGACAGGCTCAGGCCCGCTTTTCGGGAATAATTTTACTGTGCATGCTGCTTGCTGAGGAAACGCGGGTGGGTGGCACAGACAAGTGTGGACTCACAGAGGCCATTGTAATATATAGGGTACGTGGACTGGCCGTCCGCCCGGCGCGTAATGAAGATTAGCGCGCGTTTTTTTACTATATGCCGCTTTCGATGAAAGAATCCCGCTTTTTTCACTCAAAAAGTTCCATAATCCCGACTTGGCAAAAACAAATCTGGCAACGCTGCATCAAAGGCTCCTTCTTGCGGCGGTGTCGTGGGTCGAGTCGCTCTCTTCCCTCAGATATGGTTGAGGAGGGCGATGGTGGTACGTGCGTCATACTCTTGATCGGGTGCTGCTTGTGGGTCGCGGTTTGCACACAAAACTAGTAATAAATTTACATTACCTCTCCCTGTATTGCGTATAGTTTGATTCCACCTTTTTCATGCGTACCGCTAGACATTGGAATCAGCTGCCCGAGTGGGTGTTCCCCAATGAATATAGTCTAGGTACCTTCAAGTCGCGAGTGAATCGGTTTCTTCTAGGCGAGCGTGCTCCACCGTAGACCGCATCTTCGCTTAACATCAGGCGGGATGGCGGTCAAACGCAAGCCTATCTACTATAATAAATTTTATTTTCTAGGTGTTTGACCACACCTCACCTGATGTTAAGTGACGGTGTGGTTGAAGATGGTAAAGCACACCTAGCCTGAAATGGAACTGGCTTTCACACCGTTAGATGCTTGGCGGCAGATTTTCAACTTGAGGGCGGTAGCTAGGCAGCCGAGTACTAAAAAGTACCTCACCATCATACTATGGTTCCTCACAATGTTTTCCTTTACCGGCTGCTCAAGTTCATTATTGGGGTCTGAACCCATGCCTTTCGGCGTGTGAACCGACCGCGCTAACCACTGAGCTATCATTACTAAAATTATCGCTTATTTAAAGTTCATTATAAAGTGTTTAATTGTCAAAGGTGCCTGTGGAGTAGAAATAAAAAAGTATAATGAAGTTGTCCAATGTTCAAGTTACAGTTCGACGTCCCCTTGCAGAGTTGGAACCGCGCCCGCAGTCAAGGACCGTGAGCAGGCAACTTTCGTTGAAACTGTGAGTTACTATTTCCGCACGAAAATAACAAAAATTTATCTATTAAATTTTTATACAAGATCCCCAAATTCATTCATTGCATGTACGGGTACAAGGTTGACTAACTAAAACTTTAAAACAGCATGAACAATATGACCGATTGTTAATAACTATAAAATTCAGATATTTTTGTCTTCCAAAACATTAAAGTTTAATATTGGGAAATAGGATGTCGCTATTTCTCGGTCTGAAATTTAATTTCGATATGTGTAAATATAACAGTGGAAAGGCCGCATGTCCCCAACGCACTCAGCGCCGGCCGCCGTGGGCTCCGTCACTGGCTCCTGCTCCACCCTGAGACCCGACACCACTTCCTCCATCGCACCACGGAACAGCACTGATGAAATAGGTATACTTCAAAAAATAATTTCGCCGCCTGAGTGAGTGTATCCCGACAGCACGGGATCTTTGTATGAAAATTCACTCAAAGAGAAACGCCATCTATTGATACGAAACTTCACTACTACGAAGTTACCAACTTAATGCCAAAATAGCACGAAACACCCACAGCGGGTGGCGCCATCTAGGCTCTAGTCTCGAAGTCTAGATGACTCTATAAACAGTATACAAATAACTTAATTTACTATAGTAGGTACTTACCTACCGTTTATAATGTAAACAAGTATCTTTACTAATATTATAATTATCTTTGGCGATAGATACAATGTTGATGATATTGATACAGTGCTTGAGTCTGTTTTGGCGGGAACACGGAAAGACTTTTATTTTATCCAAAACTAGTATTTTGTCGGGTGTTTATGCATAAAAATGGTGGTGTTTTATTCATAAAGTGCCGAATTACAAGCGCGAGTGTGGGAAAATGGTATAATGTGGTGAAACATGACTTTTCGTGTTGCTTCCAAAGCTCCATCGAAGCGTTATAGCAAAATTGCCACTACTTTACTAAAGCATGACTGGACTTGACTGACACGGACTGTACTTGACCAAGACTGGACTTTATGAAACTTGAAAATATAAAACACTTGTCACTGGCAAATACTCAAAATGCGACGCCAAAACCAAAGAAAAAAATAAAAGTGAACGAGTCTACCCTTCAGCTCATAAACCAAACTTACTATCGATTAAGCAAATACAGCAACGTAAAAAATGATACTGACTGTTTTGATTTCAGAAACAGACCCTGAATTCCAAGATGCTCACACAGAACAACAAGCCACCCACGTATGCTCACCAGAAACTACTGAAGAATCCGACAGACACACAAAGCCAGGAAAAGTGGGCAGATTCAAAGCGCGAATAGCCCCCGGATACCACAAAATCTATTCCAATCGTAAACAAATCAGCAACGATTCTATCAAAGAAAAGAATCAACAAACAGGCAACGTCCAACCTCACGGCCATCACCACACTAAGAATGTCAACCACCACCAATGCTGCGGCGCATTCGGAAATCCACATGTTAGGCACAAATCGAATAGCTCAGGCTGTTATGTAATTTAGTTTCGAATTGTATTGAAAAGTGCTAGTTTTAACATTTCCAGACCAATTTTGAAGGCTTTAGACATATTTTGACTTGAAAAATCCATTAAAATGTAGCGATGATATGGGGTTTGAAATGGGCTTACTGGCTTGGTACTCGTCCGGACGCCTCACTTGAGAGCCACTCCCATTTCAGGCTAGATTTCCTTACCATCTCCAACCACACTTAACATCAGGTCAGCTGTGCTTACACACCTAGATCATTAAAAAAACGGGCAAGTGCGAGTCGAACTCGCACACGAAGGGTTCCGTGCCATTATCTATAAAAACGGCATAAAAATCACGTTTGCTGTATGGTATTTGTTGTTATAACGGCAACAGAAATACATCTTCTGTGAAAATTTTAACTGTAACTATCACGGTTCATGAGATACAGCCTGGTGACAGACGGACGGACAGCGGAGTCTTAGTAATAGGGTTCCGTTTTACCCTTTGGGCACGGAAACCTAAGAAATACAACAATGAAAAAATTCTAATAAAAATATATTGCTCTCATTTTCATTGCAGTCTTTACAACGTTTCAATAACTATAGTTCTGTCAACTAAAGCCTTCAAAGTTGATTCTTATTGTATTAGGATTTAGTTTTAATTTTATAGTATAGTACCTATTAATGATGAAAACAGACACAGTACCAGTATTATCTTAAAAGAGTTGTCATTTTCTAGCAGCTCCTTCGTCACGTACAAAATTCTAGTCCAAAGACATTATTTTTCTCTATAAACAGTATTATTGATGATATTTTTTTGTATTTATAATTTTAACATTTAAGAACAGTTCGAAGGCAATTTTAGTTAGTTCCTAGATCTCAAAAAAATGTAAATACATCCCATAAAGTGATTCCAAAGATTCAACCTTAATCTCTTAATGAGCTTTACATGGAGACAATAGATAAATATAAATCATTATAAATAAAAAATATATCAAAACTTTTGACGCTGTGTAACAGTGGATTCTTCTAAGGTTAACGTAGCTAGTGCATAAATAATTAACTTTCATGATTATCAACGTTTAAAGACGATATTAATTTTATTATAATAGTTTTGTAGACAAGTACTAAGTATAGCATAAGGTATTACTAAGTAATACTTTTATAGTTATCTACATTTTTTTTTGTAGTTACCGTGTTTGACACAAGGTTTTCATAATTTAAAAAAACCGACTGACAAATATAGTCTATGACACCCCGGAGCACAGATTATACGAATTTATAAAAAAACGGTAGCACTGATCCATAAAGAGGCTATTGTACTCATCATAAAATTTTATATTAGAGTTTTGGCGGGAACGCGGAAAGAGTCATGTCGTTGTTGTTTATACATAAAAATGGTGGTGTTTTATTCATAAAGTGCCGAATTAGAAGCGCGTGTGCGGGAAAATGATATAATTTGGTGAAACATGATTTTTCGTGTTGCTTCCAAAACTCCATCGAAGCTTATTGTAAAGTAGCCACTACTTCACTAAAGCATGACTGGACTTGACTGACATGGACTGAACTTAACCAAGACTGGACTTCGACTATAACTATAGCCAGACAACTTATTTAACTTGAAAATATAAAACACTTGACACTGGCAAATGCTCAAAATGCGACGCCAAAATCAAAGAAGAAGTAAAAATAAAAAAAATGTAAACCCCTGACACTAGTAGCAGAATACCAAATGTTTGATGTCAAACTGATGCGTACATTTAGCTTTTTGTATGTATAATACATTACCGGAGTTTATTTATTTATTTATTTATTTAATTATATTACACAAAACAGGATATAGTCTCAATAATTAACAGAGGTGAACAGATTTGATTTGATTTGATGGAGTTGATGAAGACTAAGAAAACCTCGCACTTTGAGCAGTCGGTTAAAAATTAAACTTAATCCAAATCTTAGATTTAGCTCGTATCAATGTGAAAAGGCACTTATTAATAATGACTATCGATCAATTACTGTTAAGTAGGTAGATGAAAAAAAAACAAGTGCATAAGTTTTTTTAATATTTTTTAATTTTAATAATATTCACATCGTAGTCAGTGTTGTGAGTCAATTAAGACACTTATATTTATCTAGTCGTTTTGAGATTAAAATATACTTACTAAGTATTTTATGTCATATGTTATAAGTACTTAAAGTCTATGTTAGATCGATATATATACATTCGTTATTGCGAATTAAATTATCAAATTAATTATTCAAATCATTTATATTTCCTTACATACATAATATAATTTTCAATTTGTAATTTTACGCTTTAATAAAAATCGAATTTTTATTGCCAATTTTTCAATTCACTTTACTAAAAATTGCATCCAGTTACATGTTTTTTTTTTTGTTTTACATCGGCTTATATCAAAGTCATCTCGGGTTGACATGCAAACCGTGGATCGTAATAGGGCTACGCGTAACGGCAGAACTAGTAAAAATAACATTAAACAAACCGCTGTGTTATAATTTTCTTTTATTTATTCTAAATAAAATGTGTAGACCAGCTTTTTTTTTACTTCAGGGATGGTCTCATTGGAAGTTGTTGTTTGTTCGCACAACCCTATACAGGCGCCAGTTTTCTTATCATTAGGATTGCCTTGTTTCTATATTTATTTAATAAAAACATTTAAACGTCAAAATCACAAAAACATCCATCATATTGTAGACATAGCTATGTTATAATATCCTACACCCCCAATTACATTGTACCAAAAAAAATGTAGTTATGTATTTTTCGTTTTAACTCTAGCCGAATAAACTGTAACACTTAAAAAGGTTTTATTCATTCGCAACACAAAACTTATTTTTTTAAATTATTCTAAGTTACCTCGCTCCTTTTTATAAAACTTATCTACTCAAAGCTCAACTCCGTTCCCTTCAAATGTTGTTCGGCCCACTCATCGAATCGACGAGACAAATCATCTGACATATAATTCTTCCAATCACCAATCACTCCTTTCCTTATGAATCTCAAGTCAGTCCCTTCGAGGTAACTTTTGCCAAAAGACTTTTCTAGTATAGCTTCCAAATTGACAGCTCTGTTCGTCTTCATGTTGTTGAAAGAGAGGTGATCGCAGAGTTTGTCCACTTGTTCGTCGCTCATGAATTTGTTGAGGAACTTGCCAGTTCTTCGCACCACTGTGGGTAGATCGTGTTTCATTTCTTCGAATTTTATGAAGAGGAGATTGGGATCGTGACGCCTGTTCCAAAAGCCTGGTGAAAAGAAAAGCAGTGCAAAATGCGTAAACAAAAATTCATTATAAAATAAATAATATTCATTCATTTCATAATCCATAAAAAATGCTGAGAATAAGATTTTGAAAAGAAGGAGTAGGAGTGGACAAAAAAATCAAGATTATAAACTTTTACCTTTTTGCCGGTATTTTGGCAGTTTTAACGTTTTAGCGCTACAAGTTAACAAGTTATTTTTCTAGAAGTTAGAGCTAAAAAAATTTGTAACTAAATACTTATGTAAAAAGTAGTCAGCGTTATGGCGATTTAGAGTACATACCTAAAGTAATTATTAAATTAAATTTTTGATAGTATTTTAGTTTATAGAATACCCCGTAGAATTCGTTGACATTTTAACTCGGGCGCCAGTAACTTTTTATTACATAATTCTTATTCACAATTCTTACTCACATTTTTATTCACAATTCTTACTCACAATTACATGAATCTTATCGGAACCCGGCGAGCACGGTGAGATCTCTCTCCCGGCTCGAGGGGGGCGCGCGCGCATGCGGAGGCCGGGGGACGGCTGTCAAACGGCGTTGGCGCGCGACCCTCTGATTGGCCCGGCGGCAATGCAAGCGGCCGGGCTGGCGAATGACCGCGCTTCGCAGAGCGCGGGATAAATTTAAATTTGGATGCTACAACATATTATTATTTACTCGAAATTCTTACGTAAAAAATTGGATTTATAAATCGCATTAAATTACGCTGAAATTTTTTTACAGAAGTAGGTACTTGGATTATTTGTTACAAACTTACTTACTAACGTAACATTAAGGACTAACACTGTCTATCAAAACTGGGCACTGTTTTATACAACTTTTTTTTCGCAAAACTTTCTGCGTGGCCTGGAATATATCCCCTACCAGGTCACGAAAGTTAAAAGTTGCGGTAAAAGATACTGAAAAGAGACAAAATGAAAAATATCTAAAAACTTGCCAAAAATAAGCCTGTAGATACATATTTCTTTAAAAAAATATGAAAAATCCACTTAAATCCATTCAATTTTTATAATTTTTGTTTGACGAATACGTACCAACGTTTGAAAGTTTTTATACTAGGAGTACAGAACTAACCAAGTATGTGGTTCCAAACAGGGCCGAAGGGCGCGCGGTCCCTCATAAAGACATCGCAGAATTCTTCGAAGGTCCCCTTGAGGCCGTGTACCAACTTACAATAGTGGTAGTATGATACCACCATGTCTTTAGGATTGCGCGACGTGTAGATTACCTGCCGGAATCAGATCATTCATCACCTTAAAAGTTTCAAATAACAACAGGAAATTTTGCTCTGATACAAGTACGCAATAAACATTTTCAAGCAAATAAATGTGATACTTAGTTTCACTATTATACCACATTTTTATAAGCTGTAATCAAACAGTATAAGTTTACTATGCTAGTGTTATCTTTAGAACACAAAGTCGTAACTTGTTAAAAGGTATCACAAAAATCATTATTTGCTGCGTTCTTACGTCATTTTTACATGGTTATTCCATAATGACAGTTAAGTTAATATTAACAAACTTAGATTAAGAACCTTGGATGGAGGATACCCAAAAAACCATTTACGTCAGTCAGTCCCTGGATAAGGAAAGAGGGCTGATCGGAGTACCCGTCCTGACGCCAAACCTTCGCACCTAATCAGAGCTATCCTGCATTTTTTAGTACCTATGTCCAAAAGCAACCATCCCCAGATAAGCTAGAGACGCCGTATAACCTATTTAACTTAGAACCTTATTCTTAGCAGAAAAATAACGCAAAAAAAGACACATTCTGTTTATTTATGCAGTATGGCCCAAAAACTTTTTACGACCTTCTAGCCATTCCTTTAGCAGTGCCATTTTACGACCTTCGTACCTTTGCTTTAGCAGAACCATCTTCGTTCTGTATTTCCGAAGGCAGCAAGTCCCAGGGCAGATGGCTGCGGATGTACCGTGGAGTAGGTAGGCGATATTTCACCAGGTCTACGGAGGTGCCCTTCACTGACTCGTCGTGCCACTCCGCGTGACCGTCTACCATGATGCACGATAACTCTACCAGGGGGCAGCGAATCTGAAAGAAGCAAAAATCCTATATATCTAGGAACAGTTCTATCTAGCAGTCATCATCATTATTTTAGCCGTAGAACGTCCACTGCTGGGCATGGGCCTCCCCCATTGATTTCCATAAAAACCGGTTGGAAGCGGCCCGCATCCAGCGCGTTCCTGCGGTCTTTATTAGATCGTCTGTCCACATTGTGGGTGGACGTCCTACGCTGCTCTTGCCGGTCCGTGTTATCCACTCCAGAACTTTGCAGCCCCATCGGCCATCAGTTCTGCGTGCTAAGTGCCCTGCCCACTACCACTTCAACTTGCTAATCCGTTGGGCTATGTTATTAACTTAATTAATTATAACTTTGGTTTGTTTGTTTGTCTTTGCCAAGCAGTACCTACCGTATAAAATATATTTTATTTTCTTCGCACTCTCAGTTGATCGACATCTGCGTTAACTAAATCCTACGCATTGCACTAACCTGCTGAAGTGATTTAGCTCCTTCGTAGTCCAAGTCATGTCCAATCAACCAAACCATTTCCTGTGCCCAAGTTGATCCTGTCGAAAGGTATGGTATTACATCGAGTGATCGCGCGTGTTTTGTACGAAAAATATGTACCTATCTATTCCATTTAAGTCACGGGGCACAGTTTGATGTCTATATAATTAGTATAAATCTAATATTCCTTCTTAGCGCCAAAATAGCGATGCCCTGGACTTTGTTTTGCTACTCAAATTCTGGGTACCGTTAAAAAAGTCGTGGGCTAGCTTTATTGTACTATCGAAGTCAAATAGCTGCTAGAATACGTGAATACTTTTTTTTTGTAAATACATGCAAAACACCCAGACACAGAACAAACATTTGTTTATACCATAAAATTAGTTGTCCTGTGTGGGAATCGAACCCTTAAAGCAAATATACTGTCGAGGGAACAGAGCTGTCACGAACTCATGTCATGTCAATTACGTAGAAAAGCGAAAAGTCAGGAACGCGCAAGTGGAATATAAAAGGAAATCGTAGAAATAGAGATAGGTACCTCACGACAAATATAACTTACCAGTCCTTGGATAAGAACACATCCAAACGTCACTGTCCCGCACCTCCATATCCAGAATATCCTGACCGATGGTCATGTAATCAGTCGGCAGCACCACACGGCCGGGATTAATCTCCACCATACAATCTTTCTTCTCAAACATTCGGTCCAACAACGCCCCCGTCTCCTCATCCAATTTAGAAAACATTAGGTCAGATTTTGGCCTCATTTTGGAGATGAAAATAAACTTTTTTGTTAGACTTTTATTAAAACAACATAAGTTAGTTAGGAACGTCTGGTAGCGTCACGGTGAGGAAGTGTTGTGCTTGCGTGCTGTACGGTGAATTGGTTTCCGACTCTCACTTGAGTGCGATGTTTAGGATTGGGCGAGTTACTAGAACGGCAACTTGCTAATATACTCACCATACTACTTGCTTGATTATTTTGATAATTATGTATCCATTTTTCCGTTACGGGTAATAACTCACGGAACAGTAAATATGAAATTTTTGTATCACTGAACATCAAGTGTGATATGGTCAAACACTTAGCTTGTCAACCATAAAAAGCTGCATAAAATTAGCCAAGCTGAAATGTTTTAAAAATCTATAACCCAACTGCGAATAAAATAGCTATAATGAAAGGAAAACACTTTTTAGGTAAATCAATTTATTATTCTTAATTAAATTTAAACATAATATAACTTATATACCTATATTTTTGATATCCCCTTTTAATTTTCTTAATTATGATACCCTACTCGATGGGTTTGGTTATTATTTTTTTGCTGTTTCGTGAAAAAAAACAATATTTGTTTTCAAACGCCTATCTAAGAACACTAGGGTTTTAAGCTGAATATAACTACTTATACCTTAACTGTCAAAATCATCCAGCCGTTTGGAAGATACGAGGTACGCTCAAAAACATAAGCGTGGCAGTCGGTTAAAAAGGAAGGAAAAAAGACTTTTTATGGTTGACAGGCTAGGTGTTTGACCACAGCTCACCTAATGTTAAACGAAGAAGATGAGCACACCTAGCCTGGAATGGAACTGGCTATCTAGTGAGGCTGCCGGAATACACCGTTAGATGCTTGGTGACAGATTTTCAACTATAGGGTAGCTACCCTATAGCTAGGCAGCCGAGTACTAGAAAGTGCCCTACCACCATGCTATGGTTTCCTCACGATGTTTTCCTTCACCTGCAGCTCAAGCTCATTGTTGGGGTTTGAACCCACGCCCTTCAGCATGCGAACCTACCGCGCTAACCACTGAGCTATATCGTTACAAACACAAGACAACTATTCACTGACATAATTTTAAGCTTGTGATATATGGAAAGGAATGTGTGGTCGAGTTAAGAAAAGGAAGCTGTCTCTATGCTAGTCTCGACGAGATTTCTTTAGTACCTAACGGTATTTTTTTTTAACACAAATAGTAGAATCAAATTTACTTATTGGTAAGTTAGCTAAAGCAATGTAAAGTATCTTCACTTTCATTTCCCTAGGATAATCAACGTAGGTATGTTTTAGCAAACTGTCGGGCAAGTGCATATAATTATCATAGACTGTATTCCAGTGTGATAAAAGCTAAAATCTAACGAAGTTAATTAATGTAGGTACCTACATCACTGTTGATGCAACGATCAAATTGCGTAAAATATAGGTACGTAACAAGAAAATGTTCTTGGAATTGATAGTAAAGGTAGGTAGTAAAGTACGGATTCAGTATTGTGGTTTTCATTGTATAGTATTCTAATGCTAAGAAGGCATTTATTAAACAAAATAAAAAATATTAATACTATTTACAAAATGTATACAAAAAACTTAGTCTAAAAATCCGTCAGAGGTGGGATATGTGGCCAGATCCCGATACAAAAGAGAAAAAACTAAGAGCTAAAGAGCTAAAACCAAGGCGTGCCAATGGTAAAACCCAAAGTTGTGTACAAATTAAGGCGATATGAAACATAAAATGAAAAAGTTTAGTTCGAAGCTAATTTTTTAATTCAAAATAGGCAACAAACACAAATTTAATATAACAAACGTGATTTTTTTGCTCGTTTTTGCTCGATATTGATAACGGCAGCAGGTAGACGTTTGAAATATACACAGATATTCACTTTAAAAATAAATAATTAAATTAAAATAAAATTAATAATTAAGTTGGGCTTCCATACAACAGATATGATTTTTTTGCCGTTTTTATTAATAATGGTATGAACCCTTTGCGCGTGAGTCCGACTCGCACTTGGCCGGTTTTTAGAGTTTGGTTTCACTAATAATCTCTCTTTTGTAGGTACCTATTTAGGTACCCATAGGCAGTAAGTAGGTAGGTAGGTACCCAATTACTTTCTTGCTTCAAACCAGGAAAAGCTCTGTGCCACAGAGCCTAGTATAGTAGGTATACTAGGCGCTGTACTCTGTGCATAACTTGAACTTTATTCACCCCGGTCTGCGCATAAGTTTCTAGTAAAAGCCACAACGTTGAGTTGCTGCACTTTCCTTAGCCGTTCTCTTCCTGACAGACGACTTTCGGTTTTATACACACAATTAAATACACCACCTATAAGGTACTATATAATATAGGTACTTACTTACATACTCAGTACTTAGTCTGTAACATTTCAGCTACATTTACACAGTAAAAGAAGGCCTGACTTAAAGTTCACTTATATTAGTCTAGCTACTTGCCCCGACTTTGCACGGAAGCAATTTATTTTGGCGACTTGATTACAAAACATGTCTCTACTGTCTACCTATCTAAATTACAGTGAAAACCGTATCGAAATTTGTTGCGTGGATTAGACAAACAAACAGGCAAGCAGACATCCATACAGAAGCGTACAGCGTTTTATTGTTTTATACTATTTACAGACAATATGTTTGATTACATTCGACTGCCCTGTTAGCTTCTGCTACGCAAGCTGAAAGGCGTGGGTTCGATTTCCATTCAGGACTAACATTTGAGTGACTAACATAATGTAGGTGTTCTGTGTACTGTATGGATTATAAGTAGATACCTAAGTTTTTACAAAAAAAAAAGTATTTATGTACCTATTATGTCAGTTGTCTAGTTCCCATATCACAAGCTTTGTTTAGTTTGGGGCTAGATGGCGCTGTGTGAAATGTCCTCCAATATTTATTTACTCTCGCAAAGGGCGTAAGCCGGCTTTCCATACATTTTCGATCATTTAACGTATGTAGCTAAATCATGCAAATTGGCTATAGATATCTATTTTAATACATTTTACCATTGAAAACTTGACGAAAGTGACCGACATTATCAACAACCAAATAATTATTTGTTATGTTCTATCAGCGAACCGCTGCTCTGGGCATCAGACCACGACTCTACACGGCATTTTGCACATTTCCTGTTGGATAATGATACTTTATTTAGATAGATGTTTCCTAAGGCTTACATAAAATGATTTATTTCCCTGTGCTAATAGGTAATGTAGGTCTGCTTCAAGAGCTGTAGGGTGTGGGTTCGATTCCCTCTCTACACGAAGCAACACGAAAAGACGTAGTTGTATTAGGTACTGTAATTCGACACTTTACAATTCATCAATTTTTTGTTTTGTTGTATATTTTTCTTATTCTTTGAAATAGAACCTTTGTAACGTTTTTTCTGCCTTGTACAAATTATGACCTTTTACACGTGTAGTGGTAATAAAAAGAAACTTCTTACATAAACATTTTTTTTTTAGTTTTGATTATCTTTGATTTCCATGTTAATTAAATCGTAATGTGGAATTATTAATAAATTTGTAGATAAGTCCTAACCAAATGAATCCTAAAATGTAAAAATCGTTAAAAGTAACAATTTGGTGTTTCCAGTGAGTCAGTTTAAATAGAAGTGCGCGCGCAAACAGTAGAGATATTGACCCCTCTCTAATACATTTCCGCATCCAGTTTTCCAAACCGCCCCGCGCACTTCAGCCCCCGTGGTCGTACAAGGCGACGAAATTGTAAACAAACTTTTAAAAATTTCTCAATAATGTCGAAAGTAACAAACGTAAATTCCAGTTTAGCGTATGAAATACTGCTCTACCTCAACAGTTTTTATTTAGGCATGTTCTTTGTGTGCGAAGTAGCTATGGGCATATTGAAGGCGATAAATGTTACTTACCCTGAAAACGCCTTATTGACCGAAGCTGGGATTTTCGGATTATTATGCCTTGTGGAAGTTATTCGTATCTTCTTAGGGCGGAGAGGAAATCTGGTTAGCAGAAGTAAGTACCTACCTATACATAGTTTCAATACAAACACCAACTATTCCACCGATAATTTGGGCATTAAGCCTGTCCACTCCGTTTGTTATTTGAAACGAGAAAAACGATCTAAAAATATCCTTCGAAAAACCGCATTTTGTCGTTCTTTCAAGAAGGATCACTTACGAAATCGTACATCGATATAGCTTTTAATAGATGATATGATCGATGTATGATGGTTTCTACCCATACCTAAAATTCGGTATAATATTATAAATACGTAAGGTACATAGGTACATGTTTTTATAGCAGGAAAATAATGTCTCCTTGTTTTATATCATCCTTTTTCGCCTAGAAGAGACTGCTTTTAGCGATAAGGCTGCCACTTAAGCACTAGTTCCTAAGGTTATGTCTGTATTGTTTTTAATTATTTTTTTGTCAATAACTAATGTACACTACAAAGAGTATCTATAATAATTTGAATAAAATCTATTACAGAAATCCCAGTGTTCTTCTCAATAATCCTCACAATACCATCAGCAATAGGTGTGTGCTACTTTCTCATATACCAGACTTATATCCTTCGGCTGGAGTACATCTGGTGTGCTGTCATGCTAATGTTCCATGGTCTGGAGCTCTGCTTCGCTCTTCTCTTCATCTTCACAGTTTGCAAGAACCACCAGTACGACTAGAACAAGTTCCTAAGTACCTCACTGCCAAAGAGATACTGATGCCAAAAAATGGGACTGAGTGATTAGAGTAAGACTTACACTTACTGGAATTAAATTATGGACTGGAATTTAGTGATTAGAACTAGATGTTTAGTTTGAGAGCTTAAGATTTCTATGCTAAAATATTGATCATGAAGGTAGACAGTATCAAATGATAATACTGTTAGCGTTTAGAGTACTCAATTTGATACCATGTGGAAATAATTAACTTTATACCCTAATGTTTCTTATGACTACTCTAAACGCAACAGCTATTTGGCATTAAAGCTATTTGTGGATTCTATTGTACCATCCATAAATTTGATATGATCCATTAGGTCTAAACATATAATATATTCTAGACTATAATATTTTAGTATTAGACTATATAGACTGATATTGTTGGAAGCTGAATTAGGCATGTAATAATGTAGAATTGATTGTTAATAAGTTTGTCTATAGTATATTTATGTAAATTTTATAGCGTTGATAACTCAATGGTAAGAGCGCAGGGATTGCATGACAAAGGGTGTTATTTCAAATCCCAACAGTGATATTGAACTGCCGGTGATTTAAAACTTAATGAAGTCATTGTTTGGCAGGTAGATACTTTCTATTGCTCAGCTAGTTTGCTACTACCCTAAAACTGAAGATCTACCACCAAGCACTAACAAAGTGTTCAAGTAGTCTCACTGGAGATCCATTTCCAATTCCAGGCAAGGTTTTATTTCAAATTTTGGTATGCAACGTCTGGTAAACGATAAATCTAGTCTTAGTTAAATACATCCTTATCAAATTTAGTCCAGAGCATAACAGGCAGGGTGTAACATGGAATTGCCATGAGCTCTTATTGCAATTTTAGCCAGGCAATGTTGAAAAAGTTACATGAATGTGTATTGCATACCCACGCAACAAGGTCTGCAGACACATAACATTTTCATGATTACAAAAATTTTACAGCATCAAGAAATCAAGGTAACTCCTCTGATTTTTATCATACAGATACTTTAGTACTTAGATAAGTTTTAATGCTTAATTTTAATTGTTAATGTGAAAAAATATATGCCAATCATTTAACATAACACTTTTATTTCTACTTCTAATCTAATTAATATTTAGTTTATATATCACTAGGTGGTTTGAGATGCTCAGGCAGGTTCTGACATTCAATCTTTGTTACTTTCAAAGCACATCCTTCCGGAAGGTTCCTTTGAATGTATTCCAAGTATGTGTCACAAGTAGACCCTGTTAGGCGTTGGAGGTGGATGAAACGGAAATATGTACGAATTTCATATTGTACTCTGTGCTTTTTGAAAATGTGAACACTTTTTAAGAGTGTGAGCCTTTCTTTTTCTGCTTTTCTCAATGTCCAACTGAAATTAAAGAATAGTGATATTTAACTTGCTAGATTATCAAAAACTAATTGATTGATTCAGGCGTTACTTTGCGGAAGTTCATTTTGAATGTTCAAGGTATATATCTAGTTTATTTCCGCTTAACAGTCATTCGTGTTGACTTTCTACTCTTTGAGCGCTTGGTCCGACCAAGCGCTCGAAGAGTCAACATGTCATGAGGATGCCTCATGTAGAGGCGAAACACGTGTCAACAAGTGGTTACTGCAGAGAGAGAAGGATTTTAAGATGTATGGTTATTTTAATTAGATTTTTCGTTATTTTAATAAAATTCAATAAAGTTTATGTTAAATTAGTTCTAGATTTTAAGTTTGAAATGCATCATTACTTTAAGATGTTAGCAGTTTATTTGCCATCAGGCTAACATTAATGCTTGTTAATTTGCCACTTTTTCTTTCAATAAATTAAGCCACATAGCATATTGCAAAAAAATTCCAATGTATACAGGATAATTTTTTGACAAAAATATGTCTTTATTTTTGCTCCCATAATAAGAACTTAAAACTTGGAAATCCGAAGGATTTCTTAATATTCTTAGTAAACACATCCATGTGAAAATATAGATATAGATCTATATGTATACATCAGGTTGTGGTGTCTACCAATGCAATTTTGCAATGTATTTTTTAGTTAGCAATAATATGGGTATAGTGCCAACAATATTTGATTTTTATACTTAATACTCAGTTTCGCTTCTTTTTACTACTCTGAATGCCAACATCTCTTGGACTGACCTTATAATAACAATAAGTTATTTAACTTCTGTTTATTACCAAAAACTCGAGCAATGTAATTACTTGTCATTACTACATACCTTTTAGTGACTTCGATACCCAAGTGTGAAGCAGCAGCAACACAAAACCACGAGTAACTCAGTAAAACGGCGGGATCAATACCTCTCATTTCTAACTCTAATCTTTTGTACAACTTGTCCAGTTCAATGGGCGCTGGAGATGGAGTATTTTCTGGTTTTGTTACTGGTGACAAAGCGGCTGAAAACGATCTAAACGCAGCATATTTGGGCAGCACCACACTACGTACTGTAGGAGCAGTACGGAAAATACTCTAAAAATAAAGAAAATTATTTATATTTAAATGTTCATTCCTTGTACTACAATATAATGTATTTACTATTAGCGGCATAACCTCACCCGGATAGTGTTCATGTTTGATACTGTTTCCGATTCGGGCCTTTCGCCTGTATAAAATATTGAAATAAAATTATACTTTCTTGAAATAAAACGTCGCTATTTTCTCATTTTTCATCTAAATATTTTCAATCACAATTTCACATGTAGGTAGGACTTGAAGAGATTTTTTTTCTTTCTTTAGTTTTGGCGTCATATTATGAGCATTTGCCAGTGTCAAGTGTTTTATATTTTCAAGTTATATAAGTTGCCTCATAGCTATAGTTATAGTCCAGTCAAGTTTATTAAAGTAGTTACAACTTTATTATAAAGCTTCGATGGAGTTAAATATGTGGTAAAGCAACACGAAAGTGAGCTCGGGCTGAGTGGCGTGTCTTGGGAGAGGCCTATGTCCAGCAGTGGACTAATATAGGCTGATGATAATGATGATGAACACGAAAGTGATATTTATAAATTCACAAGTGAGTTTCGGCGGGAACGCGGGAAGAGTCGTGTCGCTCCGTTGTATTTTTTTTCCAAAACTAGTGTTTTGTCGAGTGTTTATGCATAGAAATGGTGGTGTTTTATTCATAAAGTGCCGAATTACAAGCTCGAGTGTGGGAAAATGATATAATGTGGTGAAACATGAGTTTTCGTGTTGCTTCCAAAACTCCATCGAAGCTTTGTAGTAAAGTTGCCACTACTTTACTAAAGCATGACTGGAATTAACTGACACGAACTGGACTTGACAAAGACGACTTTGACTAAAACTAGCTACGATAGCACTTATTTAACTTTTGAAACTTGAAAATATATAATTATTTGACACTGGCAAATGCTAAAACGCCAAAACCAAAGAAAAAAAAATTCACAAGTGCGTGCATGACACTTTGACAGTGACTTTTCGTGACATTTCTTTGTTGACAATAAAATGTCTAACTCTAATCTAAAGATTCCTGAACAGAGTTATCTTATCAGTATATGAACTTATGAAGTAGTGATTGAGTTTTGGTGGGAACGCGGGAAGAGTCGTGTCGCTCCGTTGTATTTTCTTCCAAAACTAGTGTTTTGTCGAGTGTTTATGCATAAAAATGGTGGTGTTTTATTCATAAAGTGCCGAATTACAAGCGCGAGTGTGGGAAAATGATATAATGTGGTGAAACATGAGTTTTCGTGTTGCTTCCAAAACTCCATCGAAGCTTTGTAGTAAAGTTGCCACTACTTTACTAAAGCATGACTGGAATTAACTGACACGAACTGAACTTGACAAAGACGACTTTGACTAAAAGTAGCTACGATGGCACTTATTTAACTTGAAAATATATAATTACTTGACACTGGCAAATGCTAAAACGCGACGCCAAAACCAAAGAAAAAAAAAAAAAAAGTAGTGATTACATTCTCTTGGTATATGAATATGAGACATTA